>JAQFVV010012489.1:1879281-2275493 GCA_028023455.1 Epiperipatus broadwayi | reverse complement strand
GTATAGTTGTTCCAATTTGAAGTGCCATAGGTACTCTAATGGTGGAGGGAAAACCCATGGCCCATCTGATGTAGCCTCTAGTCCATGTATGTTGTTGACTGAGGCAGATTTTGCTTTTTTTATCGCTAAATAGTCTTTAAGTGCTGCACATGTGTTGTTATATGCCTGGGTGAGCTTATATATATGCTGATATGTATTTTGAGTAGGTTTAGACATTGTTATCCTCTTGTGAAGTTCATCTGCCAGAGCTAATAGCCTGGAGGGTGGAGGTTTTTTTTTGGTGACATGGTCAATATTGAATGAAAGTATATTTATGTATGCCTGATATCTCTGCACAGCACTTAGTTGTAGTCCTTCAAGTTTATGGAGCATAATATATGTTTCAGAAAAAGGGATTCTGGAGTGGATGCTGGTATTAGAATTCTCATTGTTTTCCCAAGTGGTAGTGTAGTTGGCTGAATTTCAGTTAGATCAAGTGTTGCAGTTTGAGCAGAGTGATCTGAGAATGGGGATGGATTGAGCTTGAGGCTGAAGTAATGATGCAGCATTGGTGAATAGAAGCATAGGTCAATTAAAGATGTGTGTCAGTTATTATGGAATGTTACTGTGTTTGGTGGTAAAAAACCTTCAGCACTCATGAGTGGTATTGCAATTTGATGCAGCCATTTTGAGATGAAATCTGTGTACTTCATGTTAAAATCTCCCATGATGATAGTTGGGTAAGGAGTTGATGCTAGCAGTGAATTGATGGTGAGTATTATGTTTGATATGATGACGTTTCCAGGTGGGATGTAGGTGAAAACTATGTTGAGAGTGTTTGCATGGTGATGAAATGTAGCTATCAACAAGTTTGCATCGATATATATGATTCTGAATGATGTGAATGGGCAAGCTGGGGTTATTAGTAGGCCAGTTCCACCCGCAGGTGATGACATGTCCCTGGAGCATGCAAAGAAGCCTTCAGTGCGAAGATGCACTGTTGGGTCAATCTGTGATCCACTATATATTATTATTATTATTATTATTATTATTATTATTATTATTATTATTATTATTATTATTATTATTATTATTATTTTTATCATTGGTTCTTCCCATCATTGAATATTGTTCAGTCATTTGGAATCCTAGCTCTAAACAGGGATGTAACTTATTACAATCAGTGAGTAATAAGTTTTTTAAATATGTTTCTTTGGGAAATAAAACTGTTGTTCATCTTTCTTCTAGAAGACAATATAGAGATCTTAAATATCTTTATAAACTTGTTAATAAAATAGTTCTTTTATCTGACACAATTTCTACTGTTGTAATTAGATCTCATGTGCATGATACTCGGTCTGCTTCTGTTTGTTACATTAAAACTTGTCATTCCAATGTTCTTAGATTTTCTCCTTTATTTAGACTGCCATATTTATATAATCAGATTTGTAGTAATAATAATTACTTCAATTTAGATTATAATCAATTTTGTAATGTTATTAAATTTAAATGTCATATTTGATTGGTTTAACTTGATTTTGTTTATATATATATATGTTAAATTGTTTTATTATTATTATTATTTTGTTACGTGCTTTATATTTATCCCTTTTATTTATTTGTTATTATTAATGTTTTAATAATAATTGTTTATATGCTGATATTTAATTTTACTTTAGATTTTTAAATGTGTTAATTATCTTTTATTGAAATATGGCACATAATTATATTAATAATTTGTCATTTAAACTCATTTATGTATTTATATATTTGTTATGGTGCAATACTGTAATTGGCTTTATGCTGTAGTTTTGTACGGTAAATAAATGAATTGAATTGAATTGAATTGAATTATTATTATTATTATTATTATTATTATTATTATTATTATTATTATTATTATTATTATTATTATTATTATTATTATTATTATTATTATTATTAAATTATAGACCACATGTAAATACTCATTTATATATTAATAAGTTATCACATAATAATTACTAAAAATATTATTATCTGATTAGAATTGGGATTATGTTTTTGCTCTGCATGATGTTGATTCAGCATTTTTAAAATTTCAAGATATTTATAAATCTTTAATTGCAAAATCTATGGTTAGTTTTAAATTGACTAGCAAAAACCGCAAGCGCTCAGCCTGGATAACGAATGATTTGATTGGAAAAATTAATCAAAGAAATCATTTAAAATGTTTGGGTGGAGATTTGTTGACTTTGAGGAAATTGAATACTGAGATTAAATCTGATATTCGGAAATTAAAATTTCAATATTATCAAAAATATTTTAATGATAAAAATATTTCTTTGAAATGGAAGTTGATAAATTCTCTTGTAAAGAAACCTTTGTCAAGTCAACTTAAATTTATAAAACACAATGATAATTTGATTGAAGTAGAAAATAATGAAAAATGTGTTGCTGACTTGTTTAATAATTTTTTTTCAGATCTATCAATAGATAGAACACCAGTACAAGAATTGTCTTTTGCTGATTCTTGTCTAAATTCTTTTTGTGTACAGATGTTACTGATTTGGATTTGTCTGGTAAAATTGATCTCTTAAAGAATGTTCATTCAGCTGGTCTAGATAAGTTAACACCAAAGATTCTTAAGGAAAATAAGTCAGCTTTCATACCTGTTCTTGTTTATTTGTTTAATCTTTCCTTAAATGTTGGTTTGTTTCCTACTTGTTTGAAGGTTGGTTTTATTACACCTGTTTTTAAAAAGGGTGATCCTGTACAGCTTGACAATTATAGACCAATATCTATTATATCTGTAATATCCAAATTGTTAGAGATGGTGGTTAAAGAGAAAATGATGTCATTTTTATCTAAAAATAATATTTTATCTGAACATCAATATGGATTTATTTCTGGTAGAAGTACCTTGGACACTTTCTATAGTCATGTAAACAATTTGACAACTTCACTAGATAAGGATTTTAAAACTGTTGCTATTTATTTAGACTTGTCTAAGGCATTTGACTCTGTATCTCACAAAATTTTACTTAAGCGTTTATATTCATATGGTTTTCGTGGTGGATTTATTTCATGGTTTGCGAGTTACTTAAAGGATAGAAAACAAGCAACAAATATTTCTAGTGTTGTAAGCTCTTTTATAACAGTTAACCATGGTGTACCACAAGTTTCAGTTTTGGGTCCCATTTTATTTATAATTTATATAAATGATTTATTTTCTTTACCTTTAGAATCTAAGATTTATGGTTTTGCAGATGATATTGCTTTATCTTATGCTGCAGTTTCATATAATTTTGTTGAAAAAATAATTAATGATGATTTAATCCTAATTAGTAAATGGTTAGCATTTAATAATTTATCAATTAATCTGAGTAAAACAAAAGCTATTAATTTTTCTTATAGGTCAAATATTCATTCGCTTAACATTACTATTTGTAATAAGTATTTTTGGCATTGTAATAGCACTTGTACTTGTGCTAACATTTCTTTTGTTGATAATATTTGCTATCTAGGTATTTTTATTGACTCCAGACTATCTTGGTCAAACCATATTGACTTCCTTTGTTCTCGTTTACGTAAATTAAATTATATGTTTTTCTACTTATCTAAATTTTTTCCTCGGTCAGCTTTGATTACTTTATATATTTCTTCTTATCAAAGCTTATTATGTTATAATATATCAGTTTGGGGGAACTGTTCTACTTTTGCAATGACTACATTGTCTGTTTTACAGAATTATACAATGCGTATCATTTTTGGTAGATCACGTGCCACATCTGTTAAAGATATTTATGCCACTTTTAATATACTAGATGTTTTCCATTTGTATAAATATAGAGTAATTCTTGATATTTATTGTAGGAAACTTCATTTGGATACTAAATCTTCTGTTGTAAATACTCGTTTATCTACTAAATATCAGCTAGCTTTACCTAATTTTCTTAAAACATCTAGTAGGAAGCAATTTAGTTATAATGGTCCTAAATTATTTAATATGTTTATAAGAGATTGTTCTGTGAATTTAATGAGCACTAGTTATTTGATTTTTAAAAAGCATTTATGGCACTGGTTATATTATGCTAAGCATTAGTTTTATTTTGTTTATTTTATTTTATTTTTGTTTATACTGTATGTTATGTTGTAATTATTTACTACTGTTATTGAATTTCCAAATGTAATATCTGTATAATTTTAATATTTTATGTTATATTTATACTTTTTTTTTTTTTTGTATTTTATTAGTGTTTTTTAGTAAATACTCGTTTATCTACTAAATATCAGTTAGCTTTACCTAATTTTCTTAAAACATCCAGTAGGAAGCAATTTAGTTATAATGGTCCTAAATTATTTAATATGTATTTATAAGAGATTGTTCTGTGAATTTAATGAACACTATCTTATTTGATTTTTAAAAAGCATTTATGGCACTGGTTATATTATGCTAAGCATTAGTTTTATTTTATTTTATTTTTTTGTTTATATTATATGTTATGATGTAATTATTTACTACTGTGATTGAATTGCCAAATGCAATATCTGTGTGATTTTAATATTTTATGTTATATTTATACTTTTTTTTTTTTTGTATTTTATTAGTGTTTTTAGTTGTTACATTTAAATTCCTCACACAAGATTTTTCTTGTATGGAATTTATCTCACTGTATTATACATTTATTGTTTGCTTCATAATGAATAAATAAATAAATAAATAAATAAATTATTATTATTATTATTATTATTATTATTATTATTATTATTATTATTATTATTATTATTATTATTATTATTATTATTATTATTATTATTATGTTTCAAAGCAAAACTTTATTGAGTCTAAAAAGTTACAGAGTCATATATTGATTTTTTACAAATGAAAAACAAATTACAACTTTCAGTATATAAGTCTTTATCTTTTCTGCATACTTTTTTTTTTCTTCTTGTTTTTAAATTTGGTCTTCTATTTAGTTCAGTTTATGCTTGCATTTTTTTTTTAAAGTTGGAAAAAATGCTGATGTTGAAAATGTCATCATCTATCTTATTGGTCTTTATATTTCATAGACTGGATCTCTGTTTCAAGTGTGACCATGTGGCTGCAAATATATCTGGTTGAGCTAGGATGCTGTCTCTTTTTCTTAACAGTTCTAGTTTTATTGAATATGTTGCTGGGTGGCGTCGAGGGTTATTGGCAAGTGCAAAAGTGCATCTGGTGCACCAGTAGGCATAAAGGCTGTATGTTGCTGCACGAATAGCAGGGTTGTTGCCTTTTTTAAATGTATTTATTATTTCATCAATTGAAATGATAGCCTTTCTGTATGTGGTAAACATTGTGCGACGTATTGTTTCTAGGGCACTGCAGGAATGAAGAAAATGATCTTGTGTCTCTTCTTCTCTATGACATAGCCCACACATGGGGTCTATATTGGTATAGAATCTACGAAATCTAAGGAAATGGGTTGTGGGTAGAGCATTGAGATTAAGCTTAAGTAGAAAATCAAATAATTTTGGTTCTAATGACCATTTTCTGAATTGTTGCAGTAGTTGCCTGTTGTCTATTCCAAGAACTGATGGATGTAGATTAGGTGTCTGGTTTGGATGTAGTATATTGTAAATGTCCCAGTATGTATACTTGTTGTCATTATTGAGTGATATTTTGTTGTATATTGGCTTGAGTTCTTCAATCAGTGTGGATAGATATCCATATGAAGGGGGTGGTCTGTCTGTGGGTATTATACTGATTACACACTCCAGGTCTGGAAATCTTTTTATGGTTGCTGTTATTAGATTTACTGATTTCTGTGTGTAAAAAACATTGATTGTATGGAGTCCAAGTCCATTGCTATGTGGTGGTCTGCTCAGATTTTTTAAAGAGATTGCCACTGTCTTTCTCTTCCATATTAGTTTGTTACAGATTGATGAGATTTTAGATATGAATGTTTTTGCAAATTTGATTATAGGTGTATAGTATGTAATTTTTGTAGTTATAAGTTGATTAAATAGTGCTACCTTTGCATATATTGACAGGTATGACTTTTCAAGTGAGGCTGTGATTTTTTCAGCATCTATTTTTAATTTATTTTGAATTTTTTGCCTCATTCCATTGGTTCCAAGGTAGAATGGGAAACCAAGGAAAGCAGATGGTTTACCATTAAACATCTCTGTACAGTGCTTGCCTGTGTATATTGACCATGCAGCAGTTTTATTTGTGTTAATTTTTAAATTAAAATTTGAGGTATAATTCTTGATTATCTCTTGTAATATGGGGAGGTTCTTTTTAGAGGGGAGGACGGTTACATCGTCCATATAGGCTATGCATGATATATTTAAAGCAGTGTTTGGAATTTGAATGCCTTTTATTTTTTTCTGTATCTCTATTAATAGAGGATTTATATATATTGTAAAGAGCAAGGCACTTAGGGGGGATCCTTGTGGGATGGATTGACTCGGTCTGAAGGCTGGTGATTTTTTTCCATTCAATGTGATGTGAATTTCACGGCTGAGTAGCAGATTGGCTATTATATATAGTAGGGATGGAGGTGTTGTTGTTTTTTTCAGCACGTCTAATAATTTGGCTATAGGCACTGAGTCAAAAGCTGCCTCAATGTCTAGTTGAACTATAATTGGTGCATATTTCTTTCTTTTTTTTACTACTTCAATAATTGTTTTGTACATTAAGGCACCCTGGCCAATGGATGATCCTTTTTTGGCATATTGTGCTGATGATAACACAGGGAGTATGTGTTGTTCTATTTTTTCCTTTATCACTCTTTCAAGAATTTTTATTCCTAAAGGTCCCATTGAAATTGGTCGTAGATTAGATAAAGATGATATTGCTGTTGGTTTTTTGTTAAATGGAACCATTGCAATTGGGTATAGACTTTGTATGTTGTAAATTTTTTGGGATATGTAATTGGCTAGATCGCACAGGTATTTTGCTGTGAAGTGACTAAGATGTTTGAACACAAATTTGGGAATTCCTTGTGGTCCTGGGTGACATGTGTTTGTTATTGTTGCAAGTTGAAATACAATGTCAGTTGTTGTTATTGGTGTGTCTGTTTCAGGGTCTCCAAATATGTCTTCATTTGGTATGTACACTCTCTGTTTTTGCAGTTTTTTTTTAAAGTGTTGATATATTGGGTTTATCATGTTATGTCCAGCTGTTATAGAGCCATCTATTTCAAGTGCCATAGGCACTCTGACTGTGGATGGGTATCCCAATGCCCACCGTATGTATGCTCTGGTCCAAGTATGTTGTTGTGTAAGGCATATTTTTTTCTTTTTTATTGCTACATATTGCTTTAGTGTATTGCATGTATTGTTGTACATTTCTGTAAGTTTTTTAATTTGTGTTTGATTATCTGTAGTTGGTCTGGAAATGGTTATTCTTTTATGTAGTTCATCTGCCAATGCTAATAATCTGGTGGGGGGTGTTGAGTTGCAGGTAATATGATTGATGTTGAAAGAAAGTATATTGGTGAATGCTATATACTTTTGTACTGGATCGAGTGACATGTTTTGAAGTTTTTGGAGCATTATATATGTTTCTGAATATAAGAATTCAGTTGTTTGTGCTGGAAGAAGTATTCGCATAGTCTTTTGGAGGGCTATTGTTGTATTCTGTATTTTTGTTAGGTCGAGGGTGATGAACTGAGCAGCATGATCTGAGATTATAGATGGACAGAGTTCAAGATTAAAATAATGATGTAACATTGGTGAGTAGAAACACAAATCAATAAGTGACTTATATCTATTGTTATTAAAAGATATTGAGTTTGATGGGAGAAAACCCTCAGCACTCATAAGTGGGATTGTTATTTGATGGATCCATTTGGTGACAAAAGTTTGGTAGGTCATGTTGAAATCTCCCAGGAGTATTATGGGATTTGGTGTTGCTGTAAGCATTGAATTTATTGTTGCTATTATTCTGGAGATGATGACAGGGCCTGGTGGTATATATACAAATACTAGGTTAAGTGTGATATTTTTATGATGGAGTGTTAATATGATAAGATTAGAGTCAATATATATAATTTTAAAAGAATCGAAAGGGCAGTTGTGGGAAATAATTATGCCTGTGCCACCTGATGGTGATGATGATTGCCTTGAGCAGGCACAAAAACCTTGGCTGACTAAATATTTTGATGGATCAATTTGAGAGCTGCTGTATATTTTTGTTTCCAATAGCCCCAGTATGTGTGGTTGTGTTGTATGTAACCATTTTTTGAGATCAAAAAGTTTTTTGGTGGCATTTAAGCCTCTAATGTTGAGAGATCCAATTTTTATCTTCATGTTTTAAATAATTTTTTAACAGGGTATTGATTTTTATTTTATTTTTAATACTAAATGTTTGTTTATATTGCAGTAGATGGATGCTGATACATATTTAAGACATTGTTGGGTTTATTATCAGTTTTTCTTTCATTTAATATTGCTTCAGACTCTATACAGGCAATTTGTGATGAAACCGAACAGGTGTCCATTTGTTGTTGGCTTACATCCATTTCTATTTCATCATTTTCTAAATTGTATATGTCTGATGAGTTGTGCTTTTGGTCTGTTTTTTTTGCCTTTTTGGATTCATGATTTTTTGGTGGTCTACCTGGCTTTCTTTTTCCCTCTGGTGTATTCTCTTGAATAGGTGGAAGAGGGGCTTCTATTGCATCCATTATGTTTGATGCAGTTTTGTTTATAATTGTAGTTTTTTTTATTATTGGTATCTTTATATTATCTGGATTTATATTTTCATTATATAACTGTGTGTGTTTACTTTCTGTTTGTTGATTTTTACTTGGTACACATTTTGTTTTATTGAGATGCTGATCCTGTGATGTAATTGCTGTATTTTGTGTTGTGGTTTCTTGAGAATTATTTTCGTTTGAATCTTGGATTTCTGTGTTAGTTTTTGTGTTATTATTTTTTTGGTTGGTCTTTGGGATAGGCAATTCTGATCCATTATTATTTTTGTTTGTGGGTGTTTGAACCTGTTTTTTTCCGGTTTCTATTATTGGGTTGCCAATGGATGTAGTGTTATTATAAATTTTATTTTCATCACTGGGTTGTTCTGGGGAGAGGATTTTAGTTTGTTCACAGTGATTGCTTTTTGTGTTATCGCACTGAGTTGCTAGGTGTCCTCTCTGTCCACAGCCAAAACAAAGTGGCTTTAGACCTCTTATGTGAAGAGAGAGTGTCGCTTCTTGATCTGTAATCTGTGTTGGAATCGTTGAGGCGTCTACGTTTTTATGTAGTTTTATTTTAAATTCAAAACGATTACTACATATCGGTATAGGTGTGTCTTTTAAATATATAGGCTGTAGGGCAATTACTTTTCCAAACGGGTTTATCATTTTTTGAAAATCTTGTACGTTGTATTTAAGATAAGTATTTTTAAGCACTCCAGTAATTATATTTTTCCGGTTTTCATCTATAATTACGAGTGCGTAATTATCAAGTGCTAAAATAGTGGATTGAAAACGTTCTTTTTGCTGCTGAGTATAAAAATCAATGGTTATATATCGAGAATTTGGATGGTCGGCGATACAAGAGATTGTTTCCCATAGTGCATTTTGCATGATTGCTTCATATAATAAAGCTTTTGGGAAACGATATAATGAGCATTGATTATCGGTTACTGCGAGTACTAACGAAGTTGGTGAAAAAAACCTGCGAAATGTTTCAAATAACGTACGAGGCACCGTATTACTGAAACGGTCCGTCACATTTTCAAGCGTTTCTTTTGTCCAGATTGCGGCTGGGGGTTGATTTTCCTCTCGAGTGTTTAGATCAAGATTTTTTATATCATTTGTGTTTGTTCTACGGAAGCGCGGTATTTGAGTTGGTGCTGTAGTATTGCTATTACTTTTAAGTACTTTTGCATACGAAATAGGCGATGTTGAAACTAACGATGTTGTTAATTTCGTATTGGTGCTTAATTCGCTCACGCTTGACTGGGCAGTAGCCATGATTTATTCTGACTCAAGTCAGTATTTTTTTATTTTTAAAAAAAAGATATTAAAACACACCGATATTTTTCAAAAAACACTATTAATCTATTATATAATTCGATTTTTCCTGTATTATGTTTGTTTTGCGAATAACAAGTTGGAACAAAAGTAAAAAATAAATACTTACATCGGAGAACTTAAGGATTGCTTCTTACCTCAGCAGAGATTTGCTGCGGTCTTCTATTATTATTATTATTATTATTATTATTATTATTATTATTATTATTATTATTATTATTATTATTATTATTATTATTATTATTATTATTATTATTATTATTATTATTATTATTATTATTATTATTATAATAATAATAATAATAATAATAATAATAATAATAATAATAATAATAATTTTGGATGTTATTATTTAATTATTAATGTAAATTCATGTAGCCATTTTTTCTGTAAATTTTATATTTTCCATACACATTTCTTATTGTCAGGAAAGTTATAACATTTGTTTAAGTTAAATAAATATATATGTATATTAATTTATATTGTATATATGTAAGCTTGTACATCTTTGTACTGCAACAGGATGGAGATTTTGGTGGTCATCCCTGGGATGACTGCAAGAAAAAGAAGATTGTACCTGAAGGTGATGGCAAATCATCATCCACCCCAGAAATAAACAAAATCTAAAATAATGTTGAAGTAATGTTCAATATCAAATATATATATATAAGCAATATTATATATTACAAGAGAACATGAGATTAATAGATCTCTGAGATCAGCCTGATAGATTAGCCCAGATAATTCCTTAGACTAACATGATTAACCATACATCAACCAACATTATAAAAGATAAGTAATACTCAAAATAAACCATTATCAACATGAATGATTAGCAGTAAAATAAATCAACAGTCCATCCTGTTACTGAGTATGAACAATAAAAAATATAAATCAAGAGTCAATCTTGTGACTGGATTGAAAATGGGTCTTCTGTAGACTAGGCTAAATATTGAGCTTTTGCCACCTTGGACAATTATTTAAATATAACTTCCATGGACCAACTAAGTGCTTATCTATTAGACATATATAATCATCTAACAATAAAGCTAGACATTAAAACATGCTGATCATCATTAATGCTCTGGCCATTTAGTGTCATGCACTGGCCAAATATAAACTTCACTTCTAAGACTAAACTAAAATAAAATGTAGTGCAGAGGTTTTGAAGAATATGTTCCTCATGCCAAAATCAAGGCAATGTCAAACTGGAATGCCTCTTAAGATCTAAATAAACATCTCCACTTAATATATCAGCCATTATATATGAATCTAGCTTAGAAGAACACAAGCTCTATTAGTGTTATGTGACCGAGAGATGATGAATTACAATATTAACAATTAAATGAGTTCATTAACAATAAAAAATGATTTTATGTGTCTAGTGGATATGCTCTACAATTAGAAGCCTTCTCATTTTGATTAACATACAATTAAAAAAATTATCACATTTGTGATTCATAAAATTACTATACTCAATTCAAATTATTACTATGGTTTCTAATATTTTTTAATGGGTTCACATATATATAATTTGCACAGATGTGTGATACATTAGTTTACAATGAATACACTTGAATGGTCAAATAAAGATTAAAATTGATATGTAAGTTGTATTTGACACTCAATGATATTTATATGCACATAGTCATATAGTGTGGCATAATAATTTCTGAAGATCTTTGAATCATTATATAAAATACAATAAATGATTAAAATTTACCTATATGTGTTGTTTAATTCAATTTATTACATTGTGATTTTCAATACTTCATTTACAACACATATATTGATAATAGCAAAAATTCATTAATTTTTTTAATATTGTATTTTCAATATACATAAAATTCACATATATACTTGTGAACAATAATAAAGTAAAATAAAAATCAGTTTATCAAATTCTGTTACAGCTTTTTTTTTTTTTTTTTTGAAAGTTTATAAAAGTTCTTTTCTTATTGAAAATAAAATCAGGTTTTAATTAATTATAATGCTTTTAGATTTCTTTTTTTTTTTTTTTCAAAAATAAAATCAACCATTAACAGCCTATGTTAAGTAATTATTACATTTTTAGAATAATGTAGTCATCTTTAAAGTTAATACAGCAAGTATATATATATTTTCAATCTAAAAAGACCACTGAACTCTTTTTCCTTTTTCTTGTAAATAAGATGGTCAAGGAATTAATCTTGACTTTTAATATTTAATCCATGCACAATTATTTGTGTTTGTTTCACTTTTAGAATGTCTCTTAATTATTTTTTAATAAACAAAAAATAAAATTTTTAGAATTAAAAAATATAAATTTCAAAATGTCTTTCTGCCCACTCATCAATGATTTAAAATAATCACTATAGATTATAATGCTGTTTTTAATGAATTATTTTAAAAAAACTTATTTAAAATTTTTCTCACATTACATATAACACTACTCATCATTGTATATACATTTATCTGTACTTCTTTCTGCATATACACATACAGCATACATATAACTACTTCTTCAGAAACTGATGGTTTCTCTTATGGAGACCAGTCCAGTTAATGCCCTCTTAATCAATGATTTAAAATAATCACTATAGATTATAATGATAGAGACCAATCCAGGTAATTGTCAGCATTGGGAAAGGGTAATTAGGTATGTTGGCATTCCATGAGTTTCCTACTATCTAGGATTTGATGAGCTTTAGGCCAGAAAACTGTTTTCCAGAACATCTTTAAGGCTGTGAATTTCAACACAAAGTGGGTCATTTTTCTCCCTGTGAATTCTAACTCCATTATTGAACTGTAAAACAGCTGCTTCCTCCTGTCTTGACTTCAGCTATATCTTCATGGGAGCTCTGTCCAACTCTCCTAACTCTGAAGCTAGCTGTTCTGCTTCACAAAAATATTAAGACAAGAAGTCTTCAAAAAAATTACTAACCAAACTTTTCAGGCCAATTTTCCACTGCTTTTCAAAATACTATAACCAGACTCTTCTGGCCAACTCTTACAAAAACTGTAAGCCAAAACTGAACTGATATTTTTATCAGTCCTGTTATAGAATCATTTGAGGTGACAACAACACTAATTTAAAAACTTTTTTTCTTATTTCTCCTGATTGGTAATAATTTTAATCCCTCCAAAAGCACTTTTAATCAAAAAGCTACATTTGAAAATCTTATCAAAGATTTTTAGAAGTAGATAATAGAAATGCATACAAGCATTAATTTAAAAATACATATTTTATACATGTTTTAATTAAAAGATTTCAAAAATAAATTCTGCTTGTTCTTAAATTTCAAAATCATAATAATATTATTTATTTAGACCTTTTTTTAAAAAAAATATTTATTTCATAATAAAATTCTGTTTTAATTTCAAAAATATGTAACTCTTTATAGGACTATTAATCCAAGTAAAATATAGAAAATATCTACAAAATTTATGTCTGTGTTTATTTCTACTTGTCCTTTCAACTTTATATATATTTGTACAAACCCACTATATTATTGTGTGCCATATAACAGACCTGTTATAGTACTATATAGTACTTTATGTTTTTGTCAATTATTTTGTTGATGTTTTAATGTGTATAATGCAGTAATTTTTAAATTTGTAATTTATATTATAGATAAAAGCATGCATAATGTAGGCATATGTATATTATGTAGTGTTTGACACTATCTCCAGATTTTGGATATCCAAGAGATCCCTGAAACTGTATTTCATTCATTATATATATGTGTGTTAAAACGAAGATTTGCACAGGTTAAATATATAAAATACATATTTTGTGGGTTCATCCATGTTAAAAACTTTTAATATTAATATACTGACATTTCGACTTGGTCACACAAGCCATCCATAGAGTTATAAAAGGTAGAAAGACAGTTGTAAAGGCACTACAATCACTGATTTGAATAAAATGTTAAAATTCCACCAATACAAAAAATGTTAAATTTAGGAATGTTTTTAAAAAAATCTTTCCAAATAGGAGGAAGTTTGCATGTATCATCTCACTTATTGATACAATCTGGCCTTTTAAGTATCTCAATGGCTTCTCTAATTTTGAATTGGTAGAGATTATAACATCTGGATATGATCCTGGTACTAGAAAAATCAATTTTATGACCTGAATCTATAGTATGGAGTGAGAGTGCTGATGATGATGAGTGTTGTTTAACTGCATTAGCATGCTCATCTCTCCTAACACTGATGCAACGATTACTCATACTTATGTAAGAAGCTTTACAATTTTTACATGAGATTTGATAGACACCATGAGATTCAAGATGGATTGAATCCTTAGGCTTGGTAATTATATTGCTGATCTTTTGATGAGCAGAAAATGCTGTATCTATATTATATTGTTTTAATATACATCCGATACTGTCTGTAGTTCCTTTTACATATGGAACACAAATCCTAATAGCTGATTTATCATCTTTTTGTTTCCTATTTTGTCTATTTTGGGCTTGAAATAAGGCTTTTTTTTATAAATTTGTAATTATAACTATTTGCTAATAAAACACTATTAATATGATTTATTTCTTCTTTCAGATGTGTCTCATCTGAAAGGTTAATTGCTCTATTTAAAAGAGTTTTGGCTACAGAAACTATCTGAGTTGCGTGATGATGAGAATGGAAATGCAAATATCTGTCTGTGTGTGTATCCTTTCTGTAAATAGAAAAAGATAAACTATTTGGTGTTCTGGTGACTAGAACATCAAGAAAAGGAAGTTTTCCATCAGACTCTGTCTCCATTGTAAATTTAATATGAGGATGCATATTATTTAAATGTAAGAAAAAATCATCTAATTTATTTTTTCCATGTTGCCATATGACAAAAGTGTCATCTATGTATCTGAGCCAAATGAGAGGTTTTAAAGATGATGATTCTAAGCCACGAGTTTCTATATATTCCTGAATGAAAAATCAACTATTTCTCCTGGAGTAGGGGGGCCCCTAGGGGTACCTAAAACTTGTTTTTAATGCTGTCCATTGTATACAAAATATTTATTTAAGAGACAGTGTTTAATTAAAGCATTAATATTATCTGGTAAATTGCAATGTTGTGAGATTATATTTAAAGCTTCATCGAACTGAAACCCCGCCCCCATTAATTTTTAAAAAAAAAAAAAACTTTAAAACAGAAATAAAATGAAGAGGTTTTAATATATGGGGAGTTTAATTAGATGGGATCTGGGTTTAATGAAATTATATGAGAATAAAATAAGATAGATTACCCAACCCTATTAATATTAGAGGGAGGAGTTGTCTGGTTTGTGAATTTTGAAAGTCCATAAAATTTTGGACAGACACAAGATTTTTCACGGGGGATTATTTTGTTGTTACCAAGTTTTTGATTAGCCCAAAAATTTGAAAAACCCCAATTTTCACGAGGGATTATTTTGTTGTTTATCTCTGTTTCTCTGTTTCAATAGGTGATTTATTAATAATAGCTTTTGTTGTTTTTTCCAAATACGTAGTATGATCTCTTATTGATAGTTTATAAGTTTTATCATTAAGCAGATCTAAAATTTTATTATGGTAAATGTCACGATCCATTACAACTGTGGCATAACCTTTATCAGCTGGAAGTACAACAATTGATTTGTCCGATTTTATATTATTTAATGCTTGTCTTTCTTTCTTTGAAATATTATTTTTAGGAAGCTTAGCTTTTTTAAAAATATTACAAATCTCAGCTCTAGCCAAATCAGCCGATGTAGAGTCAATTTTATCGAGAGCTGATTCAACATTACAAACATTACTACGTATTTGGAAAAAACAACAAAAGCTATTATGAATAAATCACCTATTGAAACAGAGATAAAAAACAAAATAATCCCTCGTGAAAAATCTTGTGTCTGTCCAAAATTTTATGGACTTCCAAAAATTCACAAACCAGATACCCCCCTTCGTCCAATAGTAAGTGCAATAAGTTCTCCAACTCGTATTTTAGCCAGATACTTATCGGATTTCATTAAACCTACAATCCCATCTATTAAATCATATATTAAAAACTCTCTTCATTTTATTTCTGTTTTAAAAAGTTTAGAAATTAATGCTAATGACATTCTGGTCAGTTTTGATGTCGTGTCTTTGTTTACAAACATTCCAATTGATGAAGCTTTAAATATAATCTCACAATGTTGCAATTTACCAGACCATATTATTGCTTTAATTAAACATTGTCTCTTAAATACACATTTTGTATACAATGGATAGCATTACAGACAAGTTTTTGGTACTCCTATGGGCTCACCTATCTCAGGAGTAAAAGCTGATTTATTCATGGAATATATAGAAACTCATGCTTTAGAATCATCATCTTTAAAACCTCTCATTTGGCTCAGATACATAGATGACACTTTTGTCATATGGCAACATGGAAAAAATAAATTATATGATTTTTTCTTACATTTAAATAATATGCATCCTCATATTAATTTTACAATGGAGACAGAGTCTGATGGAAAACTCCCTTTTCTTGATGTTCTCGTCACCAGAACACCAAATAGTTTATCTTTTTCTATTTACAGAAAGGATACACACAGAGACAGATATTTGCATTTCCATTCTCATCATCACCCGACTCAGATAGTTTCTGTAGCCAAAACTCTTTTAAATAGAGCAATTAACCTTTCAGATGAGACACATCTGAAAGAAGAAATAAATCATATTAATAGTGTTTTATTAGCAAATAGTTATATTTACAAATTTATAAAAAAAGCCTTATTTCAAGCCCAAAATAGACAAAATAGGAAACAAAAAGATGATAAATCAGCTATTAGGATTTGTGTTCCATATGTAAAAGGAACTACAGACAGTATCAGACGTATATTAAAATGCTATAATGTAGATACAGCATTTTCTGCTCATCAAAAGATCAGCAATATAATAACCAAGCCTAAGGATTCAATCCCTCTTGAATCTCATGGTGTCTATCAAATCTCATGTAAAAATTGTAAAGCTTCTTACATAGGTATGAGTAATCGTCGCATCAGTGTTAGGAGAGATGAGCATGCTAATGCAGTTAAACAACACTCATCATCATCAGCACTCTCACTTCATACTATAGATTCAGGTCATAAAATTGATTTTTTTAGTACCAGGATCATATCCAGATGTGATAATCTCTACCAATGCAAAATTAGAGAATCCATTGAGATACTTAAAAGGCCAGATTGTATCAATAAGCGAGATGATACATGCAAACTTCCTCCTATTTGGAAAGATTTTTTTAAAAACCATTCCTAAATTTAACATTTTTTGCTATTGGTGGAATTTTAACATTTTATTCAAATCAGTGATTGTAGCGCCTCTACAACCGTCTTTTACCTTTTATAGCTCTGTGGATGGCTTGTGTGACCAAGTCAAAACGTCAGTTTATTAATATTAAAAGTTTTTAACACGGATGAACCCGCAATATATATATATATTGTAATGCTAGTGAAATATGTTGTCAGGCATACATATATAGCGCGAATTACACATTTTTTATTTAAAAATAAATTAAATTATTAATAAAAACTAAAGTAGAAAAATATAGCATGTTTTAAAATAAATTTTAAAATGCAAATTTGTAAAAATAAAAGTATTGTTTTATTTTTTTTAAAAATAGAAAGAAAAATATGTTTTTAAAGTAGATTTTAAGACGCAAATTTTGCAAAAACCAAAGATTGTGTCATATTTTTCTTTTAGAATATAACTGTTATTAGCAAGAGGGCAGAGGAGTAGAATGTTAGGAAAATCTAAAATAAAAGTAAAAAGATTTAAAATTCAGTATCTCCTTTTTATAAATAAAAAAGAATAACAGACAAAAAAATAGTTTGTAAAAGAAAAACTTTTAAACTTCAAAAAATGTAATAAGTTTAAAAGACTTATGGCTGATAAGAATTATAACTAATAACAAAATTCATTGCAAACTGTGAACTATCAGATATCAGAGTAATCTGAGGATAAGATTAGATAAAATGAAATGCAAATTTAATTAAAAACAGACTTTAAGTTACAATCTTAATTAAAAATAGATTTAAGTGTGATAAACATTGAAAACTGCGAAAACAATGAAAGAGGAAGCATATAAAATTGCAACTATCTATTATTATTCAGTCAGGTTTGTGATATACAGTTGGGATTGCTATTAGTGCTATGCAGTTGGGTTTGTATTATTCATTCAAGTCAGAATCTAGCTATACAGAATGCAGAAGAATACAGACTCAGAATTTTGGAGAACTTTAAATGCTGTAACAAACCAGTCATTTCTGCTGCAGTCTACATATCTGACCTGAATCAATGCCTGGAATGAATGTCTAGATTGTGAAGTAGAAGCTGCTGCAAATTCTTTCTCTTTCTCTCATTATTTGACAGAAACCTAGAAGGAGAACCATGAAGCCATCGATGGAGAAACAAAAAGCCAACTGGTAGGAAAGCAAAAGCAAATGTAAACTAAAACCTTTGGACAATACACACAAAATGGAAACCTGGGTGAAATGAACTTTATGAAGAACTATTATAACTATAGTCTAAAGTCATCATTTATATTTTTGTGTAAAATTTATTGTTGTGTTAAATGTATGTGTGTAGTTAAATAATAATGATTGCTTGATCGTTACTTTGTCTATTTTCTCTCTCTTGTCACTGTGTCACAAGTAAATTAATGTAGAGTTACTTTATGTGTTAACTAAATGTGCTGAACCCTGGGACAGAGTGTGAACTAGACATAGGATATTTCAAGTGCTAGATTCATCATATCTGAGCATACTGCCTATACAGATTATATAGTCAGATGGTCCCTGAGTTTATACTCAAAACAAATAATATGCTTGGATGTAGAATGTTTGACCTAGCAGTCAAGAAGTGCTATAGCCTGGAAGTGTGATCATAAGTTATGCTTTGTATAGCCTCGATCTGGTTATAGGTACCATTGATGATTCATCTATAAATGGTATTCTACTTCTCTGCTTGAAGAGCCAGTCCATTTCCCATAATAGTGTTTAAGTTATATGTATAAAAGGTATTCAAACCTAGTTAATATGGATATTATTCAGAGGGGCTTGGTTCAATATATATGTATATATATATATATATATTAATGGATAATATACTTAAATTATACTGAATTAAACTATACCAAATTATTTATTTTTCAGGTTTTATAATAACAATAACATTGAAAAAGAATCTTAGTTTCATTACTAACTGAATAGAAAACTCAATATTATTTTAAATTTTACAATATATGTGTGCATGATTGAAACAAAAAAACGTTTAAATACAGTGATCAAAAAATTAATTAAGTAGCAATAAAAGATAATACATATATAATTAGGTTTGCAGAATATGTTCATAATTAGGTTATATGTATATCATTAGATTTGCCTAAAGCAAGCTGGAGTATGCTATGAACAGAAATAAAAAAGAGAATAGTTATATGTAACTTTAATATAATTTTATTAATTACATTTCCATTTAAGGATGTTTCAGTAGTATATGCTAAGATCATTTTTAACAAACACCGATTCCACTACAGATACCCCATTTTGCAATCTTAGCAAACAAATTTTCTTTGCAGTTAATATAAAAAAAAATATTTTCTTTTCTGTGTATAACATAAAATGTTATATTGATTATATACTTATAAAGATTTTGATCAGAATTTACTAACCAAATTTCCAGTATTTAAAAAGAAATTAGCTTTTGTTTATTATGTGCTGTCCAAAAAAACATTCATTCCATAGCAATTGACTTTATATGAAATAATCAGATTTATTATGAAAAGTAGCATAATAGATTCAAATATAGTTTCAATATACTTTCTAGCATAGGCAGTTATATTAATTTTCAAATAGAGAGTAATACTAAATGACTCAAGTCTCATTTGCTGTACCATGAATTACATTAAAAGCAGATCCGCAGTTACTAGAAACTTTTACAAAGCTTTTTTTTTTTTTTTTGGAATAGGATTTCAGGCAGTGTTATTTGATTTACATGTCAACCCATCTTGAAAAGTGAATTATGTTTATTATTTTTTTTTATTTCATTTTTGTGAAAAACATTCCAATGATGGGGCTTATGTTGATAACATTAATAGTGTTGGTAGAAGTGTATCCAATTTATATATCATTAAAATATCAATAGTTTTTCTAGAATCACAATCTTCTCAATATTTACAAAGTACATTATCAATTTATTCTTTTTTATCCATTAATAAAATTAATAAAAATATAAAAGTCTCTATCTTCTTACTTTTACAATGCTTATTTTATTAAATGGGATTTGAACTTAGACTTTCAAGCTCTTTGCACTTGACCTAATATAACTGTTACACATGACTACATACATGTGAAAAAGATAAATGATTTCCTATATGCATATTTTGTGCTGAACCTGCACTCATCAGTTGGTCCAGATCATCATCTCTCACACATATATATAATCAGTGCTCAGTTTATATTAAGATAGCGTATCTAAAAATTTTAAAGGGCAGGCTTCAATCCTCTCCAACTCTTCAGTCATCCATATCAATGAAAATCTGATGATTGAATGCTGTGAGCATTCAAACATCAGATTCCTTTAATTACATCTGGATTAAATATATATACTATACTTGTATTTAAATAATGCTTACTTCATTAAAATTAATTAAGCTCACAATTTCAATTGAGCAGCAGTCTTTTTCAGAGTTCCTGATGGTCAATCAAAACTGTCTGATTTATAAATTTTAATAAAATAAGCATTGTAAAAGTAATAAGAAATCTCTAATGAGCTCTCAAGAAGATTGTTTATTTTTTTAATCTTCTCAATATTACAAAAAATGTCCTCATGTTGCAAATCCTACCAAAGAAAATCTTTTCCATAAGTTAGATATGTGTATTTGCATAAATTCTAAGAATATGGGTTTATTGCTTCTTTCACTAACATAAACTCATCTGTCAATTACACAATTTGTCAGAATTGTCAATTAGATTCAAATCATTTTAATTGTCATAGATTTTACTTTAGGATTAGAGATGAAAAATACTATAATCAAAGGTCTCTTCTCTCTATGATTCTTGATATGACATAACCAATTATGCACTTACTAATATTAATAAAAAAACATTTAACTATCTCTGGGGTACAGGATTTTGTCTTTTATTTTTTTTAGACATTAAAATGTTGAATTATGCAGGACTTATTGATCCAAGCTGTTTGCAGTACATAAATATAAATATCTGTGAAAGTATTTATAAAAACATTAGTGTTAGTTTGAATATTACTATCATATAAAAACACAGGATAACTAATAAAACAATGAGTTATAATCAAATAAAGACATCTCTTCATGCATATTGCATCATTTCATGATTAAATATAATACAGGTTCATATTTGACTTCACATTTAATTAGATAAATAATATTGTCCCAAAATTTTATAGTTTCTATAGAATGTGTGATTTTAGATACATTCATTAGACCTTGTGTTAAATTAAACTTATGTTAAATTTATATATAAAATTTTGATTTTTTAATGGATATATTAGATAGTGATTTAATAAAAGATGTTAATTTGAAATAGTTAGATGGTTTTTTTATTATTTAGAGACTTGCAAATAATCAGTTTATCAACTAATATGTTATATCAAATTTTTGGAATCAAAGTTAAAAAGAAGGAAGGAATTGCTTTCGTATTATTTTATCATTTAAGATATGGCATATACATAAGAATTTTCACTAACAAATATCTGTTTGTTAACAAATGTATGCAATGGTAGAATATTAAATCCTAGTTTACAGATACTTGCTTGATACTATCCAAGAGATGTTCTGTTACAGGATACAGTTGTCAGCTTTTTGGTAACAATTAAATACTTCAAATAAGTAATTGTTGTTTATTTTACTCATATGAAATTACAGTAGCTGCCCTTACTTTTATTATAGATTAAAGCTTTATTATCACTACAATGGATCAGTGAGAATGGTAGAGTGAATATTAATAAAATGGATATTTTCTCATGATAAACCCTTTTGGGAGAGAAAGCAGTTTCACCCAAATTGTATCTGTGTGAAGATTATTTTTAAAGTCATCAATTAGCCCACAAGCAATAATCACATTGGAGAAGTTTGAAATGCCAGATGAATTAAATATTTTATTCACCTTTTTATATATAATATAATCATGATTTTCCAAAATCAAAAAGAAAACTAATCTGGATTAATTTATTAAAAAGCATGCATTTCTACCATTTCTGGGACTTGAATTTCCTACAAATTCCCCATCAACAAAGTTATTTGGTATTTTTTTATTGAGAAATAATATTTCTACTTAAATTAATATTCTCAAGAAAAAGGTAACATATTTACAAACCAAAAGTTACCATAGGTCAGATTGACCTATGGTCAACATGGGTGTGACAAGAATCTCGGCCTCAGGGTGGCCTTTGAGCATTCCATCATCAGATTTTCAATTGGATGGACAGTTGAAGAGTTGGAGTGTGGAGTAGATAGAAGCATGTCCATTAAAGTATGAAGATTGGCCATCTTAATATATATCTGAGCACTTATGACATATATGTGTAGAGATGGTAATCTGAACCAACTGATGATTGCTGGTTTAGCATGAAATACACATATTGGTGATTATTTATCTTTTCAACATATATGTGTTTAAGTGTATCAGTGTTATGAGATAGAGTGGAGAGTGGGGTGAAAGTGGGTGCTCATATACCCTATATCAGGGGTCCCCAACCCTATGCCTTCGGGCACCATGGCGCCCGCAGACCATTTTATGTGTGCCCGCCGCTATCCGAACACGATAAAAAATTATTTATCTGATACAAATAAATGTCATTTTTGAATTTTTTTTATTAATTATTGCATTATATTGTAATCAAATTGTAGGACATACTATACTTTTACAGCGTAAAAATATCAATTATATGTTAATTTATTTTTGAAATAAATATTTTTTTGTACATTATGTGTATTATTAACAATATCCAACTATAAATTTACATGTGATGTGATGTGATGCGATGTACTGTGGCTTCTCCGTAAACGAAGTCAAGAATATCTCAGCAATTATGCCCAGATAAAAAAATAAATGGTGCCCGCCACCTAGTTGAAAAAATAAATGGTGCCCACCACCTGGCCGGTATTATGGAATGTGCTCTTAAGTGCAAAAAGGTTGGGGACCCCTGCCCTATATATTACATATATTTTAATAAAAAAGCATACTTTTTATTGCATATTTTCAAATCACACTTTTGGATTTAAAAAAAACAAATTAAGAATTATCTATTTTAGCCTTGGGTGTGTTTATTTATTAAAATAAATCTTAAAATTATTTATTTGTTGTCTTAAACAAATACAATCACTTATAAAATTAAAATAAAACCTTATCTACTGAATATATATATACCATAGCCTTTCAGATTTATCTTCTGAAAGAGCTTTAATAAAATAATTTTTTTTTCTTGTGGAAATGTTGATGGATAAATCCATATATTGTACCAATATTGTGTTGGCACATAATGATTTTGTTTAAAAAATTATTAAAATAAAAATCTTTCATAAAAGAAAAACGTAAAATTAAAAGTTTAAGAGTTTTATTGCAGTTTGTTTTCGTAAACGTAAAATTAAAAGTGAAAGTGTTGTGGAAATAAAAGTTACAATTAATTAATTAGAAAGAGAGGGGAATTTTTTTAAAAATGTCAAGCTAAAAGTTTCATAAAAGAAGTAAAGAGTTTTTTTTTATTATTATTAATTGAAATATGAGTTAAAAGTTTAAAAACATAAATCTCTTTTATTTAAGTTAAAGAAAGAAAAAAAGGTTCATCTTAAAACTAAATAGTGAATGGTTCTCAAATTATATATGTGTGCGCAACTGTAAATGTAATGTATGCATATTAAATATTAAAAAAATAAATGAAAGTTAAAATATTAAAAATATAAAACAACAAGTTCAGCAATGGGCTACTAATCACAAATGTAAAAAAACAACAAGATTAAAAAGCTTATCTCCAAAGGATTAGCTACTATTTAAAAATATAAAACAATACATTTGCATGGATACTAATTAAATGATTTTCAAAAACACGTAATTAAAAGATTATCAAAGGAATTTTGACAACAGATATTGCTGGAGGATATCAAAATGACAACATGTCATATGTATAAACAGTCAATTTTTTATCGGACAATTAGTCAAGTTTGAGTTGCATGAAAGTTGCATTTGAGTTGCATTTAATATAACAAATCAGTACAATCTATCAGTGAGTTATATCAATCAGCTTATTGTATATCTAGAATCAAGAATGCAGTGTTAAAACCTTGGAAAACATATGACTTTCTCTGGCCTGAAGTCCGATAAAAACAGCCAACCTACCCGATAAAAGTGATGCCTGCATAACAACCTGAAGCCTCTTGATATTTAATTGTCTTAAAGAAAATGCCTCAGAATAATCAGCATCAAATCTCCACAAGAAAACTTCAAATCTAACCAGTTACAGATATCTCATTAGAAGCAGCAAACAGCAAGATGCACCCAAGTTCAAAATCGTAGGTAATAACATTTTATTATACTTATTTCTAAAGTAGCCATTGCATTCGTAAAGCCTCAAGAGTCAAGTTTAAGAACTCTATAGCATACATAAACAAACTATAATATGTATGTTTAAAATGTTGTGTGTGTTCATGTGTTAGTATATAGTGATTTCATTGTATTTTGTATTTTAAATATTATTTAATGCTTTCTCCTAAGGTGTTATAGTGTGTAAATTATAAATGTGTGTGTGTTATATTAGTTAAATAAGATATTTAAAATTAGGTTAATGAATGTGAATTAAAATAAATTGTCTTTAAACTTAAAACTTTATTTGTCGGTCAATTCTTTTGCCACTAAATTAAAACAATAATTTGTTATTTATTACAAGTAGCTGAGCTAGTCATGGGTATAACTTAGGCATTGAGTTAGTGGCCATTGTTTAAAGTGTGTTATTTATCTTCTGGATAAGTAACTGGTGCCCGTATTATACAAACAAAAAAGTGCTTTGAACATGGTGTTGAATTCAACAGTTGAGAAGAAGTTATGTCCTGGAAATGTAACCCTAGTTATATATATTATAGCTATCATTTGGACATACATACTCTCCGAGTATGTTCTTCTCTGCCTAAGAGGCTGGTAGGTAAACAACATTTAATCCATCCAGTACAAAATGGCTTCTCCCAACATTGCGGCTTGACCTAAGAAACAATAGTAAAGAAATATTTTGTTTTTTGTTTGAAATTTTTTTTTAAGAAAACTAAATTATGTATGCTAAAGTAGTTTAATTTATTTTTTAAAAAAAAAAATTGACCAAAAAAAAATTTTCTTTAAATGAAAAGAGATTTTGACATTTATGCTATTTAAAATAAATTATTCTTTTAAATTAAAGGCAGTTGGATATTTTGGGTGGAGCTAAAGCATTAAGAACAGGTAGAGAAAAGGACAGAGGGGTGAGTTGGCCGTATGTTCCGTGTAAGAAAATAAATAAACAACTCGTATTTAAACATTGTTTTAAAAATGGAAAAAGAGAAAGAAATATCTGAGACACAGATGATGATGAAAATGATGATCAATATGATGCCTGAGTTCAAAGAAGAATTGTGTCAGAAATTTAAACAAGGTCAGCTAGAACTTAAAGAAGAAATTAAACAGGTCAAAGGAGAAATTAAGGAACTCGGAGCAGAAGTAAGAGAAATAAGATGTGAGATAACAGTAAAGGTAGAGAAGAACCAAGAAATAATACAGTTATATTTAATTAAAGTAAGTCAGGAAGTTGAGGTCATAAAAGAGGTAGAAATTAAAGCAGAACTAGATAGTGTTGAAACAGAAGAGGTGAAAATAGAGATAGAAATTAAAGCAGAACAGGATAATTCTAAGACAGAAAGTGTGGGGGAAAATGTAGATCAAGAAATAGAAGAGAGACATAAGTTCAAGGTTAAAGTAAAAGTTTGTGTTCATTTTAAACAAAGATTTAAAACAAAAAGAAAGCGAAGGAAAAAATATTCACAGTTATGAAAAATATGGAGGTCTGCGAAGTTTAAAGGTTTTCTAATCTATAAAGCAGAAAATAGAACAGAACGGGAAGGAGATAAAGCAACAAATTTTAATTGAGGGATAGATGTGAGGCTATGTAGTATAATTTATGTTAGCAAATTAGTAGAAAGAAAGAAGAAACCGCCTGACATAGTTTAAAAGTTAGTAAACAGGTGGAATATTAAAGTAAATGGAAACAAAAGGACCGGAAATGGACTATGAGTAAAATAATTATTTTGACATAAGTAATAAGCCTGAATCAGAATTTCGCTATTTAAAATAATGAATTGTGTTGTAAAATAACAATAAGGAGGCTTTACTAAATAAAAGATTTTTTTTCCTGTCACGCACATATTAATTAAGAAGAAATGATCATAAATAAACAGTTCAAATAAATATAAAAAAAATCAATAATATCAAGTTAAATAAGTAGGTCAAATGAATGATTTAAAAGTAAAATTTGTAGGATTAAATAAATGAATAAAATAGCGGAAATATGTAGAATAAAATCAAGTTAGTCAAATAAGTATTTGTATAATAATGAAGAGCAATAAAATAAAGATAGTTTTTGAATATATGCAAGTTAATAAATAGAAATAAATAAAGGGTTTTAAATAATCAAAATAAATAAAAATATCTATATAATAATGAATCATAATAAAGTAAAAGTTTTTTTCTCTGAATACATGCACGTTAAAAAAAAAAGAAGTTAAAAGTAAAGGTTTAAAAATAATATCATAATATAAATAAATATGTAAACTAATGTCCGTGATAGTTTAGAATAGTATTGTAAGATGAAATAAATATGTAGAATAATGTTCGTAATGGTCTAAAAAAATAATAGAGTTCATGAATTTAAAATAATATTGTAAGTTTAACAAATAAAAGGTAAAGTCAATCTAAGTTATATTAGGAATGTATAAAGATTTGAAATTAAAGTGAGTGAGGGTAGCATAGAAATGTTTTAAATAAGGATAAGTAAAGCTGTTGACTGGATAAAACT
This sequence comes from Epiperipatus broadwayi, assembly GCA_028023455.1. Lineage (NCBI taxonomy): Eukaryota > Metazoa > Onychophora > Udeonychophora > Euonychophora > Peripatidae > Epiperipatus > Epiperipatus broadwayi. Next base: position 2,248,452 of record JAQFVV010012489.1, on the reverse strand, counting down.
TAGCACCCGTAACAGACTTATCAGGGATCATTCCTCTTTTAAAATGTGCACTGGGGATAACCAGCATAAGTCACAAGTCACTTCTTCAGGGGAGAATCCCCATATCTCGTACCTCATTTCCTAAGCATAAGATGAAAAATTGACAGTTGATGAATCCTGCCATTTGCAGTGACCTTTTCTTTGTCAAAGTCCAGTCAGGAGAACTGGCATTCAAAGCTTCATTTTTCATATGTGTAAGTCAGTATAAGCCAGCAAATCTACATCCGCCTCGTTTCCAAAGGATCCCTGTGCCACAAATTTAGTTTGTCCTCGTGGTCGTTATCCAGGACTAGACCATTGTAAGCAATGTTGCCAGCATCGAAAGAAATAAAGTATAATTGAAGATTGCCCTTAGCATGTAAAGTAAAAGATATTAAAAAGCAAACTTAGAAAATTAATAAATATTTAGAATTAAGAATTAAAGTTGTCAGAGACAAAATAGTCAAAAATGATGCATTTTAGTCTCAAAAGGAGGGCGGTGTAATGTACCAACATTGTGTTGGCACGTAATAATTTTGTTAAAAAAATTATTAAAATAAAAATCTTTCATAAAAGAAAAATGTAAAATTAAAAGTTTGAGAGTTTTATTGCAGTTTGTTTTCGTAAATGTAAAATTAAAAGTGTAAGTGTTGTGGAAATAAAAGTTACAATTAATTAATTAGAAGGGGAGGGGAGTGTCTTTAGAAATGTCAAATTAAAAGTGTCATAAAAGAAGTAAAGAGGGTTTTTTTCTTATTATTAAATTCAAATATAAGTTAAAAGTTTAAAAACATAAATCTCTTTTATTTAAGTTAAAGAAAGAAAAAAAGGTTCATCTTAAAATTAAATAATGAATGGATCTCAAATTATATATGAGCGTGCGACTGTAAATATAATGTATGCGTATTAAATATTAAAAAAATTAATGAAAGTTAAAATATTAAAAATATAAAACAAGTTCAGTGATGGGCTACTAATCACGAATGTAAAAAAACAACAGGTTTAAAAAGCTTATCTCCAAAGGATTAGCTACTAATTAAAAATATAAAACAACACATTTGCATGGCTACTAATTAAACGATCTTCAAAAACATGTAATTAAAAGATTATCAAAGGAATTTTGACAACAGATATTGCTGGAGGATATCAAAATGACAACACGTCCTATATATAAATAGTCATTTTTTTATCGAACAATTAGTCAAGTTTGAGTTGCATTAGAGTTGCGTTTAAGATAACAGTTCAGTACAATCTATCAGTGAGTTATATCAATCAGCTTATTGTATATCTGGAATCAAGAATGCAGTGTTAAAACCTCGGAAAACATACGACTTTCTCTGGCCTGAAGTCCGATGAAAACAGCCAACCTACCCGATAAAAGTGATACCTGCAAAACAACCTGAAGCCGCTCGATATCTAATTGTCTTAAAGAAAATGCCTCGGAATAATCAGCATCAAATCTCCACAAGAAAATTTCAAATCTAACCAGTTAGAGATATCTTATTAGAAGCAGCAAACAGCAAGATGCATCCAAGTTCAAAATCCTAGGTAATAACATTTTATTATACTCATTTCTAAAGTAGCCATTGCATTTGTAAAGCCTCAAGAGTCAAGTTTAAGAACTCTATAGCATACATAAATGCACTATAATATGTGTGCTTAAAATGTTGTGTGTGTTAATGCGTTAGTATATAGTGATTTTATTGTATTTTGTATTTCAATTATTTAATGCTTTCTCCTAAGATGTTATAGTGTGTAAATTATAAATGTGTGTGTGTTATATTAGTTAAATAAGATATTTAAAATTAGGTTAATGAATGTGAATTAAATTAAATTGTCTTTAAACTTAAAACTTTATTTGTCGGTCAATTCTTTTGCCACTAAATTAAAACAATAATTTGTTATTGATTACAAGTAGCTGAGCTAGTCATGGGTATAACTTAGGCATTGAGTTAGTGGCCATTGTTTAAAGTGTGTTATTTATCTTCTGGATAAGTAACTGGTGCCCGTGTTATGCAAAACAAAAAAGTGCTTTGAACATGGTTGAATTCAACAGTTGAGAAGAAGTTATGTCCTGGAAATGTAATGCTAGTTATATATTTTATAGCTATCATTTGGACATACATACTCTCTGAGTATGTTCTTCTCTGCCTAAGAGGCCAGTAGGTAAACAACATTTAATCCACCCAGTACAATATATATATACCATAAGTACAATATATATATACCATAACCTTTCAGATTTATCTTCTGAAAGAGCTTTAATGAAATAAGTTTTTTTTTTCTTGTGAAAATGTTAATGGATAAATCTATATATTTTATTGAAAATGATTTAGAATTAAAATTATAGAGTGGAGAGAGTGGATTTAGAAGGTCAGTTATGATTTTCTTCTTTCTCTTTCTTTCCAATCTGCATAAATTGAAATTATTTTATAATTGTTTGGGAAACAACTATTACTAAAATCTGAATATGAAAGAAACATGTTTTGCATAATTAAAATATTGTATTTGAATATGAGATAAAGTTGTTGTGAAAAAAACATGTCAATATAGAATTAATTAGTTTGTCCCATGTGTGGTAAATATAATTGTCAATAGGAAAAAATACTATTAAAGTTTTAGGACAATTGGATATGATATTCTTGCAGCAGAGCAAAAGTATAAATAGATCTGAAAACAATTAGTTTTTAATCTTGAATCAGAGAAGAAAAAGGTGCAAAATGATTCCAGTAAGAGAGAAGAAAAATGCCAAATGAAAGTAGAGTGATTGTTATCATCTAGAAAAAATAAATATCATGCAGTAGTTGTTGTAAATTTACCTCTGGTAAAACAAAGAGTGGCTGTAGAAAAAATACTTATTTTGCAAATTCCTTTGTTAGAACAGCTTTAAATTGTTGATTAATAGCTGGCTGTTCAAAGTGTATTTTTCATTACTACACCAAAAGTGAAATTATGACAATATTTGCTACTTTAAAAGTTATTTGTCATATGTGGCTAAAAAAAAACAGAGGTGAACATTTGATATTTATCCAGATGTGAATGCAGAATGTGCATAGGATACAACTTTCCTGCTCATAAAAAGAAAAAAATACACTGTAAGAAAAGAAGAGAATTATACCATAAGACCTATCATATTCTAAGCCTACAGTGAGACTCATTTCCATTGTCTTCAGTCATTGTTGGCCAAAAAGATTAATTGAAATAAGGAAAAACTATTTTTGTAAAGATGTTCATAACAGATAGAATATAAGCTTTGTAAAAAAAAATTATATTTAAGATTTTTTTTTTGTATTTGAATTATTCTTATTACTAGAGATTTGTGTTTAAATTTAATGTTTATGATTATTTGATAATTTTAATATTTTTGTATTTTATTTATTTTATGATTTTAAGATAGTTGCAAATAAATATGCAATAATTTCTTGATTTTATTTTAGCATTATAGTAAATAAATGTTTATAACTATATTAAATAACCTCAATCCTATAACATATTTTTTCAAATTCATATAAATAAAGATACAATAAAAAACAAATTATCCCCAAGATGCATTTCATGCTAAGCCAGCACTCATTAGGTGGTCTAGGTCACTACCTCTTATATTAACTAAATTAATTAAATAAATATTACATTATTTTATCAAATATTATTTTACTGTTTGTATTCATTCCAACCTGAGAAGCCATGCAATCCCTCAGAGACATCTTTAAAGTAATAAATGTACATCAAGATAATGATGATTAGAAATAGTAATTCATACAGAAGTATTCTTTCTATAAAGTGATGACAAGGACGTAAAAAAAAAAATTTTTTTTAATGTTTTTGATTAATTAGGTGGAATTTAACTTCATTATCATCATCATAATGTTTATTTTATTTAATGTGAACCATTACATTTTAATGTTGCAACTACTGGGTTTTCTTGATAATATTGTTATTATATGCTTAATAATTTTTCAAATCCAAACAATAGATCTGAGCTTACAAAAAGTAAGAGAATACATCATGGATGTAAAATGATATTGGTTCTTTTAGATGCTAAAAGATAGTGTCATCTAAATAATGTTCAATTTATCTTAAAAATAATTAAATTAATAATCATTAAGTAGCTTTTATAGTGGCTGAGCCGGTGAATGGGTCCATTATATTGATGATGATCAATGTTTCTTAGATGTATTTTTAATAGTTTAATGTAAAGTATAAACATTCGCAATTTATCCTTCACCTACTCCTCTGTGACATATTTTCCTAACTCTAAACTTCTATTTTAATACATATTTGTGTTATGTCTATCTACACCTCTTTCCATATATCGGTACACATTCATTGTCTATAGAGAAATTTGATTTTAAATTTAAATAATTTTACCAAAGTGTTTCAATTTATATGTCATGTTTAAATATTTTTAAAATGCAATAACTGAATTATCAAATTATTTTTTAAACTATCATGATGAAGTACATATTTTCTATTATTCGTTTTATGTTTGCATAAACATTCTATATTGTAATTTCCTGATTATTCAAATCTATCATCTTCTGAGTGGCTGTCTTAAAATTTCAGAACTCTGTGAAAATTTAGTCTGATAGTGAAACCAGACTATTTAAGAGACTAGACTGGAGCTATCCTTGAGAAATGACAGATTATTTCTTGATTTATAAATAAAACTGTTTTTTTTTTTTTTAATCAATTGCCTCTTCCATCTTATTACATAAAATAACAGCTCAAGATGATAGCAAATTATTATTCCATCTCATCTATATACTGTTCTCATCTTGTCGTGTTAAATAAATATATTTCAACTAACAATTAAAAATAAAAGCATTAAGTTGCTTAATAGACAATGCACTATGAATAGATCTTTTGTTTGGGGGGGGGGCGTTAGGAATAAGTGATTTGAATAATTAATTATTCAAATGATTAATAATCAGAAATTACTTTAACATATTGAAGTTTCATATCCCAAAAGAGTCATATCATTGGTAAAGAATGTCATTAAATTTCAGGAATGTTTTAATGAATATCATAATTGGAATAGACAAAACATCTCATATGTCTCAGCTTACAATGAATTTTAAATTGGGAGATGGTTCTGGAATAATTAATTGAATTAGTGCTTCTAATATTATAATTAATCATAATGCATTTATAACGATTTGCATAAAACATGTAAAGCATAAATGAACTAATTTAAAAGATTAAAAATTTTTGGAAATCACTATTACCCATTTCTCCAGTAGTTTGAGTTGGCATAACAGGTGAGAACTAATTTGCGTCAAAATACAAATTAAAAACTATTAAAATATTTCATATTTTTAACCATATATTTGAAATAGACTTGTTTAAATAAAAAAAAAGATTGAGTACATGAACAGAGAAATAAATAGTTAAAACAAACAAAACTTACACACAAGTTTATAAAAATTAATAAATAATAATTTCTAAATTAATAAAGAATAATTAATAATTATTTAAGTATTTTTGAAAGTATTATTCTTTGTAAATTAAGTTTATTTAATATTTGAAAGACTTCTTTAATCTACTGAATACACATATTAAATAAACAATATCGAGTCTCAAATTAAATTGTGAGCTTAGTATACACACAATTCTTAATTTTGATTAACAAATCTAATAGATAAATAAATTTAAAACTTTATTTCAAAAAATGTAGTTTTTAAATACCTTATACATAAAATTCCAATTTTTTTCTGTTATCTGATTGGTGAATGTATGAATGTTTGTCCAAAGTCATGTGTCAAATTCATAACCACTACATTTATATGGAAGAAATAATTCCACTATTAAATAAAAAATGCTGGGAAAAAAATCAGGAATGCTTTTAATTACAGAGATATAGTATATATTTCATGCTAAGGTTCCCACGCAACTGCAGAGACAGCTAGTCTGTTAATTCCCCAATTATAGTTCAGATGAATGACATACTCAGCAATGTTTAATAGAAAACATTTACATTAAATCTTTAAAAAAATTGATAAATAACAAATTTAAAACAATATTACAAATATATTTAATTTTAAAAATACTACAAAAACAATGGGCTCAAATGCTGGATTTTTGTGTTCCGATATAATAAAGCTAAAAAAAAACTATTACGATTAGTCATCATGCTGATGAAATATCAAAAAAATATATTTTTTTATTCAGAAGGCACTCCAGTAAATATATATTTGAACTGTAATGTTGTCCAAGGTAACAGATATATTTAAAAATGTAAATTTTAATTTAGCTTTATTAAAATTTGGAAATTTATATAAAATTAAAATGTTTTGTTTAATTTATATTAATTTTTTTTAAAAAAATTGTCAAAGCAACCAATTATTACAAAAATGAAAGGCTGAAAGCCAAGTGGTTTTGTATTTTGTACTGATCCAATGTACAATTTTCAAATTTAAAATCTTTTTTTTAATTTACTTTAATTTTTTAAAAAAAAATTGTTAAAAAAACCAGTTTTAAAAAACCATGGGCCTTCACATGGCTAGGTATGTTTGGTAATAATGTAATATCTATGCACTATCAATAAAAATCACATGATCACTATTTCTTATGCTAGCACATTACTGTTATTAAAAACAGGCAAAACTCTCCATACAGTAGTGCCACTCAATGCCAACCAGAGTAAGCTATTGAGCTTAGATTGAAAATATCATGTTTTCAATTTTATTCTCATAGTTTTGTAATTAAGTAGAGATAAAAGGTGGCTGTTGGAGGGTTACATTAGATCCTAAGATCTAGGTGCAGTGCTCTCAGATCCAAAGCTCTTCACTGATGAAAGCCACAAGCCAGAAACTAGTATGGGGGTATTGGATGAGTAGGCACTGGATAGGGATTTTATGCACAAGCCTTCTGGCATCCATTGATTACTCTGGTTTGGCATTGAGTGGCACTACTGTATGGAGTTTTGCCTGTTTTCACTATCAATAAAGGTAATGCGAAGTGTATTTCATGAAGTAATGTTTTTTTTCTTTTTAATTAAAGGAAATAAAATTACATTTTCATTGTTTCAAATCATGGTAAACATGTGACATGTTAAATATATTATATAAATCTCCATAATCATTATTCCTTTTTCAGATTTACTTGAATAATCAGTTTTTAAAAATCTTTTTATACTAAAGCAAAATATCACGATTGTTTTTACTCTTATCATCTGTCTTGATAACAGTAATTTATTCTATATGTCACTATTTTAGATCATATATTTAAGAATGTGTAATTCATGTAACATTATTTGATATTGCCTCCCAAATTTTCAGATTAACTTCAAGCTATTCTATTAGTGAGAAATACTGGATAGCATATACACATCCAGCAACCCTTTTATTTATATTATGCTTTTCAAGATAATAGCTTGGAAGTTTTAAACAACATATGACTTTAAACTCATCAATCTGCTTTCACAGTTTTGTAGTTTTTATAATATGAATGTTAATGGTACTTGCAATACTTTTGATGATTTGTGAAATAGTTTCTAACATAAGAAAGCATCCCATGATTCTTAGCTTACTTGTAATACCTGCATTAACAATATAAAACATTCTGCATCATACTACTTTAGGGCCATCTGTCTTAACTTGGATTAATTTATAATCTTTGTTCCTAGAAGATTAAAAATGTGTATGGTTATTAGATAACTGAAGTCATCAAATTTCTAATCTAATATCAAAGCCGTGTATATGAATTTAACAGCTAACTAAAAGTACTTCAACAGATTGAACGACTCTATATAATAGTTAATTTATTACAATAGGTTTTAATTAACAGACATTTTATTTGTATTATATATGTATAATTGTGAAACAAACATTGATTTGTTTTAGAAACCATAAGATGTTGAACGTTTATTATGAAATAATGATGGATAATAAATTACTATAATTAATGCAGATATTAAATATAAGCTAGATAAATCATGTTTTCTTTTGACCTATAATTACTGATCTAGTGTCTATTCTATATAACTGTATATGCAGATTAATTTGATTTCAAAGCCTTAGTATCAATAAATATTATAACGTAAAGGTGTTTTCTGGATTGTTATATGTGATTCAATGAGTGTTACTGAAAAGATCAGTTGGCATAAACTGGTCTGGGAATCTGGATGACACTATCATTAGGTGTCCATTAATTATTCATGTTTACATAAAGTATTTACACATATCCATATACAACTATTACATCAATGGTCACAAAAAGTTATTTTAAATCAGTCATGGCCAACTTATAGACTGAAAGATACATGTAGTGCTTTATAATTGTTTTCAATACTTTATTACTTTATGATTAATACAAACCAGTAGGATATATTTATAAAAATTTTGTATACTCATTCATTCTCAGCTATTCTGTCATCCAATCACTTTTTCAAAAATGAAAAGTTAGTTCCCTTCTCCTTTTCAACTGAAGAATAATAAAACTAATGATCCCATATCCAATCACTAAAATTCATAAATACAGTAATAGTTATATGTTTAATTATTTCTATCATTTAATTGAACTGTCAAATGTTTTTAGAAAAGTTCAAACTTTATAATTTTTTTAATACATTCACATACAGGTTAGTATGGAACTCTAATTGAAATTGTTAAATGTTTTTAGAAATATTCAAACTAACAGTTTTGAATGTATTTTAAAAGGTATAAATGAAGTTTTAATTTTTTTAAAATATGTAACAATTTCAATTAAATAATGAAATAGTTCGGTATAACTGCTAGTAAATGCTATCAGCGCAAATCTTAAGGCAAACATAAGTTCATTAATTTATTTCTATATTTTGTTATATAAAAGTTGTATTTTGTTTTTTAATTTTTGATATACTTTGTGCTACATTAAATGTTTGTGATGTTGTCCATGCCTGTTCTAAATAACCTATAATTGTTGTGCACATGATAACAGTCTTTCTAATAAAAATATTGTTTAGTCAAGCATTGGTGGTCGAGAGGTCAGCGACAGCTCCTTTACAAGTAGTTGTCCCGGGATAGCGGGTTCGCTTCCCGGCTGATGCTATGACACATGAGGAGAAAAATATTGTTTAAATAATTAAATTCAGACGGGTATTATTCCGAGCTTCAATTATCAAAAGAGAAGTACATCTAATTGTAAATGTTTTTAATATGCGACATATATGAAACGATATCGATACTTAGAAAATAATATTAATTGATACTGTTAAATCATATGTATGCTATTACTCATAAACCTCAGTTTCTATTTATCTAACCTGTTATCATTTCTCAAACCTTAACAATTGAATTATTAGTTTTACATATAATAATGTTGAATGTTTTAAGCTGTAACTGATGCCCCCTTACCCATTTAAAATAAAATAAAAGTATTTTATTTATTTAATGTAGTTTGACATTCAAAGAATACTGAATGTATTTGTTAATAATGTTATTGTTTTTTTAATCATATATTACTGTAAGTTGTTACTAATAAACAAATCTCTTGTACTGGAGTACTGACAATTTTTGAAACATGTCAAACGGATAAAAGTAAACTGACAAAACATCTGCTTTCTCATCTTTGGGATCTGTTCAATATCTAAACTTAGTCTAATGGAACTTGAAAAGAAAGTTGCTTACCAAAAACGTATTTAAGCACTTGACATATAATTAATTAGATGTCTGATTAAAAATAAATAAATAAACTTTCTAATCATTAACAACTATAATCCTTTTATATATTTTGTGCTAAATCTTAGATGTAGTTTGTATATACGCATGCAAATTTTTTTTAATGAAAATCTGACCACAAAATTTTTGTAAATACACATACATACATACACTGCAATATATTTTTAATGGATGTTTTAGATGGAAATATTTATCATGCTAAGTAAAGTATTTTCTAATTAATAATTATAAATGGATAACTCCACATATTAAATATTTCCACATACACATATTTAAAACGGTATATTAAACCACTAAACATCACATGATCACCATCTCTATACTAGCACATAATTGTTGTAAACAAAGGCAAAACTCTCCATACAGTAGTGCCACCCTGTGCCAAACAGAGTAATCAATGGATGCCAGAAGGTTTGTGCATAAAATCCCTATCTAGTGCCTACTCATCCAATATCCCCAGACTAGTTTCTGGCTTGTGGCCATCATCAATGGGGAGCCTTGGATCTGAGAGCACTGCACCTAGATCTTAGGATCCTAAGATCTAGGTGCAGTGCTCTCAGATCCAAGGCTCCTCACTGATGATGGCCACAAGCTAAGTTCTAGGTGCAGTGCTCTCAGATCCAAGGCTCCTCACTGATGATGGACACAAGCCAGAAACTAGTCTGGGAATATTGGATGAGTAGGCACTAGATAGGGATTTTATGCACAAGCCTTCTGGCATCCATTGATTACTCTGTTTGGCACAGGGTGGCACTACTGTATGGAGAGTTTTGCCTTTGTTTAAAATGGTATATTCCTGACTTAATATAAGTTTCACCTATTTTTTCCCATAGCCCCATCTGTGCCAGATTTGAACTCTATGAGTACATGTATATAAACATGAACACAGTTATATATATATATCATCACACATATATATGTGAATAAATGACTGTAATATCATTGGTTTATATATATTACAGCATCTATATTTTATTTTAAATTTAGATATTTTAAATTAGGGATTTTATTTTGTTAAATGACTCAATTTGTTATTTTATATTAGAAATCGTATGTATATGCATGAAATCCACATATCTTTATCACCATGATACATATATAAAGAAATGTTATTTAAAAGTTTTAATAATTCTTAATTTTAAATTAAAGTTGTAGTAAACAAAATCATGCCACTATGCACCTGTTTAATATAGTGTGTGAGTGAGGTTCTTAAATCTTATTTTTACAATAATATTTTTTCAAAATGTATTTTATAAATAACAAAATCCACTGAGCTGGAACTATTCAGTCTATAGGGAATTTGAGATGGCCCAAGTTAAATTTAAAATACATGGTTTTAAATTTAAACAATAATTAAATCAATTTTATAAATAAAAAATAAGATAGTAAACAAGTACTAATGGATTTACAAGTTTTAAATGCACCTTGTTGACAAAATATTATAGAATCTGAAAATCATATAATACCATAATAATCATACAATATTTTTACACTCTTAACCTTACTCTGTAAATTTTAACTACCGGGATCAATGCCCATTTTAACTTTGAAATGATGAACTAGGGGGCTTTTTCTGTAGAAAGATAGTGATTTCGAACCTCATCCTACGTGCTGCAACAGGGTGTAACCATCATCATGGAGATGGAAGATTTTTAGCCACAGCCTGCTGTAAAAAAAAGATAACTTAAACCATGTGATCTATCCACAGAAGAGTGCCACTATGCCTACTATCTGGTGTGCCTGAAATACCAGCTGCAGTAAAGAAGATTGGTAATATTTTTTTCAAAAACCACAGAGCTCTTAATCAATTCTAAACCTTTAATTTTAATAATTATAACTAGCTTATATAAAATATAATGAACATTTATTCTTATTTCTTAAGAATCTATTTAAAGTAAAATCATTTATAAATCTAAACCTGTATAAATCTTGCCTGAATTTGTCTCTATAAATATAATTTACTTCTTTAAATTAAGTTAACTGTAATTACTTAATCTAAATTCTTTTGTACTATGGTTATGCCTATATATTTATTATTTTAATTATTTTATCTCAATTTAAGTTATTTATATTATAATATGCCAAGTGTTTTGAGACAATGTATGTTAGAGTTTTAGTAAACTTTTCACAGAGAGAAAATTATTAAAATGGAGAATGCTACTCACCATACTTGAGCACTGTTTTGAAATTCTAGTACGTTAGATATTAACCGATCATTACGCGCTCATTATTATCATTGATTTATTTATAATATAACCCATTGTAGTTTGCCTAGTCAGAATTATTATACATTATGACTTTTGATACCTGTTAGTGGAAGTAATATGCTAGCTAGGGATGATATTAAAGTATATTTGCTAATATTTATTGATACCCACCAAATAAACGTTCCCTTTTTAATTATGATTATATATGCACATTCAGTATTTTAACTTGTTACATTTTCATTTATCATTGTCAAACTTCCTCCACTCACAACTTTGATGCCATCCATTTTAGATAAATACAATAATGATTATTAGTAATCATTATCGAAACTAGAGATTATCTCTAGCACAAATATAAACTTTAAACCTCAGTTAAAGATTAATATATCTGATTTTTTTATTTATTTTACACACACGGAGTTATTAACCTTTCTCTTTCTCATGTGTAATATCTTATAGATATAATAAACACCTCCATACTGCCCCATTCTTTTTAAATTCACTTAAATAGATATAATAAGAGACAAATGATCTCCAAGATGAATTTTGTGCTGAACCAGCACTCATCAGTTCGCCCAGGTCACTATCTCTCATATATATCTTTATTATATGAAAAGTATACATTTTCATTTACATTGTCAAATTTTCTTTACTCACAATTATTTTAACTTGGATTAATAATTTAGTTTAGCCCTTTTATTTAGCATAATTATAATGCTAGTTTAAGAACTGGGTTGTGTTATTTAGCAGATAGACACTATCTGTTTTTAGGCAGAATTAATTTTATATATATATACATTTGTATTTTACTTAGGCATTGCGAGTGTGTCTTTACTAAATACACTTGTACATTATGTCTTGCTGTGCCTTCTGATGGATTTGCAGTGGTGACCATTTCCATCTACTTTAGTTTGGGTATGGTTACTTTTTAGAACTGAAACATGAGGGTCCAGACCATGTTTAAAGCATATCCGAGTTCATCTTCAGCTTACTATTTGCTCATGTTGTTAATATGTAAAGCAGCCATCTTGGCATTGTATGTAGTAATTATCTTGGCTAGATTATTCACTTATAACATTGAAAAATCAATGCAAAATACATTTTATATATTAAAATATTATAGGCATGATTTTTTAACTGCACAAACATATATATATATTTTATAGGTTAAGATAGGATCACTGTATTAATCTAGTCTCATCCACTATGTAATGTCTGTGTGCATTAATTCATATATTAACCTTGTATAATTAATGTCATTTTGTTTCCTTTGAATTATTTAATTGTTTTAATAAATTTATTTAAAATATAAATTTGTTTCACATCTGTTTTCTAGCATTCCAAATTCTTTAATAATTTTTATTTGTTGAATATGCCTTATTTTTGTTAAGTTAAATTAGCATGATACGTAGCCTATTTACCCTTAAGTTCTAGTTAAATTTCTAATTCTCCTCAAGTCTCATGTTTAATTGAGACCAAGTCTAACCTCAGAAATATCATTCATAAGGTGTTAAATCATGGAGTTCTGGTAAATGAGTTGAAGCTTAGTCAGATTCAGAATCTCATCATCCCATTTTGGTCAGCTTTGGTGTATTTTACCTGGACACTGCATTTTGTTACGTGAATGTACAAATCTGACCATTACAATATGTTAGCATAAAAAACTGCTTACCCAGCATAATCGTTAATGTACATTCAAAAATACATGTTGCCAATATAATAGTAGTTGGAAATATTTAGAAATGTGCAATCAGGGATTTATTAATATCAGTGTATTTATGCAATAATTTGTAGCTCATAATAAAATATAAATATATAGTTTCTTATTCAGGAGTTTATAGGAAGTTAAATATCAGAAATGACAGCATTAGGCCCTGGTTTGTAGATCTTAAACTCCAGAGTCTTTTATTCCACTATTGTATTATATCAAGCAGAATGTTACCTATAACCATCAGTATGCAAAAACATATTAGGGAACTGAATGCACTATATTTGTTGTAGAGAGAATTAAAACAGATAAGCTAGAACAAAGTAACACATATTTCTAGAAAATGGCATTAGAAGCTATAAAGGATATGCTGAGTTTGTTGGGGAAAAAAGTAATAAGGTTGAGATTAGATGTAAGATGGTGACTTTTGAAAAAAAAATGTTACAGAAATTGTAAGACTACATTGTAACATATCAGAAAAACAGATTAAATCCAGTAATGTATATAGATTGGTTTATATATTATTGCAAAATAGATTTTTAAATTTTGTCTTTTGATGTCTATTTTTTGGACATGATAACATGGCTATGCTTGTTAGTAGTTAGTAATGATAGTAATGTAAAATGTGTTTATTTACAAATAAAGGATCTTATGGTATGGTTAAAAATATTTGTCTATTATGCCTACTGATTTGGAATCCAAATCTCTTTTACATTTACTAATATAATGTATACTTTTATATACTTGTACAATTGTTATAATGACTATGTGCACATGCAATGTATATGTTGTTTAATGTTAATATTTTAAAAAAAGTTTCTTCAATTTACTTCTTTGTTTTCAGTTTTCGTGTGACACGAAACTCCCACTTTCAAGCATGTTTAATTCGTCTGTAGCCCAGACGAAGGATGATCATCGGACATGCTATCTTCCACACTATATCTTCATTAGTTGTGTTTTAGGATTTATGAGCATATCTGTCTACCTGCGCCTTTGTGCCATCATCAAGCTAGTTCTTATGGCTGTCATGGCTACAGCCTATATATTGTTAATTGAACTAACCCATAGGAGTGTTTTCAATAGTTATGACTATTTTATCAGGTAGGTTATTAAAATAATATTCGCTGTATCCATTAAACACTGCACTCTTTCATTTGCTATTGCAATTTCATTTAACATAAATACAAAATCATTTGGCTGGAATAAACATGTTGAGTCTATCATAAATAGATATTTTTTTTACATTTACATTGATATAGCTCCTAGCAATGATGAAATTATAATCGATATTTTAAAAGAAACAGGTGAGAAATAGAAATATTGTTGGCAAATTATATACTAAATGTCTAAAAAATAAATGCAGTAATATTTTTGATATTAAGAAATGGTGGTAAAGAAGATATTACAAATTATAGACCTATTGCCCTTTTATCAGAATAATTACAACTCATCTACAGTGAACTTTAAATTTTAACAGCCAAAAGAACAAGCAGGATTTAAAAGTAGTTTTAGCCCAGGGGATAACATCCAAATATTTAGAAAAGTTATATATATATATATATATATAAGATCAATGAATATGAATTATTATGTTTTTGACTTGTGGATTATGAAAAGGCATTTGATTTTATATATATTTCTACAGTGATTATGTGGATTATGAAAAGGCATTTGATTTTATATATCATTCTACAGTGATTAAAACATTTAATCATCAATATATAGTTCCAGGGTATTATCATATTCTGAAGAATATTTATCAAATTGTGATATCCATGATTGTTATATATTTATACTAAGAAGATTAACATTGAGAAGGGTGTATGACAAAGTGATTCCATATCTCCAAAACTTTTTACAAAATTTGTACAAAAAGTACTTTGTGAATTAAAATGAGAAACTGAGAGAGATTAAATATAAATGGGGATTATTTAAATCAATAAGATTTTGCAGATGATGTAATTGTTTTTTGCAAATAATGCTTCAGAGCTTCATGAAAGGTTGCAAGAGTTATTGGGTAGAAGTATAAAAATAGAATTAAAGATAAATGCTAAAAACATTAAATGTTTGATGGATTCTACAAAAAGAAAATATATTGATAAGGAGGTGGAAACATAATGGATGAAATTAATTATAGAATTAAAATTGGATGAAGTGATTTTGATAGAAATAACTTATCATTAAGAGGAAATATGCCTATGTGTTTGAAAAGAAACGTTTTTAATAAATGTATTTTATCATTTTTTATATGTAGATCTTAGACTTGAATCCTTAAGAGAAGACTAATGCAGAGACTTCAAACTGCTCAACAAAGTGTGGAGAGGTATGTGTTAGCAGTAACAAGAAGGGATAAAAAAACATGAGTGAGGAACAAACAAGTATTACTAATATCACTGAAAGAATTATGAGACTGAAGTTATGCTGGACTCAATCAATATATTTCTAGAGTAGATAATAACAGAGGGACAGTTAAGATTTTAAACTGGATCCCAAGTGATTGTAAAAGACTCAGAAAAAGACAAAGTTTGCTAATATGATGTAGAGAATTGGATTAAACTTGGAGAGACCTTCATCCTGCAGGGGATTGATAATAGTTGAAAATGATGAGATGAACATTTTCTTGATGCAAGGGTAGTCTATTGTAGCAATTAACAATTTATTAGAAAAAAATATAAATCTTTTTCAAAATTTAAAGTGTATAAAATTTCAATAAATTATTTCACTCACTGGTCCAGATTGAGAGATAAAGGTAGGGAGATTACCACTGAAGATCGACATATATTGTATGTTAAATTCTCTGCCCAAAGGCTAATAGAATAACTAAGCAATTGAGCAATATAATCAAATGATAATATTTGATCATTATCGATGGTAGTTTGCCTTTGCTTGTCATTATTCTTCTACTGTTGTTTTAGCATCTAAATTTTAGAGTTATGAGACAAATTAGACATTAATTTGCATTTTTGCGCTTGATCATTTTGGATTCCAAAGTAACTCAACTTATCCATTCAAGCACTAATTAAGTTTCACATTGCTTTAAACTCGTGATCATATGAGGACCATATAATTGTACACTGCAGAAAGTTAAAAAATAATTTTGGTTTTCAAGTTTTAAACAATATAAAAACTCTTATTTTTACAAATTTACACCAGAATAAGTTAACAATTTAGAAAACAATGGTAAACATAATTAAAACATCACCTATTTGATTTTTTTTTAAAAATATATTTAATTTTTTCAAGCTTCTAAACTAGATTTATCTTTTTTTTTTTTCCAGTCATCATTATAAAGCAGTTAATGTTCCTCTTCATGTAATTGGAGAGGTAGCCATCGTTATGTTCCTTCTGGCCTTGTTTATGCATGCCCGCCAGGTGGAATGGACTTTTCGCTTGGATTTCCTATGGCAAGTTCAGGTAATAAATACTTATTACTGTATATATTTATTCAGTAGATAATATTAGAAAACTTTATCACATGGTCAGATAATGATTTTGTTTCGTATTTGATCGTAGGATGTTTTGTTTCATGATTGTAGAGGGATAGGATCTGCATCCATAATTATTTGAACCTTTTTCCTAGTAATTAAAATTTATACATATTTTATTTCAATTGTGTACGCTTTTTTTTTTGTGTGTGTTATGGTTAATGCTTCGACACTTATCTGACCAATCCGGGAAAATCTTATTTTGATCATTTTACATTCGCTGATGAAAAAAAAAAAAAAAATAATCTGCGTTTATAAAATTCTTTCTATCTAAAAAAAAATGTTGTCATTCATTCCTGTTTTGAACTGTGAGGCATAGAGTTGATAATCTAATGCACCATGAGAGAAGAAATTCTTCTAAAAAAAAAAAAAGTATATTTTGTTTTCACTTGGTGGCACTACCAAACATTGTCAGAGGGTGGTAGAGTTGCAATGTCTAAACAATTTATTATAGTACATTACTCTTTAAATTTTATAATAAAAATTGATTAATTACTTTTTTTTTCTTCATTAACAAAAAATTATAATTTCATCTTTTTTATTATAAAAAGCATCAATTTTTAATTTGTATCGATTTCAAAAATATATATATTCTGATTTTTCTTTTTCGTGTTAAAACATAATTTTTTTAAAAAAAAGTTTCTACATAATTAGCTTATCAAATATAAAGATTTATCCATTAATAAATTATGAAGCAAAAAATTAAAATATTTCTAATTGCATTTACATGGTTATGGGGGGGGGGGGATATTCCTAATTTTGGAAAAACCTATGATTCGTGATCAATAAACGACAGCAAAAAGCAGAGCGTACTGGAATATCTTCATCTACATTCTGATTTTGAATCCTTGGTCATTGAATAACATTAACTCTTTTTTTACATACAGTGTAAACTGAAAATTAATTCACAAGATTTAAACTCTTTTTATAATGATGATAATCCATTTAATTATAATTTATTATCGAAGATCGTTTCAGCAAAAAAATATAATGACTATGCTACAATATTCAGCAGAAATAAACCATTACTAGCTAGGGTCTCCAAGATGAACAAAACCAGAAACATATTCCAGCTTCCCAAAAGACTTAACTCTTTATTGTAATGAACATCAGTATTCTTAATATACTAAAGTTATCATTGAATGATAATGATATAACCTAGACTACAAATAAGCAGATAACATGTTTCTATCTTAAATCATTATAATAGCAAAGCAATCCTATATTGTTCAGCAACTATATTATTAATAAGATTATCTTAGCTTCTAATGATTAAATTTTGACAAAATGGTTTAGTTCTTTATTTGCTAGCCCTGAGTTTTAGAAGGTATGCTTGTGGATACTAACAATGTTAATCCATAGTAGAATAGTTTAGCAATATCAGTTGCTAGAAATAAGTATCTGATTTATCTATACGGTCTGCCTGCTGATCACAATGTATTATACAAAACTGGCATTCTCCATTTGATTGTTTTACTTACTGTTATTGGTTAATATATGGAATTTTTCTACAGTACAGGTTTTTTCACACCTGCACTAACTCAGACATTTACACGACCCTCAACTATCCATGCTATCTCATACTGCTCATACACTTGATCACACACGTCAAAAAGATAAGTAATCACCAATATACATATTTCATGCTAAACCAGCACTCATCAGTTGGTCCAGATTATCACCTTCACACATACATACAATCAATACTTAGCTTATATTAAGATAGCCAATATTCATAATTTAATAAACAGGATTCAATCCACTCTACCCCATAACTTTTCAGCCATGATGATGGAATACTCAAAGCCCACATTGGTGCCAATCTTCTCATCCTACCCATATTGACCATAAGTAACTGACTCCTCATGTACAGGATATAATCCATTAACATACATATACAAGGGATGGGCAGACCCTTACAGCACTATATTTTGTTATTGGTTACTAAGATATGGAAGACTTTATGAGGAATTTCTCACCTTCTATAATGATTTACAGTTGCTAAAAAAAAAATCCATTTATCTATTATTAATATATAGATTTATTTTCCTTTTCATAAGAAAAATTATATAACTTTTTGAGTCTCACATGAGCACCATTTCTTATGCTTGCTCATACTGTATGGAGAGTTTTGCCTGTTTTAATAACAATTATGAACAAGCATAAGAAATGGTGATCATGTGATGTTTAATGGTTTAATATCAATCCTGCCTAAAAGAATAGTGGTGGCTATGGTTATTAATGAACCAAAGACACCAAAATTTATTGGTACTGAACTGAGTTCAGACCAACATGACTATATAAGCTAATGAGCTTGGATTTAAAATATTATTGTGTTTTCCAATTTTATTCTCATAGTTTTGTAGTTAAGTAGAGATAAAAGGTGGCTGCTGGAGGATTGCATTAGATCCTAAGATCTAGATGCAGTGCTCTCAGATCTAAGATTCCTCACTGACGAAAGCCACAAGCTAGGAACTAGTCTGAGGATATTGGATGAATAGGCATTAGATAAGGATTTTATGCACAAGCCTTCTGGCATCCATTGAGTACTCTAGCTTGCATTGAGTGGCACTACTGTATGGAGAATTTTGCCTGTTTTAACTTTCTGAGTTAAAAGAACAGAGTTATGAAGATATGTTAATGTTCCAGAATGTAGGAAGTGATGCACAAATGTGAATATAAAAGAAGAGTAGATCTAACATTTGATATTTATGTAAATGTTCCAGAATGTGGGAAGTAATAAACATGTGAAAGCAAATGTGAATATAAAAGAAATGTAAATCTAAAATTTGATATTTAAAAAGCAAAATAAGTATGAAATAAAATGAGTGAACAAATATCCAATATTAATTAAGAAAGCATTTAATAAAAATTATGAAACAATACCATCTAATAATAAATATATGAAGTAAAATTACTGAAGAAAAACTTGTTGAATATAACTAATAAATAACCATAGAAAGGAAATGAAGATTAAATCCCCTGTATTAAAAAATATTAAAAGAATTAATAAAATAATCAGTTTTTATTATCAACTGTGTTTGGACTGAGCAACTCTTGATAATAGTGCTTCATAATATCTTACTCATTCTCAATATTTTGAAAATGTTTTGGTAGGACAAGTATCTGAATCCAAATCATCCATCAACTGCTTTTTTTTATGTAGCCTCACTCTATTTATCTGTTAATAGCTTTCACGGATTTGCATATTTCTGGGAATTTATAAAGATCAAAAGATTCTCTAATACTAATCTACAAATGATTGTTATAAAGAAATTGTAAAAGAGATGTCTCTTGATCAAAGTTCTGCCCCCATCACATTGTAGGAAATACCTTTGCAACCTTTCACAAAATCAGTTGACCTGTCATCAACTTCAAAATACGTAGAACTTGTTGCAAAATTAAATAAATAAAATTTACCACATTCTATATTATCCACGCAATAAATATATTTATTTTTTAATTTGGGTTTATCTGTTATTATAAATCCATATTACTACATAAAAGTGAAAGTTTATTTGTTACTTTATAACTCAACAAATATTGCATCAATCTTAATCATGAATGATTTTCTTTCTTTTTTTTTTATTGTGGAAAATTTTAAAGGCTAAGAATATTTGCTTTATGAAACTTGTTTTAAACACTTTGTTAATTTGCAATATAAAAATGCATGATGTGTAATCATTTTCTAATGAGATCATAAAATGCAAAAAGTTTGCGGTACTGATTCAAAGATTATAGATGTTGAAGAATATTGTTGCCCATTTACAGAAATACATATTAAAGAAATGAAGAAAATTATAATGTTTAGTAATCTGAGATAACATTTTATTGTTTAAATCAAGTGTGGAGAACTTTTTTCTGCCAATGGCCCTTTGGATATTTATAATATCACTTACAGGCCAAACAAAATTATTGTTATAAGATAAAAATTAATTTGCTATATTTGATCAAAAATGTAATTAATTTATATCCAATCATTAGGGATGGGCAACCTTTTCAAGTGGCATGCCAATTTTAACTTAAACAAGAGACATCTTTTTTTTTTTATAAATTAAAAGTAAAGTAACATCATTATTATTAACAACTGTTCTACATTTGATGAATTTTTTTTTCATTTGCCCTGTAATTATTCTTCATGACATATTTATATTCTCAATTTTTTTTTTTTCTTTTCTGGAAAGATAAATTTTGGAGCAACTAGAATGCTGTCTATTTTAAACTCCTTCAGAAAACGTTTTCAAATTTTCTGATTTGTTTGTACTTCAGTGAAACATGTCAACCACTTGATGAAGCTCCTTGTTTTCTAGTTTTCTATTTAAATATTTTTTTCTCCAATAATTTTGTTGTAATTAAAATGTTTTGATATTTAGGTTTTTTAATATTGGGTTCCAGACTTATCTGGCACTCAATTTACTATTTTTTTTATGTATGTGTGTCGATTTTTTCTTTTGAATTGTGAAATTTTCTGTCAGTTTTTCTTATCTTACTCAATATAGCCATCCAAATAAAAAAAAATTAAATGCAAAATAATAATAAAATGAAGGAAAATCCTAGTTTTATTTTTGCTAGTATATTTTTGTCAGCATAATAGATTAAATCTGTAGTCAGATAGACCATAAAATATAGGTAATTTGTTAGAACATTTCACTTCTGATAGAATGAACTAGAACTATTATAAAGATTGAACAGAAAAAAAGTTGTATTTGAGAAAATGTTTTATTTTACTTAGTTCTTAATTTAGTATTTGCATTACATATGTGCTTAAGTACCAATTTACTATAGGGTCATTTTATGAACATTTTTGAAACTGATCAAGAGCCAAATTGAGAGCATTTAAGGGCCAGAGTTGGCTCTTGAGCCTGAGGTTTCCCACCATAGTGTAAATATACTTTAAATTAATTAAATATCATTTGGACTATGTCTTTTAATTTTTCATTTGCTTACATCACAATGTTAAAATTTCATAATCATTTTAAAAATTAATTTATCACGAGAAATATAATTTACTTTAAAATTATTGTTGTTTTTTTTATAAAAAAAAATAAATTTATTCTATAAATTATTTGTTGATAATTTACATTATAAATGTTTAGATTGATTTGCAGAATGCAGGTTTAGCGACGAACATGTAGACTCCATGATGTATTTTGGGGTGATTAGATGACCTCTTTTCTTGATTTTATTTATTGTTTTCATGAATATGTAGCCTCTAGGGTCTTCTGTCTGCTCCATTACCATCTTGCACCTAAAGCACCAAAGCATGTAATTGAAGAAAATGGAAAGTCTAATTTGTGCAAAGACACCATGTTCCATACAACTTCTTATGGATAAGATATTTGCATTTAGGTTCTTTGTCCAATTTGTAATTAATAGTCTGTGATTGATTCTTCTTCCTTCCCACACCTTTGACAAGTTGATTCAATTTTTTTGTGGTTTCTTTTATGGACTAGGAATGATTTCATGGTGAGGGAATCTAAATTGAATTTAATGACAAAGTCCAGGAATTTTGGTTCCAGGTACCAAAGTCTGGAGCCCGACATGATTTTCTGATTGTTTACCCCTAACATGGTATTGTCGATTTGATTTTCCCTGTGCATAAGTTTGTACACTTCCCAATATTTCAGTTTTCTGGTAATAGTATGTTTTTCAATGTTAATAAATTTCCCCACATTATCCCATAGAGTCTTTGTCCAGTTCTGTTGTATTGGTGGAGCCCTATCGGTTGGTGTTATAGTGTCTTGTTCCATCAGTTTTATATGGCTTTCCTGTAGTCTGCATAAATTGTTATAATTTCTTTGAAAGACGAGTGTAAGAATAGAGTGGAGTGGGAGGCCATTAAATTTTCTGGGTTTTTTTGTAGCTTCTGTAAACTTATAGCTACAGTTTCACCACCCCAGAATAGACTCGCGCATTCTGAATTTATTTTCTTGATTATTGTATTTAATGAAAGTTGTACTTTTTGTGATAATTATTTTATGTAAATATTATTTTAAAATATTTTAATTATCAAAATTTCTATAAATTGGAGAGTACAACCAGAGAAATTGAATTATAGGAAATTTTATGTTGGTATTTAATACATCAAAAATCCAAAATGGAATTTAGAATGCATCAATATATTTTTATTATCAACATTTCTACTATCGGGGGAGGGGTATTATAGCTAAAGAAATGGAGATAATTAGCAAGAGAAAATTTTTTTTCGTATTCAATATATCAAAAATGGAATATTCTTTTATACTTTTATTATTATTCCACTATCATGAACAAAGCCGCGGGTACACTTAATTAAATAATTTAAGAGTAAATAATTATTTATTTCCCCTTTCAATCACTGCTTTGATATATAATAGTAGTTCCTTTTTCATTGTATACGGGAGGGGGGGGGGGTAATAATTCATTAAATTGTGATATTCATTCAACAGTAGATCTCCGTTTTGTAACTCACAATTATTGAGTGATGTTACTTATTCTTATATTATAAAAAAAATAAGTTATTATCTAAACCATATTTAATTACCAACAATTTAATTAATTAATCATTATTGTATTAGTGGATATGAATTAGTTTTAAAGTAATTTATATTTAATTAAATTATAATAACATGGTTCTTAGACATGATTCAATTTTAAAACAATAAATCCTGCTAGCATATTCTCACATTTATATTCTATATATAAATTATCATGTTTTGATCAAGTTTTTGATATAATCTTTTGTTGATTTTAAATGTTTTCAAGATTTTGCTGTCTGTCTCATGCACAAATAGGCTGTATTTGATAATCCTCCATAAACCTATTTTAAAATTAGTGTCATAATTAGGCATGTGCAAATTGGATCATAGGTACAGGATCACAAATAGAAGGGGAGGGATCTATGGTATTATGTTTCATTTTCAAATTTTAATGCCATGAGGTAAGTTTTTAATTATAATTAAGAATTAACTGATTGATAAAAAATAACTCATATAAAAATTATATGAGTAATGATTTTTCTTTAAAGTATAATTTTTAAAATTAAAACATTACAGGCTTGAACCTGCAGTGTGCTTTTTGAGTCCACCATACAACCGTACAAAGGATAGTGAATAATCATATATAAAGTTTTGTGTGTTTTTTATGTATTTGCATTGTTGTAAATCAATAAATTTCATTGATTGCTTTAATTTTTAGCAAATTTTGGTCTGTTTGGATCATCTCTTAAATCACTATACATTTATTAATAAAAACTAAGTAAATGATATGGATAATCTTACATCACTATAAATAAAAATTAAATCAAATAGTTCTATACAAAATAAAATTTAATGAGAAGAACCTGGGTACAGTTAACATAGGTGATGATTTGACTTTTTTTTTAAAGAAAAAAAAAATTCTGGAGATAATGAATAAATTTTCACAAAATTTCAATGGTTCTCTTGTTGTTTGATGTACAGTTTATTCTATCTTCTCTACAAAGCATATTATCAACTTATTCTTCTTTATGCATTGATAAAATTATAAAAAATTTAAGAAATTCACCATTTTTATTACTTTTACAATGCTTATTTTATTAAAATTAATCAGTCTGGCAGTTTCGATCCATCAGGAATCTTCTTGAGAGCTTACTCTCTAAAAACAAATACAGAGTCACCATTTTTACTGTCAGATTAATTAATTTTAATAAAATAAGCATTGTAAAAATACTAACAAAGGTGGATTTGTTTAATTTTTTGATGTACAGTTTTATAAACTTTCTTTGTTTTTAATTTCTTGGCTCATATGATCCATTTCTGCCGGCTCTGTATGTATTGATGACAAAGAATAGTTTCTAGCAATTCTTGAATATATATTTTTTCTATTTCATAAAATCTTGCGCTTTTTGCAAGAGTTTCAATTTCAGTGTTCATAAAAGATTCATGAACAATTTGATGTGGAGAGCTTTAGAATATAAATTTTTCCATCACTCATTTACTGAACATGAAATGATGAATTCTAAGCTTGACAAACACATTTTATGCAGTCCAAAATATTCAAATTCCTCCAGTAGTCTTTGACATTTTTCACATTTGTTTTCTTTGTTAGTTTTTTTTCAAATATTATGTGCAAATAATGGGCTTTTAAAGCACTGATCAAACCTTGACTCATGGATTGAATGCTAGATGTAGTGTGAGATGGCAAAATACAACTTTAATATTACAATACAATTAATCAAAATCCATGGTATGAACTATTGCATTATCCAAAATTAATTTGACTTTAAAATCTAGATATTGTGACAATATATTTTTTTAGATTCCAATACAAAATAATCTTTTAACCAGTCAGTAAAAAAAATTATCTTGTAATTCAAGACATTTTTAATAGATTTTCAGACAATTGAAAATAATATTTTGGAATATTTATCAGAAACTCTAGAAATCTCATCTCTATAAAGCAATAAGAGCTTCAATTTTTTATCACTATAAGCATTTCCACCAACAAATAATATGTGTTCTTTGGATGTTTCAAATCCAAAAGCAGTTTTTTTTTTCTTTTTGTAAAATATAAATGCAAGATGGCATTCAATGTCAATACTGCCCTGTCTTATTAATATTAAATAAAAGTACAGCCTTCCTCTTAATCAAAAGTTTTCATGTGGGAAAGTTTAGATTGCATGGACATCAACATTTCATTTTTTCTTTTATATTTTAAAATCTATAATAGTTTAAATATGATAAAGCCAATCATTGGATGCAAAAAAAATTTTAACTTCTGAATTATCTCCAAACGCATTGTGAATATCATTGTGCAAAGATAATGGTTTTACCTTGAGATTAATACTTTGCAAATGACAGCAATCTTCAATCAGACAATCATTACTTCATAATAGTCCAATTACACGTTAATTTAACAGCTGAATGGCAAAAGCTTGTTATAACCCTTATTTCCAATTCCTTGTTGTTTACTAAACTAGTTATGGTGTTCTGAACTCAGGTATTAATGACACGTGAAATGTACATTTCATTTTTTTAAATAATTTCTAGTTTTAAATTTAAACTGTAATTACAATGCTTTATTTTAAAAGTTTATGATACTAAAAATATATTATAGAACTGATAGTATAGCTTACTATCTAGAAGATAAATTGTTAGCCATATAAAAGACTATAAATAAATACTAATAATTCATCATCATTTTCATATAGGAAGAAAGTGATCATGGTACAGTAAGTAGCATGTTTCAAACTTCTGATTTTTGAAATGATTTATTTCATAATCTTCCAGAATATTTCTTCATAAACTAGAGTCATATTGTTCTCTAATTGTTCACTCATAATCGTGTAAAATGTAAAGTATGCAAACATAATTGGTTAGAATTATCTGTATATATGTATGTAAAATTAGCTTAAAAAAAAAAAAAACCCTGTATTAGATAATGAATATCAAAGAGAATAGATGACTCTATTAAGTAAAAATGGTTTCAAATTTAAACTAAGAATATTGCCACGAGTTACATTTGGCTTACTACGGGTTTATCATTAAGAACCAACAATATACTCTCTTCCATTTACTTTTGAATGGAAAAGAAAAAACCTCTTTCATTTACTTTTGGATATAATAGAGAGAAGAAAAAAAAAAGGGGGGGGTACGAACTAAAGAGTAAGATTAAGAAATAATAAACTGTTGGCTTTATATATATAGTTGTCGATCTAAATAATTAAGTTTTTAACAGAATAATAAACAGAAACAAGATTGAATATTAGGTATATTTAAGACAAAGAGATCAGAAATAAAAAAACTGGAAGATCCGATTAAGTTATTAAATATATTGTTTATTCATAGGTTGACTATTCTATTCTATAAAATGTAAAAATAACTAAAAAAATAATTTATATATATAATTTTTAGGCGGCCGAAGAAAAACAGGAAATGATGGATCTTCAGGATAGCAACCGTCGGATCTTGTTCAACGTGCTTCCTGCGCATGTCGCTACCTACTTCCTGGATAACCAGTTTCGCAATCACATGGTAAATTAGAGCTGGTTGATTTTATATTAGATTAAGCATAAATAAATTTATTAAAATAAATTGTAAGATTCCTATTGGCCTTTTTTTTTTTTTTTCATTTTCCCAATAAATAAAAAAATATTAAAAATTAAATAGCTATATTTATAAAGATTTTTCGTGTCATTTGGAAAGTGAATACAGTATTATCATTTGAATAAGGAATATTCTTCTATTCCTCTATACTAAAAGTAAAATAAAATTTATATAAATAAATCAAAATATATTTGATTTTTTTTTTTTCTTTTTTAGGACTTATATCACCAGTCCTATTCTAAAGCCGGCGTAATGTTTGCTTCCATCCCGAACTTCCATGAGTTTTATTCAGAGCTTGATGGTAATAATCAAGGAGTTGAGTGTTTGCGTTTACTCAATGAAATCATCGCAGACTTCGATGAGGTAATAGATGAATAGAAACTCCTTTATTTAGATAAAAAAGATGACTGTTCATTGATAAATAAACTTATATAATGTATATTTATCCAAATAATATGTCTGTCAGACTATTAGATTAGATATAGAATGGATTTCCCTCGGATAAAGTCAGATGTTTTTTGCATCAAAGGCTCAAAATCTTGTCATTTTAGTAGTCCCCTTTTGTATAGCTTTTTGCACCAATGTAGGCATACCTGTTTATGCATCCACCATTTCTTTCTAATATACTATTATATTTTCCCCCAGTCCCATTTTCATAAAAACTTTTGTATTAATATTTCACATTCTCATCACAAAAATAGCTCACTGCAATGTTCTTCCCATTCTATATATATATTATCCCATTCTTTTTTAGCATCCTACATTCCAAAAATATTCTCCACTTAAGCTACATTCACAGTCCAAATTCTTATACACTTTTGTATCCTTTCTCTAAAAGTCTTGTACTTGCCCATAAACAATAAATTTCTTCTAGAATTCTCATATATCTTTTTTACATGACTCTAAATTATGTAAAATATCTACAGAAAAGGTACTTTTTTAAAATAATATTTAGCTTTATTACTGCCTAGAATGCTTTCAATTTATTTTTACATCATATTCATGGCATATAGTAGTGTGATTAACCACTATATGCCATGAATATGATATAGTACAAATATATTGAAAGTATGCTAGGCAGTAATAAAACTAAATTTTACTTTAAAAAACAATCTTTTCTGTGTGTATTTTAATTTTACCAGATATTACATTGGCTCAGAAAAGAAAATTAGTAACAATTGAATGACTCTGAATTAGCTTTTATTCATATTCATTACCTATATTTATTTTTCTTTGATTAATTTAACTACTCCCTTCTCCCATCCCTTATAATATGGAATATATTTTATACCCATTTCTTATATAATTCATAAAAATAAATTCTCTATTAACTTTACTTATTAAAATGTACCATATTCATTACCTTCTCCAAGATAATCAAATAAAACACTGTAACCTTAAAATTGTTTTTTTTTTTTTACTTTCATATTAAGAAAGTATTCATTCCATTTCCCATAAATAAGTGATATTATAAACAAACCTTCCTTCATCCATTGATTAATTCACTTTGTGTGTAAAATGGCTTCTTTTCAGATGATATCAGATGTCTCTATGAATAGATCTTAGTCCAGAGATCCTATTAACAAAGATAAAGAATATACCACAATAAACTTTACTCCTTATTACCATATCACTTTTTTCATCTCTGAATCATTTTCATTTTTCTAGTCCATTTCAATTACAACCGTTCCATTAATTCCACTATCCTATTTCTCATTTTTCTTATAAAGATCTAAGCAAAATATAATAAAATCTCAACCTCTTTTGTTTCATCATAAACATCCTACTCTCCAAAAATAAATATTCAATATTCCCTCCCTTAAGTCAATCACTATAGTCCAAATCTTTATTCTATTTTTATCTTTTTTCTTCATATGTAAAGTATTTGTCTTTGAATCAAATAAACAATAAGCTCTATCCATTGGTATCAAATATCCTTTTACATATCTTATATAATTTTTAATCTAATATAAATCCAAACTATTTTTTGATCATTTCCTTCAAGTTTTTTTTAAACATCTTGTCTGTCCTCTTTTTCCTCTTCTCATAAAAACATATCTGTAATATATTCTTTAACCATTTATTTCAATACACACAAATAATTTATGTATTACTTTTGCATGATATAAAACTTTCTGCATAACTTTCTATATATTTTTACTAATCTATTTTTATTCATTGTAGTTGTATTTATATGTTGAACTATTTCCATCATTATTAAATATTGAATGTCTATAGAAAAATATAACTATTTAAATTATCCAATTCTTTTCAACTATTAATAGTAGCATATAGGATAGTTATATACAACATTTTAAGCAGTAGTATTATCCTCTCTTCTTTGGGTGTTATCACCATGACCAATAACAGTACTGGTATGAGAATCAAGCCTGGACTTTTAGATTTTTGAATATTGAATTTTAAAGTAACACTCTAACCAACTGAATGAGAATTCAATATTCAAGAATCTAAAGATTCAAGTTTGATTCTAAATTCTAGTACTTCCACTGGTCAAGCCAGCAATATCTGAAAAGATAATGCCACTTGAAACAATGTGCATATACTACTACTATCAATTGAATCTAATTGGAAAATTTAAATAAAGTTGCATTTTTCTAAAGACATCCAATATTTAATATTAGATGATGGAAATAGCCCAACATATAAATACAACTAAAATGTCATTATCACAAACCTTCAGGCAAACACCAATATTTTTATTCATGTATTGAAATATTCCAAACATTTTAATATGCTTTTAATTTCTTTCATTAAAAAAAAAATACTATTTTACATTGAATAATTTCATTTTTGTCTATAAGTCACTGCCCAATGTATATCTGTCTATGTTTTTTTTTTAATCTAAAGTTTGTTCTCTGCCAGTACAAACCACCACATGGGCAGTTTTTAGATAAAAACGAGAATTTAACTGGATTAATAAAATTTATAACAATTTTGAAATGGAATTTAATGTAAAATTAGATATATGGGTTTGTAGCCTAGTGCTTTTGAACAATAAAAAAACCTGGCTAAGTGAAGATAATAAGACAAGCATGAAAGAGATTAAAATTTTAAAATGTATTAATTAAATGGGGTTTTAATTTTTTTTTAAATAAGATTACTTTGTAAACCATTCACTTTAGAATTTAAAAAAAATGGTTAAGTGTTTATGTATATCGATATTGTAACCCATTGGGTTACATGGCACACAACAATGTAGTTGTAAGTGTGCATATATATATATAAAGGAAAAGTAGAAATAAACACAAATTTTTGTAGATATTTTCTAAATTTCACTTGGAATAAAAATAGTAAATAAAGGGTTAAATAACTCTGAATTAAAACAGAATTTTATTATGAAATAAATATTCTTAAAAAAAAGATCTAAATAAATAATATTCTGATTTTGAAAATTAAAAACAAGCAGGGTTTATTTTTGAAATCTTTTAATTAAAACTTGTATAAAATATCTATTTTTTAATTAATGTTTGTATGCATTTCTATTATCTATTTTTAAAAATCTTTGATAAGATTTCCAAAAGTAGCTTGTAATTAAGTGATTTAAAAAGATTGAAATTGATTTTAATCAAGATAAGGATTAGACAGAAAAAACTCTGTTTCAATTATGGTGTTTTTATCACCTCAGATGATTCTATAAAATGACTGATAAAAATATCAGTTCAGTTTGGCTTGCAGTTTTGTAAGAGCTGGCCAGAAGTCTGGTTTTAATATTTTGGGAAGCAGTGGCCAAATGGGACAGCTGTGAAATTTGGATAATTTTTTTGAAGACAGTTCTAGACTTAATATTTTTGTGAAGAGTTGGCTAGTTTGTTGGTAACTGTAGCAGAGAATGGCTAGTAGAGTTATGCAGAAAAGTGCATGAAGATGTAAGAATGCAAGGAAACAGCTGCTCTACAGTTCAATAATGAAGTTTAAATTCACATGGAGGAAAATGACCCACTTCTTCATGTTGAAATTCATAGCTCTAAAGGTGTTCTAAAAAGTTTTCTGGCCTGAAGCTCATTAAACCAGAATGCTAACATACCTGATTATATCTTCCTGATTATGATAATCCTGGACTATACCTATCTCACAAAGAAAAGCACAGATAAATGTATATACAGTGATGAGTAGCATTATGTATAATGAGAATGAAATTTTAAATAATTTCTTAACTAGAAATAACATTTAAAAATCTATATATTTTAAAAGATAACAAGTAAATAATTTTGCTTGAATTGAATTAAAATATAAAAGCAATGATTGATTCATAAACTATTTATTTTGAAAAAAGAGAGGACTTCAAAAATCTTTTTTAGATGAATTTAAAGATGTAATTAATTAAATTGAGAGTAACATGTCAAAAAAAAAACTTTTGAGTTACCTGTCAAAAAATTGACTAGTTTTTTTAAAAAGGGTAAAAGAAAATATTTTATTGACTGAAAAAAAGAATCTAATTAATAATATTAATTCATATCTATATGTTCATAGATGCACATATGTGTGTGACTTTTATGTATAGTTTTCAAATAGAATTATATATATTTTTAAGTTTTATTTTGATAAATTCAAACATGTTCATTTTATATCAAGCCATATGCCTGTATGCTGACTGTTTTAAGTAAACCAAATGGAACATATATGTAAATCAATATAATAACTTGAATTCTGTAAATCACATATATGTAAACCATCATATCATAACTTAAATTTTGTATATTAATAATGTAAATCATAATGTAATAACTTGAATTGTGTCTAATAATTTTGTAAATCACAAATGTGATTTTTTATTGTATGTTAATCAAAATCAGAAGACTTCTAATTGTAGACCATATTCTAGAGACCTTAATTTCAATTTTTTTTATTGTTATTAGTAAACTTGAATTCAATTGTTAAAAATTGTATTACATCAGCTCTTGGTCACTGTAAGTTATAGAGCTTGTGTTCTTCTGAGTTAGATTCATGCAATAATGGCTGGATATATAAAAGGGGGTGTATACTAGTGCTTTTGGGCATCCAGAGATGATCAATCATCATCCTAGTTGGTGTAAAAGAGAATATTGCAATACATTTTATTTAGTTTAGTCTATTAGAAATTAAGTTTTATAGTTGGCCAGTACATCAATGGTTCTAAATGGACAGAGCATTGATGATGATCAACATGTCTTAATATCCCAGAATTGTTTTTAGTTAGGTATTCTGATGGATAAGCACTTAGTTTGTGTCTCCAAATTAATGGTTAAATAATTTCCTGAAGCAGGCAATGGTTAAATAGTTAGCCTGGTCTATAAAAGATCCATTTCCAATCCAGTCACCAGATTGACTGTTGATTTCTTTTGATGGATTATTCATGTTGATAAATGGTTATTTCTTTCTTTGTATTACTTATTATAATGCTGGATGATACAGAGCTAATCATGGATAATTACATCGTAGTTGCTCTGAGGAGTAATTGGCTGATCTCTCAGAGACTGCTTGATTTCATGCTCTTTGAATATATAAAATTTCTTATATATTTTGTGATATGGAACATTACTTTAATATCATACTTTACTAAACTATGCTATAAACATTACTTAAATATTATACTTTTTGTAAATTTCATTATTTGAAATATTTAGTGTACTTGGGAGGGGAGGGGGTAATGATTTTGCCATTATTCCAGATATGACCACCATCATTTCCACACTGACTTCCCCATCGTATTACTATATATAGGACAGAAACTTTATTTTAAAAAAATAAAAAATATGATTGAAATTTTTGAATTACAAATTGAATTTGAAAGTAAAAAAAAGAGATTACTAAAATATTAGCTTGCAGTGAAATTTTATGTAAAGTAGAAATTCAGATTATTAAGAAGAGTGGAAATCAATTGAATATTTTTTATCTATGGATTTGTAGAAAATTAAAATGATTGATTGAGTAGATAGTCACAAATATTAAAAATAGGTGACAAAAAGATTTTTTATGCAGAAATTAAAGAGGAAAAAAAATTGGGTTTGACATATTCTTACAAAGATAAAAGTATAATGAAAAGGTAGTTAAAATGAAAGCATAGACAAAATATATTGTTAAGTGAAGGAGAATATAATCAATAGATTTAAATTTTTATTAAATGTATAGTAATTAAAGAAGTCTTTACATTTTTTTTTTTTAAATTAATATTAAAATATTTTGTTCCTTTTATTAGTGTGGGAGTATTGAAAATATTTTACAAAAATGAAAACAATTTTTAAATAAATATTGCTATAATTAGAAGTTTTATGTTAGCTTTAAAAATGTATACAAATGGGTCATTTAAAGATTACATATAAGCTTTAAAACTTTGATAAAATAGGAAGGGATTTGGAAAAAAGAAAATTAAAAAAAAGGAGCCAGAACAACTAGTGGGAACCGATTTTCAGATGCCAGATGAGAATGATATATTGATATGATGAATATATATATATTCTTTTTTTTTTTTTATCTTAAAAGTTGCATAAAGAGGTGATTAATGTTTGTGGAACTGAAAAAGAAAATATGCTTTATTTACATTTTTTTAATATAGATTTATTTACTATTTTAGGCAAGTTAAATGCAATATAAATGTTTGTAAATATAATGTTTTCTGAAAATGTTAATGGAAAATTTTCCTCATAAATTCCCCCACAATTTTTATCTTAGATAGTTGCCATGGCAACATAGCCAATTTCATGGCAAAATTATTCCAATTAAAATGTTCATAATTTTATGAATAAAAAATTCTAAACTTATTCAAAATTATAATATATTAAAGTGTGTGTATTACATACTACATATATAGTCACGTGTACATAAATATTATATTGTGCCTCATCCAAAAATGTTTAATTTCTTAATCCATATATTTTTCCCCTATACCTCTTTATTATCCTTCGTATGTGATTATCTAATATCTTAATGTTATTTTTTTAAATACTTTTTTAAAGTACGTATAAGTTTACATTTTTGTTAAATTTTAAAACATTTGAACTTCTAATTGCATGTTATAGTCATTCTAGAATGTTAGAATTTTGTTTCTTATTGTGTTTCCTAGCTTATTTTAGTTTGCATTTTTTCTATAACTGTTAATTTAAACAAATATTTGATGGTTATTAAATTTATTATCTCTATTTACATCTAGTTTTGTAGTTTTATACCGCCATCTGTTGGTCATAAAATGAAGTTATTTTTTAAAATAATCTCTAATTTTTTTTTTAAGTCCAATATTAATTAAACAAAGTAATAATAATTTTTTAAATTATAAATGTGGTTGTAATAAATAAATGTATATTTTAAACAAAAAGGAATCACCAACATATATATAAAGTCAATTCTTTCAATTATCTTTTGCAGTGCAAAAAATTATTTTAATAACTCCCTAATAGAGAACCAATAAAAGAGAAGATACTTTTCATTTTGCGTAACAATTGTCGTGTAGCTAAGAATAGAATGATTTTTACAATCCAGTTCAATTCTTCTCGCTATAAAATAGATACCTATTTGCTGACTAATATTAGATTCAGCAACGAACCAGTTACCTGAGGTAAAAAAATCCTATTGGAATCCTGCCTGCTTTCAATTTAGGCTATGGGCGTAATGGAAGGCTGAATTTACTATCGCATCATGAAGCCCATTTTTAATTAAAATACTTTTAAGCTTGGATCAACGACTTTAGAATATTAGTTTCTTTTTTACAAAGCAGTTAAAGATAAGCATATTTGTATCTATATTTTTTATTGCTTTTTTTTTTTAAAGAAAGGGCGTTATAATTAATAGACAAAACTTGACACTGTATTTAA
The DNA here is from genome assembly GCA_028023455.1 of Epiperipatus broadwayi. Classification (NCBI taxonomy): domain Eukaryota; kingdom Metazoa; phylum Onychophora; class Udeonychophora; order Euonychophora; family Peripatidae; genus Epiperipatus; species Epiperipatus broadwayi. The sequence continues at coordinate 2,213,509 of JAQFVV010012489.1, read as the reverse complement.
TTTAATTAAAGAAGCCTATTTAAAATTCTAAAAATTACGTATTAGCCATCTTTATATATTTTACAATGCTGTAATTTTGTTTTTCCAAAATTTTACCTTTTTTAATATTTACAAATATTAATTGCATTTCTTTTATTATCATTTCAGAAACATTAGGGTGAAATCTGTTTTAATTTTTAATATATACATCTACAGGAAGACCTTTTCAATGTCATAATTTTAATCATATATATTTTTTAATAAAGCTATTGGGAGATGAGCGTTTTGCTGGTATAGACAAGATTAAAACCATAGGAAGCACGTACATGGCAGCTATTGGCCTTGTTCCCGACATGAAGATAGTGGTAAGCCTACTACATTCCATGATAATTTTAAATATTTAACATATTGTACAAACAAAAAATTTATAAACAGCTTATAGAAATAATATTAATAAGATCCAAGGGAATAATTTAATATTAATAATTATTGTTGCAGCTGTAGACTAGAAACTCATCTGAGAATATTGGATGAGTTGGCACTACATAAAAATTTTGATGCACTAACTTTTTAGACTTCATTGGTTATTATAGCTTGCACTAGGTGGTAATATTGTATGGTGAAAGTTGCTACTGTATTAAGAGATTGTGTAAGTATAAAAAATGATGGATACATGATGATATAGTGATTGATACCTTAATTGTGATATTGTCATATTCTGAAGAATATTTATCAAAATCCAACAATAATGATTACATTAAATAGTGATATTAAGAATATTAACATTAACCAAGGGTGTGTGTACAACACAGTGATTCTATCTTTTAAAATTTTTACAGCAGATTTACAAAAACTATTCTGTGATTTTATTAATATGGGAAGCTAAAGGAGTAAAAGTTAATGAGAATTATTTAAGTCATCTAGATTCTGCATATGATGGAGTTTTTTTTTTTGGAAATAAAATTTCAGAGCTTCAGGAAATATTACAAGAGCTTTCAGGTGATGGTGAAAAAAGTAGAATTAAAGGAAAACGCTAAGCATTTTCCCAAAATAGAAACATAAAGATTGATAATGATAAATTAAAAGAAGTTAACAACTACAAATATATTGGTTAGATTATTAATATAGATGAAAACTAATGGATCAAAGTAATCATAGAATAAAACTTGGATGGAGTGTTTATGGTAGAAATATAGCTTAATATTGAAAAAAAAATTCATATATGCTTGAAAAAGAAAGTTTTCAATAAATGTGTTTTATGAGTTTTTATTTATGAATCTGAGACTTGGACACTTAGCAGAAGAGTAATGAGACTTAAAACTATTTGACAAAATATGGAGAAATGTTAGATATAACAAGAAACCAAAAATAAAATAAATGGATGAAAAAACAAAAAGGTATTATTGACATCATTAAAAGAATTAAGAGACAGAAGTGGAGCTGGATTTGACATATTGCTATAAGAGATAATCTAGATTGACAGATGCAATTTTAAATTGGATTTCAAAAGATTGCAAAAGACCTAGAAAGAGCTCAAATGTGAAATGGATGAAATAAAAATGTTTACTGATTTGAACAAAAAAAAGCTAGACATCATAGAAACTGGACTAAGTTTGGAAAGATCTTTCCTGCTGAGAGTCGATAGTGGTTGAAAGTGGTGATGATGATGGATTGTGATGTTTGTCTGATGTATCTAAAGTAACAGATTATAACACAAGAAGTATGAAAATAAAAAAATGGATAAAAAGTTGAATGGATTCAAAGAATAGAATTATTGATATGAATATAAAAATTAAGTACTTTAATGAAGATGTATTAACAGCTTAGCAATAAAAAATGATAATTGATACTAGAGCAACTTTTACTACAGATCTAGACTTCAGAAATATCTTCAAGAAATGATTATAGCAAAAGAATGATGATGAAATAGGGAAGTCAGATGGATCTGAACGAATAAATATGGCTTGTGACATACTTTTATAGATACATTTTGTTGAATCGTCTTGCAGAAGACTGTTCATGTATGTTATGATAACAATGATTATATATAAAGAGTAACCCACAAACTTTAAAGCTCTTTGATATTTATTCTAAAGCACTAGACTGAATCCTCACCTCTTGAAATTTCAAAGCTCATTCATATTTGTTCTAACATAGAAAGATGCCCTTATATACTTAGAAGAGGTAAACTCTTACATTTTATTTCTCCAACAGTATCACATGAATTATTGCTATTAATCTGTCTAGCAAAATAACAAAAAGGGGATTACAGTTGGCATAACATATGTCTCTAAAATATATCAAAACTGATCCAAAATCAAATCTTATTTACTAATGCAAACTTTATTTAATAATGCAAACATTACTTTGGGTTCAAATTTTAATAATTTTTTTAAAATCTTGGATTATTAGTTTGAATTGTATAAATGATTGAAAGTGGGCTACCAAATGTTAGTCCAGCTTTGAATCTTAATCTTCATTGGCAAAGACAAAAATCAGAAAATTATTGAAATATTATGAGACTACATCTTTTGGTGCTTTCAGTAGATGGATCTAGAGTAGGTTTGAAGAAAACTCTTGATCCCATTTCTCTCATGTTATGAATATTGATGTTTTCATTTATGTATTATATGAGTTAGCAATGTTAAAACTTATCTTTCACTTTTAAATTTGTTTCGGTTTCCTTTCTTTACAAATAATTTCATTATTATTGTTGTATCGTGAAATGCATCAACTCTTGGCAATCATATGAAATAGACTTTTTCCGGAATCATCTATGATTTGCTTGCTTTTTCAGGCTGCTTAAGGACAGATTCATTACTTTAATGATGGAATAATTCATTCATTTTTTTATTATCACCAACCATTCTAGTAAGAAGTAAATTATCTTATGATGGAAACAAAATAGGACAATTTAATAATCTAGTCATCTGTGACTTAAAAAAAGAATTGTAAATCTAATTTTTTCAGTAGCATCCAATAATATTTAAATAATGTTTGCTATTCTTTGAATTGCTTTCAGTTTAAAAAGATGTGAGACATTGTGTCTTGTGAGCATTACATTGTTTTCTGCTTAAGAACATATAAATACAGCTCTTACTCACTTGTAGTAATTACGTAACTTTGATAAATTCTTTCCGGAAAGCAGGTTGAGTATTATTCCAGATAAGTGATAAAATTATGTGCGATATCATATTTGAAATAAAGTATGTTCAAGGAGTTGTTTGTTAGAATAATGCATTTTGTTTAGTGTATATCTTGAATTCTTATTAAGCGGTAGAAATAGCATATACAATTTTAATTTATAGTGCAGAGCTTTAATAATTTTGATATAAACAGCAGTATTTTCAATACCCCTAAAATATGATGAATTACAATTAAGTAACCTAGGTAGACAATCGACACTTTGTCTTTATTTCATTCATTCAGATAAATAATTGTTGAAAAAGATTATGACAAAGATATAATGTGATTATGTCATATCTTTTTGAAAATAACATTTTTTTCTGAAATACAGATTTATTGAAAGTATAGTCTTGCTCCTTTAAAGTAAAAGTTAACAAAGGACTCAACACTTGTAGATCGTGAAAAATTGCATTATAACTAGAGCCATTATTATTTTTTACAGTCATAACTTACCTGATTAAATCTTATTAGCTACATATCTTCAATAATTATTTTAAAAAATCATACTTTATCAAAATTACAAGGGATGTGGCATGATAATACAGTTGCAACCCTTCAAAATATTTCAGCATTCAGTATAGTAATAAAATTTGTAATTAATATTATAAAATTTGATATATTGGTCTACCTATTTAATGATAAAAATTGCTTGGTTAGCTGGATTGGCTATGGATCAATTACCTGAAAAAAAAAAAAAATCCCAAATCTATTGAAAAAATGTTCAAGTTTCCTCAAACAGATTTGAACCCAGGTCATTTTTGTGGCAAATAATTGTCCTATCATTACATCACATGTCCTTCTGCATACGTATATATATATATTATAAATGTACTTTACAGGTGCTTTTTTAAAAGCACTTATTCTCAAAAATAAACTTTTCTAACAAAATAAATATATTTATAAAATAGATTTATGTAATGTACATCATTAAATATTCTTGAAGTTAGTGCCCATTATGTCTAACAGATACTTAAAATTTTGGAGTATAGAGATGCTACAAAATTTGTGTTGAGGCAACTCTTGATAAGTGAATTGGATGCCACCAGGTTACACCAGAAGCCAGAAGATAAGTATTATCAATTTTAAACCTAATCTTCTTGAACATGTACCCTTCTATTTTGGAATTCTTTGGCTACTATCCTCCTTCAATATTATCAAACAAAACAACAATTATCTTTGAAATTCCTCTCATCTTTTTTTCATTTCGTCCACAATTGCTTTGCAACCAATTTACTTCTGGCATAGGTTAGGAGATCATGATTCTCTTTGATCTATGTACTGAATGAAACAACATTAAAGAAAATTAACGTGTGATTATATTAATTTAACAAGTTCTACAATGAAATTTATTTACATTCAAGGCTGTTTACAAAATCATCATTAGTTGAGAATTCAGTATTTGGATTTTTTCCTTCATAAAAATATCTAAAGGGGCTTGACCTTCTCTTCATACTTTCTATACGATTTCTTTTTCCTAAGTAAATTACTGTCAAATTTAAATATTTTCCTTTTTTTAATACTATTTATATGATTATCTTTAATGTACTTCAAACAATATCATGAGATAATAGCTTATGTGTATGTTCATGAGTTCCAGGTACAATACTTTTAAAAGTGACCTTTGATAACAAATACCTTCATTACTGATGTAATGTCTTGATAGCAACTGTAGCAAATCTTACTCTTCATAATTTCCAAATCTTCATATTAATGATATTGCCCCTACTATATCATAGTTTAAATTTATCAAGGAAACATTTTTTCAGGGGGAATTAATTGATAAAATTACAAAGTGATATAATCATGCTATTAAACACCATCCATCAAATATAAGCACACACAATATATATATAATATAAATTCTACATCGCTAATCATAATGCTAATGCCAACCATAAAAAATAATACTTGGAATAGTTTTAGGAAAGCATATATTGATGGCGAAATTAACTATTAATGATAAATAACTTTATCGTTAAAATATTAATACAATAATTATTGTTTAAACATCTATATATGGCTTATAATACAGATCTCTGTAACTGATCATGGAAACAAAACAATTATATGAATGGACATAGCTATATCAAAACTAAAAGAACATCCAGGCGCCTAGTCTTAAGGTTATAGCCTTAAATATATATTATTTACATAATGAGTATGCACTTAACAAATTATTAATTACAACTTTAAATATTTCGTAATGTAAATGTATATGTGACTTTGCAATGAAATTCTTTAAATTCAATCTGTAAATATTCAACAATAACTAATTTTGATCATATACAGCACTGACAATAAAGTATATATTACTATTACTATTAATGTAAATTCTCATTATTTGACAACTTTTTCTTTAACCAATTACATTTAAATAAAGCAGGATTATAAGAAGTCACAGGTATTCAAAATATGATATAACTTTTACAAAATTAAATAATTCATTTACTTCCAAAAGCATGCACTTTAATGGATCTAAATTTGTGTTTTCAACATTGTTGACTGAAAAATCAGTTTAATTCAAAATGTTTTTTTTTTCTTTTTTTTTTTTACACTGCTCATTTTAAAATTTACCATTGATATTTCTTTTTACATATAAAGAATATTCATAATATTCACCTGAAAATTCATAATGTTAAATAATACATCACTGTCAAGAAATGTGTTTCAAGATCTTTCTTTGTTTTATTGTGTCTTTAATGATCAGTGTAATTATCTTTTTTTTGTATTCACTCTTCCCATATCAGTGCATATTCATACGGATCTATCAACATATTTATAATAAAAGAAGATATTATATTAAAAAATATATATCAAACAGAAAAGCATAAGATTATATAAAAAGAAAACTTTTTTTTCCTACAGTAAACCAAGAGTGGGATAAATAAATTTAAGTTTGGAATCTATTATGACTGGTAGAGAAGTATATTCCTACAAGAGATTAGAACATAGTTTACATCTACCTATACAACGGAAAAAGAGGGTAAAGGAATTTAAAGCAAACAAAATTACTATTTATTATATTTAACTGTTTATTTGTTTCTCATGATACTTTGTAAGTCACGGCATATTTATCTTCTCCCATATACTCTGAAAATTTAATTAAAAAATAATTTAAAACTACTATTTAGTTCGAAAGTTAGTCTTTGTAGAATTGTTGATCAAATGGTCCTAGATATCAAGTTGGAAAATTATAATTCATTTATTGTAGTCTTGGATTTCAAGATTATTTATAAAATAATACTAGCAGGAAGCTACATAGATTTAGGTTCTAGACATATTAAACTTTTACTATCTGAAGTTTTAGTTTTGGGTAGTGACTGTGGCTTTACTATGATCCTTACATGAACATTTGGACTGCTTGGTTACACAAAAAGTTAAAAGTGCGTGTTTAAAATATTATGGTTTTCATAAATTCTCTAATATAACTCACTATTGTAAATTATCTAAATGACTTAAAAGAAGCAAAAGACATAAATTACATGTGTTGCATAGTAAATAAAACTTTTAAAAGAAATGTTTCCAATATATCTCTGCTCCAAACTGAGAAAAATCATCTTCATAACTATAATATTCTTTATAAACATAATTTGTGTCACGATTTAAGATATACTTTTATTAAAAATCTTACATTTAATGCAATAAGTCTTCATTAATAAAGCTTCCTTTTCATATTAGATCTAGAGATAAATTGGTATTTTGAAAGAGAAATTAAAATTGTTAATAAAAGTTTTACTTTATTTTTTTTTTATAAATAAATCATATATTGAATTTTTCTATTAATTATATTTATTTTCTTTATGTATTTATAAATAATTTGATGGAAGATCAGTTATTTGCTGAATCAGGCCAACTGCTACATTATTTTATTTGGTTATAAAGACATCTATTACTATATAAAAATAGATATATAATTTTGTTTTAGTATACTGATATCTCATTAAACTGTATTCCTATAAAATAAAATTTGTTTTTTCTAATTTTTTTCTGAAACTAAAGAATGGTAATCAACATGGATCCTTATATTATTAATTCTTTTATATAAAATATATAATTGTATTTATGACCATAGTTTTTATAGCATGAATCAAAGTATCTGTAAATTATTTTTATATCTAGGAGGATAATGAAGATTCCTTAATATTTCACATGAGTACTCTGGCGGAGTTTGCGTTTTCCATAAAAGAAAGGCTTGTTTCAATTAACGAAAACTCCTACAATAACTTCATGCTGAAAGTGGGTAAGGAAAATCATCCTTTGATAAGAATAAATGATAATAATAAATATATTGGCATTAAAAAATATTTTCTGATAGTTTTAGTTAGTTATTTTGTATAAAAATAAAGTCAAATTCTAATAATTCTTCTTTCAAAGAAATGAGATCCTTGAAAGATATTGGGAAAATTTCTTTATTCAAAATAATGATCAATAGAAAGAAATTATGGTCAAGAATTTTTGAAGGGGTATTAACAATTAAAATTTATAATGGCTAAATGCTATAAAGAGAACATGTTTCTCTATAGCCATAAAGTATGTAAAATATAAAAATATTAGAAAAATAGAAACAGAAAAAGAATGCTGAAAATAAGCCAGATTAATATTCCTGAAAAGAATCAAAATGCAAATAATGATAATAATTGCAAAAAAAAAGTCAATATGCTTTGGATCTTAATATGATTTATAAAGATGAATTTTGTGCAATAAAATGCTGGTAGATAGTTCAAAAAAATCCATCCAAAAAACTATTTTTCCAAAGTTATGATAAAGTCAGAAGATTGAGTTGGAAATAATTAGTTCAAACATTTTATGATGAATATGAAACCAAGTTACCTGGTAGAGTGAATGGAAGTCGTGGAAAATTGCTTAATCAGTCCTATGGTAACATTATGACTAGACACATAAACCCAATCATTATCAATGATATATATATTTACTAAATGACCGAGATTCATTTTTATCATATACTACTTTACAATCTTGGTTATATGTTGTAATCCTTTGAAACTATTGTAAAAAGTATCTGAAATCCAGAAGGATTTTATCAACCTCTGTCTTTATCATTTAAATCAGGGATGTCCAAATTACAGCCCTTGGACTGCATATGGCCTGCAGTGCAATTTTGTGTGGCATATCTACAGATTTATTTTTTAGGCATTAAAAAATAATTTAGTTTGAATGCATATTCAATATTTTAATTCTATCACTAATTGATAGTGGTGATAGTTGGTGTTTTCATAATATTATGTACTTAAGTATTTTTCAAATATTGGATGTATCAATTAAAACAATATGTATTTCAAAATAAATCTGTAGCTATTCTGAAAAATTTCTGCCATTATCATATTTTATTTTTGCAATTCTGTGTTCCAGCAAAGGTTAACAACAATTTTGAATAAAATATGAACTTGTTTTTGAACAAAATAAAATGCAATTCATGATAAAAAATAATGAAAAAGAACAGAAGTTAAAACTAGCATATATTTATTGATTTGTTAGTATTTTATAGTTACAATATAATAAACACCTCCATACAATATTTTATAGTTATTCACTACCTATGCGGTTTCTATGTGACACAGAGAAATCTATCCTGAAGATGTTAATCAATAAAATTAAATACTGATGTTTAAAAAATATATAGCCAATAAAAATAAATAAATGTAATTTAAAATTTGATTGCCTAATATAAACTAATAAAAACAGATACAATCCAAATGATTAACATAAATAAATATCACATTAATAAGTAATTAATATATATGTGTGCTCTGCGCACAGTTAATGAAGCTATTAATAAATTGTCAAAATTTTTACTGCCAAGCGCTTTCCGGACAGTGACTGTCCCGAAAGCAGTAAAAATTTTGACAATTTATTAATAGCTTCATTAACTGTGCGCAGAGCACATATATATATTAATTTATTTAAGCGTTAATGAAGTAAAATCTTAACTATTAATAAGTAATGGAACAATACCAAGTAATATTGCAACATTTTGCAAAATAAAACTGAGACAATGCAAAAAAAAAAAAGTTGGAAAAGTATGATATTAAAATGAACGCTACTACAATAAATATATTTATCATTCATTGTTGTTTTGTAATTGTTTGATTTGCAAAAATAAATTTAAATATATATGTAATCACTTGGGTGTATAGACTAGAATTTGTAATATAGCTGTGAAATTTAGATAAAGATGTTTATTTTATAAAAATTAAAAACAATATTAAAACTGTTTTCTTTGAATGTAATTTTTTTTATATAATTTTTTGATTAAACATCTTCAGTACGTATTTAGGACTCTTTGTCTCATATAAATCATATCCAATTTATGCTGCATTTTATTCTATGATTAGCATTATTCTTTTATTAAACTTTTGAGATTATATTATTGCTGCTCATGTCTTTGTGTTATATTAGTAATCTACTGTTACTTAATAAATTTTATTACTATTTATCATCAAACAATCATATCTGGCAAAATAAGAAAAATTAAAGATGAAATGTATGTATCAAAACATATAGGAATCACATTATTTAATTACAAACAACAAAAATAAAATTCAGTGTCTTATTTGCATGCATATTTCATCAGTGCATAAAGAATATAATGTAAAACAACCTTATAGTGTAAAAAATTTGAGATGTATATTGAAGAATCAAGAAGTATCATTATTGCAAAATATAAGAAGACATTGATGTGCCAAATAAGTTTTTTTGCAAAAGTAAACTCTGCACAAAGTTCTAGCCTTGCCACTTCATACTAAGCATTAGTGAAATAGTAAGGTATTGAAAAATGTGCATTTGAAATGGCAAAACAATTTAGTGTGCTTAAACTGTCACAAGATGTATATATGGATCAGTATTTATTTATTTTTTTTTAAAAGTGTTTCTATGGCAGAATGTGTCTATGAAAGCACTGATTAAGCAAATGTAAATCAGCTTTTAATTTTTGTTTGAACTATTTGGAAAGACTTCACTATTTATGAAAAGATGCTCAGGTTTATATCTTTATATGGGATTACTAAAGGTATTGATATTTTCAAAGTACTTCAGAATTGTGTTATGAACTATGGAGGATTTGATCATTGTTCCTGCATTTAACAGATGGGGCCAAAGCTGCAACTAGGACTGAAATTGCCTTTTGTGGACTACTAAAACAGAATAATATTAACTGTCCTACAATTCATTGCATAATTCACTAAGAAGCACTCTATGGGAAACCTGTGTTAAATCAGAGTAGCTATAAAAATAACTAATATTATATGAGGAGGTAATAAATCTCAATTGAAAAATTTGATTATTTCTTAAGCAAAATTGGTGTTGCATATGGTGATTTGCTTTTCCATTTTTGGTATTCACTGGTTGGATGCTGGAAAATATTTGAAGTGTTTTTTTTGCCATTCAGAAAGGACTATCCACATTTTTTTAAAAATGATGTGAAATCTGTCACAACAGAACATGAAAATCAAAAGCAAGGTCCTATATTTTTATTACATCTTGCATTTATAAAAGAATGAGTTAAATTTGAAAGTGCATGGCAAACAACAGAATATTGCTACTTTATATGGTCACTTGAATGGATTTAAAGATTAAATTGAAGCTTTTTGAAACAATGTTGGCTAATAACATTTTTAGTTTTTTTTTTTCAAAGTTGTAAAGAACATTTTGAAAAAATAAAAATTTTTGACAGAGAATCAGCTACAGCTTTTGTAAAATATAATAAAAAAATCACTGAGGATTTCAAGAATTGATTTGGTAATTCTAAGAAAATTAAAGAAGATATATCAATTTTTACTTAACTTTTGACTGTCAATATTGAAATGTAAGTTCTATTCTTCAGTTGGAATTGTATGATTTGCAACCAGATCCCTTTTATACTTGAAAAAGTGAGAAAGTTTTTTTTAAATTACTACAAATAGAGATATTTGAAGTTGAGGAACTTTGGATTCAAGATGTGCTCAATGTTCGGAAACACATTACCTTGGTGAAAGCCTTGTTTCTACATTGATAGTGTTTAAATCAAATTATAAATAGATGTTCACTAACAGATAAATCTTTCATATTTACTGGGATTAGCATTACAAACATTTAAATTGATAGCTATTCTAGGAAATGAAACTAAACTAACAGAGTTCTCATTAAAATGAAATATTTATAAAATTTTAGTGTGTTTGCTAAACCTAATTAATGATAGGACTCTCTAAATAATATTTATAAGTTTATTCTAGATATGGACTTCGATAAACATTTTTTAATGCAGCTCTTGTATTATGTAAACTTGGGTAATCCTAATCTAAACCAGTATAATGATATCTTTTATTGTATACTCTTTAGTAATATATGACTTCGCTACTATTTGGCAATATATGAGCTGACATTTTCCTTTTGACCTACATCCATTTCCTGGTAATGTTGGTAACAAAATCTCCAACGCAGATGTGTTGCAACAATTTGAAACTCTTTTCTGAACTGCTTGGTTTTACATTATAACGGGACGATCCTTTTCAGGACTCGAGGAAGTCACATCTAGTTATAGTCGGACTTTGAGTCTTCTTATAGAATGCCATGGATGATGTGATTTAAAATACAATCCAATTCACTCCTCTATTAATAACCTCGTTACTCTCAGAATTCGAGCTCAGAGTAGAAATTTGCAATCGACTCTCTTCAGGCATTTCCACAAATATCCCATAGTAATAATAAATTTAATATAAGCTATATATAACTTCTTTATAAATATTAAACCACTAAGTTGATTTAACATATATATGCATGAGTATGTATATTTATAAATATTGGTTTTATAAAACGACTAAACAAAATAAACAAACGAGACCTGTTTAATTTTGAAATCAAGTTTAACACATTTTAATCAGTAATAAAAAACAAAATATTATCACATAAAAACATTAAAATTTAGAATTATAATCTGTGCTTATATACACTAATAAATTATTTAATATTCAAAAAAAAATAAATAATAATGTAATCATTTACATATATATATAATTTAAAATCATGTGTATAATAAATAATACACATGATACATTATAAATCTCCTATTGTGTCATTAAAATGATTCAGTGTGTGTTGTATGTGTATATACGATAACATCCATTCACACTAGATTAATAATAGAATGTATTCTGATATTAGTTATGTATGTTTAAAAATATATTATGTTAATTGTCATGTAAGATTCAATTTGGAATATAATAAAACTTACTTCCAAATTGAAATAATTTAAAAACGTTTACCTTAGTCAGCTGTCATTTCCATCAGAGTATATATCAAAATATCAACATCTAAATTTTACTAAATAAATAAAAAAAAATAAAGTGTTCATCTTATCAGTTCTCCACTTTAATATACAAAGTAATTTTTCTAAGTAAATATAATTATCCACAAAGGAAATAAAGTTTAAGAGTTCTTAAATTATACAATGAAGTAATCCAAGACGAGAAAGAATGCGGTTTTATATCCCTCCTTAGACGAAATAAAATGATGATGAATGTTGAAACATAAAGTTCATTGATCATCCTTCGAAGAGGCAATCCAGATATTCATTCTTTAAATATTTATGTAGTAAAATATTTAACATCTTCTTCAATATAATACTCCAATATTAAAGCAGCTTTTTAAATGAGAATTACGACGATTATATTTTAGGCATTGATTAAGTAGGAATAAATTTACATGTTCGGGTTTAAAACATCAGTAGAAATCCCTGGCATAAATTATCTAGCCACAGAACATCTTTATAAATTTTTGTCTTCTTAAATATATATTTTGTAAACTCATTTCGAAGACGTTGATAACTTTTATAACCTTGTTAATTACAATGATTATTTTTTTATAGTTCTTTATAATATTCAAAGGCAGTAAATTAATTACTTGAAGCAGGTTTTAAAATATTGAATCTTCTTTTTTTAATTTTTCTTAAATGTGTTCTAAATTCGAACACATTTAAATTTACAAACGTAGTTCTTGCCTTGATAACTAAATAGAAGATTATTGTTATAACAATATTAGTTCGTTTTTATACTGGATTAATTTCAGCAAGGATATCACATAATCATGCTCACGCTCTATTGTTTAAAATATACAATTTGTAATGAACCCCAAACATTTATTTCCTTTGTTTCAACTGATAAAAATGCAATGTTGACTTAAGGCTTTGTCAAATGTCAAGTTTTATATTAACAAAAAAAATACTATTAGTTAGAAACATTTTATTTATGTGTGTGTATAAATAAACTAGAATTATTCATTTTTAGAATTATTCTTTTAATACTAACTAGTCTATATATATATATAGCTGATACATGAAAAGCTTAAGATAGGTGTAAGTTATTTATATCTGTTGATTCGATATAGGCACAGTTAAATTCACAAAGAAACACAAATTGTTTTAGGTGAGGCTCATATGGTACTCTCACATTACCCCCCTCCCTTAAAAAGTTCAAATTTTATATTTACCATTAAAATTTGGACACTTAATGTGTGTCAATGTATGCATTAAATATAAAGTTGTGGAGCTTGTTTTTCTTTCCTGCTTTTATCAACCCTTATTATTTGCTCTATTTTTTTTTAACCCTTTCTCTTTCTCTACATTAAATATTATTCACTTTAAACAGAAGGATAAGGAAGTTTATATATATATATAGGGTTCTTTCTTTTTCTTCCCTTTTCTATTTATTTTCCTTTGATGGATTTATTGTCATGTGCATCTTTTATAGATGTCACATATATTTGTTTGGTAGTCTCCATCCTGCTTTTCTTTAAGACTTATGGACTCTTTTGAGAACTATCCAAAACCCAAGAACATCCATCATTCAGCATGGATTAACTCTTAAAACAGTTTTAGTTTTCAGGTATCCTAAGAATTAATTTTAATTGCTCAACATACCCTCATCAAAGAAAATTAATATCTCTTTTGACTTATATACATCCTTATACATATATATACCCTTATACTTTTAAATGAAAACCCCCCCCTTACCTATTCTAAATGATCTTTTCTTTCAATATTTTACTTTATACATAAGTAAAATATGGTAAACATTATTAATTTGTTTGACCAAAATAGGGTTTTAAAGCTCTAGCATTGTAAGTGCCTTTAATGTCTCCCTTTATATTTATCCAGAATGCATTGGGACCTGTTTGCTTTATGATAGTATAAGGTCCTTCATATTGATGGTAAAACTTTTGATATTTGCTCTCTTGGGGTTTACTCATATGAGGTGTTTTTATAAAAACTTGATCCCCAATTTGGAACTTGTGTGAAGTTGTCTTCACATTTTTATTTCTTTGATTGGCCTTTTTTATAAGTTGTTCATAAGCTTTTACTCTATCTTCTTCTGTATCTATTTCAGCATATGTAGCCATAGGCTTATATCTTGCAAATAAGGTTGGTACGGTTTTTGTAAAGTGTAATCTAATTGGTGTGAATCCAGTTGATTCGTTCACATTCCAATTGATGAAATCAATTACACGCTTGGTTAGCTTAACCCACCCCTTATGCTCATCTCCTAAATAAGTCCTAAACAACCTACCAAGCTCCCGCATTACACATTCACAAGGGTTGGACTGAGGATTCCTAATGGAGGTAAGCACATGTTTAATTTGAGATCTTTCTACCCATGTTTTCCATTCTTTAGATAAGAAAGGAGTACCATGATCCGTTAATATGGTTCTAGGCTTTCCTATCCCAATGAATTGGAGGGTATCTAATACTTTGATGGTATGTCTAGTATTAGCTTGGGTTATTGGGTAAGCTGACACATATTTTGAAAAGAGATCATAAGCAACTAATAAATATTTTTTTTTTTATTGAATGGAGGCAAAGGTCCATAATAATCTATTGCTAAGATCTCATTTGGTCTTACTGGAATAATAGACTTCATTGAATTAACATAACTTTGGTTTACTGGCTTTGCTCGCAGGCACGCTAAACAATCATGCAGTGATTTCAAGATGTCTTGATACATCTTTGGCCAGTAAAAACAATTTTTAATCATATGTTCTGTCTTATGAGCACCGTAGTGCCCATATAGATAGTATATATATTTTACAAGTGGCATTCTTATTGATTTGGGTATAACTACCCTCCACTCTTCAATATCCAAATTTGGTTTATAAAGTAAGACATTTTTCTCTAACTTATATCGTATAAGATCTTTTGGCACATGCAGAACTTTCTCCCCCTTTAATGCACTAATTATGGGATTTAAGTCAGGATCATTAGACTGTGGGTCTTGTAAGTTTTCTAAATCGTTCTCTACATTTCTATCAATAATTAGTTCGATGTTAGAAATGTAGGCATTATCTACTGATAGGTTACATTGTTCTGACCTATATGGGTTTCGACTGAGCACATCCGCTACAACATTCTCTGATCCTTTGCAATATTGGATGGTGTAATTGAATTCCTGCAATAACAAGCTCCACCGGATCAAACGACTGTTAGTCAAGTAGCTGTGATTCAGGAATTCGAGGCTTTTGTGATCCATGACCACTATCACCTCTGATCCAAGAAGCATCTGTCGAAACTTTTGGAAGGCCCACGCTATGGCTAGTGCCTCCTTCTTGGTGACCGTATAGTTTAATTCTGGACCTTTCAAGAGGTGGCTGATGAAATAGAGGACACCAGGTTGACCATCCTCCTGGATCTGGGATAATGTTACCCCTAATCCATAACCACTGCTGTCCGTTTGAACAATAAATGGTTTGTTAAAATCAGGGAAGGCTAAGATGGTTTGCTCTAAGAACCCTGTTTTAATCTTTGCAAATGCCTCATCTTGTTCACTAGTCCAGTTCCACCTTTCATTCTTTCTAATAAGTTTTAGTAATGGTTCCATGTGGTCAGAGAACTTTCGATAAAAACGATTGTAGAAATTGCAGTCCCAAGAATGACCTAATTTGTTTTCTACTCATGGGTTTTGGGAAGTTCTGTATGGCACTGATCTTATCAGGATGAGGTCTTATCCCATTGCATCCAATGATATGTCCTAAGAAAACATACCGTGCTTTTCTTGAAATTGATTTTAATTCCCTTCACACAGCACTCTTTAAAAAAATAATCTTAGATGTTGAAGGTGTTCTTCAATAGTGGTAGATGCAATAATTACATCATCCACATAAATTGTAATGATCTGTTTGACCTCAGGGGATAAGGTTTTATCCAAACCTCGTATAAGGTCAGCACCACTATTGATCAATCCAAAAGGGAAACTGATAGGTAAAACCCTCATATCGGAAGGCAGTATATTGGCGATCATTAGGATAGAGTTCGATTTGCCAATAACTGGAGGTTAAGTCAAAGGTAGAGAATACCTTCTTATTTCCAAACTTCATGAACAATTCGTGGATGGGTGGTGGGATGTTCCTATCAGGAACCGTAATTTTGTTCAGTTGACGAGCATCCAAACAAAATCTCATCGACCCATCTTTCTTCTTCACAGTAACAATTGGATTACAATAAGGTGAAGAACATTTGGAAATAATTCCCCAATCTAGCATCTTATTGATTTGTTTTGTGATCTCTTCACGATATTGGTATGGTATAGGATACAATTTGGATTGAAAGGGTTGGTCATGTATAAGATTTATTTTCTGCTGGAAACCCTTTATTATCCCTGGTATTTCTGAAAAAATAGGGCCAGATTCATTAATAACAGATTGTAATTTAATTTTGCCATCGCCTCCAAGTAAATTAGATTCTGCGATTTTACTTTCAATTAGTGCTTGTGGAATTACAGATATCATACATTCAACCTCAAAAAGACCATATTTTGGACGCAATGTCATTTCCAAAACCTCATCATTAATCCTATCTTATTTGAGAAATCAAGGGTAGAATGGTTCATGTGGAGGAAATCTGCTCCTAAGATAGCCTCATGTATTAAGCCATCTAATATAAGAAAGACATGATAGAGGGTTGTTTGGCCAATTTCAATTTGTATCCAAATTTGTTTTTGTAATAATTTGGCCTTTCTATTATTCGCCAAGGTGACTTGTGTGGATTTTAGTGGTAAGATTTTGATGTTAGGGTTTTTTGTCAGAACTTTATGATAGAATGCATCTGACACCACTGATATTTGACTACCAGAATCTAATAATGCATTTACCGGTATGTCCTCAAACAACACCTCTATCATGGGGCAACTTTGCAAAGCAAAATCAGGTGATCTGTCCTCCCATGAGTGCATCAAATTAGTAATTTCCCAGCTTTCCATTCTATTTATGTCCCTCATTGTTTTTTCGGCTTCTTGAGGTGAGGAATATGACCCCAAGTACCTTTTCAGTTTGGTTTCTGTTGTATTTTCAGTGCATGTTTACTGGTTGTAGGCTGACATTTTTGTGGGCTATTGAGAGGATTCATCTTGTTTTTATTATTTGATATTTGATTACTCTTATTTGAGTACGTATGAGAAGGGATTAGCTGTAATGACTTCCCTTTCCAATGATTTATGTCATTATTATTCTTTCTTTTTTTATAATAAATAGTATTTACTGTGAGTTCTTCTTTTCTCTTTTCAGTAGTTCTTGATAATATGTTAGTATTATTTAAATCAATACTGTTAAGTAATTCTGTTACTTTTTCTATACTATTGGTGTTTGTGCATAACAACGTTTGCTCAATTTTCCATGGTAAGTTTCTTTTGACAATACGAACAATATCACCTTCTGTTAAATGATAAGTACTCAATGTTCTAAGTTTGGTGACTTGACGTCGGAAGAATTTAGTTAATGTTTCCCCCGGAGTGGGCCTATATTTCTCTTGAAATAGTTGATAAAGTAATGTTTCTTGTTTATCCCTACTCCAAAAATTTTTAATTAACATAATTTGGTAATCATTAAATGTGGATGGAGTTTTGAATAATGACTCCCACCATAGGAGCGCATCCCCCTGTAAATGACTATATGCAATAATCAGTTTTTCTCCCTCAGTCAAAATCTTATTTACTGAAAAATATAAATTGAGACTCTTAAGGTGTTCTATGGGTGCTTCACTTGGTAATCCCTTAAAAACCTTGAGTCGCACAAATTGATTAATGGTATTCGTGTTGTATGATTATATGGTTTATTTAGCACTGTAGAATTGATATGTGGTGTTAGCATAGGTAAATCTGAATTACTTTGATTTATGTTAGGATTAACTTCATCAAAATTATCATGAATAAAATATTCTTCATTTTCTTGCATCATTTGATGTGGAAAGATAGATTCTAATAGGGATTTTCTTGCATCATTAAGATCTCGGGTAAATGTATCTGAATTATTTTCTACATTTCTCTTATCTTTATCATCTTGTATATTTGGGCTATGTTCACTTAATTGCCTTTCTATATTTTGTGAATTTTTATCTAATTGAGATTCAACATGGATAAAATTTTGGGTAGTGGTTTTATTTATGTGATGTGTTTGGTTCTGTGTTCCACTTGTGTCCTTTATAATTATTTCTAAAGCCTTTTTAGTTATAATTATATCTGCTTCATTTAAAGCCACTTTATCTCTAAGCTGCCTTAAGTCTTGTTTTATGGATTCACTAAAATCCATCCTTGTTTCTATCTCATCACTCTGTTTTGTATTCAACTGATTTACTTTCACATAAATATCTTGAAATTTTTCTTGAATCTTTTCATGGTACTTTTCTTGATTTGTTTGGATTTCATTTTTAAATGTTTCCTGGCTCTGGTGAATGTCTTGATATTTGATTTTTAATTGACTAGTTACACTACAACTAAATTCTTTAAAACGTTGTTGACATTGTAAGTTTCCTTCATTCATCTCTTTTCTCACTTCATTTACTGTTTGTTTCGTTTCAACATTATCTTTTTGAACATTATTTAAATCTAATGATAATTGTTTCATTTCTTCACACAATTTATTTTCAACATCTTTGATTTCTACTTGCATCTTTTCTTTAACATTATCAATATCTTTCTTTAACTCTTCTTTTATAGAAATTATGTCTTCTTTTAATTTCTTTTCCATATAATCCATATCAACTTTAGTTACCATATTATCGTTCATTCTAGCCATTTCTCCCTTCATATCAGCATTCATTTTATTTATATCAGCATTTATATTATTCATATCAGCTTTGGTTGCCATATTATTCATATCAGCTTTTATATTATTTATATCAGCTTTGGTTGCCATATTATTAATATCAGTTTTTATATTATTTATATCAGCTTTGATATTATTTATATCAGCTTTGCTTGCCATATTATTCATATCAGCTTTTATATTATTTATATCAGCTTTCATATTATCCATCTTAGAATTCATTTTATTCATATCAGAATTCATATTATTCATATCAGCTTTGGTGACCATATCAGCTTTCATATCCATTATCATTCGGACCAATTGAGCCATATAATTATCACTTCCTTGAGGCTGTACTATTATAGCTTCAGTTACCTTTTGTGTTTGGGGTAATATTTGA
The DNA here is from genome assembly GCA_028023455.1 of Epiperipatus broadwayi. Taxonomy (NCBI): domain Eukaryota; kingdom Metazoa; phylum Onychophora; class Udeonychophora; order Euonychophora; family Peripatidae; genus Epiperipatus; species Epiperipatus broadwayi. The sequence continues at coordinate 2,193,885 of JAQFVV010012489.1, read as the reverse complement.
TCTGTCATATGAACTTGTGAAGGATGTTCAACTTCTTCTACAGACCCCTCAGACATTAGGACTTGTAAAGACCCTTGTTCATCACTAATTGAAGTAATTTCTATTTCACTATCTTTATTACTTAAAGATTCTTCGAAACTTTTTACTTCCATTATTATTAGCTTTTTCCCACTTCTAGTTATCATTAACGAAAAAAAAAAAAAATTTAAAGTTATATATAAATATAAGTAACTTTTCTTTCAAAGTAATAATTTAATATATGCCATAAGATTTCATGCTGTGCTTTTGACCCTAAATGTAATACTATTTTTCCTACTTTTATAAGATGTTGTTATAATACATATTTTAATGCCCAAATTATAATTGTATTTATTTATTTATTTTAAAGCGATTGATTTATCTGTTTGCTACGGTTTATTTTATTTCAAGGTCTCTATTATTTATTGTTCAGTGATTTTACCAATTCACAGCATACTCATATAATTTTTTTTTTTTTTTTAAACTATGGATTTAACTAATGGAAAAGTACTGTTTCATGCCTTAAGTATGGGCGCCATGTATAACGGGACGATCCTTTTCAGGACTCAAGGAAGTCGCATCTAGCTATAGTTGGACTTTGAGTCTTCTTATAGAATGCCATGGATGATGTGATTTAAAATACAATCCAATTCACTCCTCTATTAATAACCTCGTTACTCTCGGAATTCGAGCTCAGAGTAGAAATTTGCAATCGACTCTCTTCAGGCATTTCCACAAATATCCCATAGTAATAATAAATTTAATATAAGCTATATATAACTTCTTTATAAATATTAAATCACTAAGTTGATTTTATAAAACGACTAAACAAAATAAACAAACGAGACCTGTTTAATTTTGAAATCAAGTTTAACACATTTTAATCAGTAATAAAAAACAAAATATTATCACATAAAAACATTAAAATTTAGAATTATAATCTGTGCTTATATACACTAATAAATTATTTAATATTCAAAAAAAAAAAAAATAATGTAATCATTTACATATATATATAATTTAAAATCATGTGTATAATAAATAATACACATGATACATTATAAATCTCCTATTGTGTCATTAAAATGATTCAGTGTGTGTTGTATGTGTATATACGATAACATCCATTCACACTAGATTAATAGTAGAATGTATTCTGATATTAGTTATGTATGTTTAAAAATATATTATGTTAATTGTCATGTAAGATTCAATTTGGAATATAATAAAACTTCCAAATTGAAATAATTTAAAAACGTTTACCTTAGTCAGCTGTCATTTCCATCAGAGTATATATCAAAATATCAACATCTAAATTTTACTAAATAAATAAAAAAAATAAAGTGTTCATCTTATCAGTTCTCCACTTTAATATGCAAAGTAATTTTTCTAAGTAAATATAATTATCCACAAAGGAAATAAAGTTTAAGAGTTCTTAAATTATACAATGAAGTAATCCAAGACGAGAAAGAATGCGGTTTTATATCCCTCCTTAGACGAAATAAAATGATGATGAATGTTGAAACATAAAGTTCATTGATCATCCTTCGAAGAGGCAATCCAGATATTCATTCTTTAAATATTTATGTAGTAAAATATTTAACATCTTCTTCAATATAATACTCCAATATTAAAGCAGCTTTTTAAATGAGAATTACGACGATTATATTTTAGGCATTACTTAAGTAGGAATAAATTTACATATTCGGGTTTAAAACATCAGTAGAAATCCCTGGCATAAATTATCTAGCCACAGAACATCTTTATAAATTTTTGTCTTCTTAAATATATATTTTGTAAACTCATTTTGAAGACGTTGATAACTTTTATAACCTTGTTAATTACAATGATTATTTTTTTATAGTTCTTTATAATATTCAAAGGCAGTAAATTAATTACTTGAAGCAGGTTTTAAAATATTGAATCTTCTTTTTTTTAATTTTTTCTTAAATGTGTTCTAAATTCGAACACATTTAAATTTACAAACATAGTTCTTGCCTTGATAACTAAATAGAAGATTATTGTTATAACAATATTAGTTCATTTTTATACTGGATTAATTTCAGCAAGGATATCACATAATCATGCTCACGCTCTATTGTTTAAAATATACAATTTGTAATGAACCCCAAACATTTATTTCCTTTGTTTCAACTGATAAAAATGCAATGTTGACTTAAGGCTTTGTCACATGTCAAGTTTTATATTAACAAAAAAAAATACTATTAGTTAGAAACATTTTATTTATGTGTGTGTATAAATAAACTAGAATTATTCATTTTTAGAATTATTCTTTTAATACTAACTAGTCTATATATATATAGCTGATACATGAAAAGCTTAAGATAGGTGTAAGTTATTTATATCTGTTGATTCGATATAGGCACAGTTAAATTCACAAAGAAACACAAATTGTTTTAGGTGAGGCTCATATGGTTCTCTCACAATATAAAACATTATCTACTTCCAAATATAATATTTCTTTATATCTTTTGCATGCGATTGGCTGATTATTTTAAAATTTACAGGCTTTACCTTTTCACTCACATTTGCTGATATTTAGACGCCTTATTTAAGTCAATTTCTTTATCAATCAGTTTATTTGAAATAATTGATAGCTTAATTGCTACATGACTATGTATCATAAATAGAAGATATTTTTAATTTTTTTTAATTTTGAAATAGGAATGAATGTGGGTCCAGTTGTAGCCGGTGTGATAGGAGCTAGAAAACCACAATACGATATATGGGGTAACACAGTTAATGTTGCCAGTCGAATGGATAGTACAGGATTACCTGACCACATCCAGGTACAAAGTTTTAAGTTCTTTGAGTTTTAAAATAATTTTTAAATACTTTTCTTTTTGTCTGTTAATAAAAAATATAATTATTTATTTGGTGACTTATGAAATTTTTTATATATTATCTTAATGTTTCAATTTTAAGTAGAAATAAAATCTTTCAATTTTAAGTAGAAATAAAATCTAACAGAAGTATACCAATTTAATTAATAAAAAAGAGAGAATAATAATAATAATTTTTCATTGTTTACATATTAATTATTTGTGACTTTTTAAAATTATTTTATTAACAATTTTTAGTGATAATCGCTTAAACTTGTTAGTTCTTAGAATTAGAATTTGCAATACTATAGTCTAATCATACTATGGCATGCATGCCAGAAGAGAAAACATTGGTGGTGACTTTAATGCAAATATTATTTGTTAATAATTATTACAAAGTATTATTTTGTATGAGAAAAATTAGCAAAAATTGATTTTTCTTGTCATACTACACTCTGCTTTGTAATTGATACATATTTCTTACTGTTTCTCATGATACATGCATTTAAATGTGTCAGTGACCAGCATACATCATGTAGCACTCTGGCAGTGTGGAAAGAAAACAGTAAATACATTATTAGTGCTTACGCATACCAAACATAGAACAGATCAGTGAGAAATAATATTATATTTATACATATAAAGAATTTTAAAAATTAATTTTTACAAAAAGATTTTTTTCAATATTTTTTTTCTGAAAATTTTTTTGCTATTCCAATTTTTTTGACTAGTGTAAGTAAAAACAAAAATATCACAATCACATATCAGAGAATTCCAAAGTTGATGAATAGAAAAATATAACATGATAAATAAGAGCAATAAAACAGTTTGTGATTTAAGTTCTGAGGCAGTAGTATGTAGAATCTCATCAGTAAACTGGTATTAAGAATTTATTGCATGGGTCATTAAAATAAGCTACTCAACATCCCTATTAAACATAGTGATGGCCTGTCAAATATAATTTCTTCTAGTTATATTACTTCAAGCATAATTGCTAAAATGGGAAACTTTTAGATGATGGTGAATATTTAAAAAAAGCAAGATTCAAATGTGCACAAGTTCTTTTTGAAGATTTTGAAAACAAAAAAATATTCAATGGATACAAGATATTCTTTGTCTAGAAATATAGTAAAAGAATTGTGAAAATGATTAAAAATATAACTCATTAGCAAAAAATAAAAAAATTTCTGGTTTTATTTCTCTTTATCTTGGCGAGACTACTGACATAGTTGGATCTGCTTATTTGGCTATTTTTATTCATTATTGTGTTAGGAACAATATCAAGGAAGAATTACTTAGTTTATCATCATTAGAAAACAACAATAAAAGAATAGGGCTTTAATCCTTTAACCATGCGCGCCGCTTGATGGCATCATTTATTGGCAACATAGTTGTAGATACATTTGCTGAACAGAGAAAAATCTTTACCAAAGTCCTGCTGAACAAAGAAAAATCTTTACCAAAGTCTACCAGTACCAACTGACCATGCTCGCAGTATGACCAAACATATTGGACACACTATTCTGGGTTTTCACTCCATTATACATCAGCATGTTTTATTGGATGATATTATGAGCTTTGTAATCAATTTTATATATGCATATGCTTTAAATAATCAAAAAGTCCTGGAACTGTTAAATGAGGCAAATTCATCATAAAATAATGTATGTATAATAATGCCCAATGCTTAAGTTATGTAAAAATTCTACAATGATTATTTGAGGGTTTAAAAAAAAGTTTTTTTACAAATGAAAATATATCATAAATGTTTCTGCTTAAAGGAATTAAATATTACACTGCAAAATATTAATAAATGTCATGGTCATGTTTGATTAAATGAAAGCATCAAATCTAAATTAGAAATTTTTAATCATGACCTTATTTCAAATACCTATAAATATTTTCCAAACACACACACACAAAAAAAATGTTGATATAGAATCTCATAAGAAACCAAATCAAGATAAATTGGTACAAGAATTTTCTACTATAATTCAATCAAGCAACAAATTTTCATGAAGATTATACAGTTCAAACAATTTTAAAAAACATCAAAACTTATTTTATATCCAGGTACATTAGCAGAAAAATTATTTAAAAGTGTGGTTGAATTTGGATGATTTAAAATTACAATTAATTGATGTTCACACAGAAGACATTTAACTAATTTGAGAAATAACTTGAAAATGATTGATTGTTGGGTATAATAAAAATAAATGCTTTAGAGAAGATATTAAAAACTTAGAATGCTGATCCTGCAACCTTTAGTTATTTTAAAATACTAGTAATAACTATATTAATCCTCTATTTATGTATGTGAATTGCTATTTTCAGAAATTAATTTTATAAAAGACATCCAGAAATAAAATTACTGATGAATCTAAGTTGACAGTATATCATTAAAAATTACAAAATATAAAATATCTAGCATCTAATGTACAGCTGTAAAAATTTCATTCAAAAATTTCTGACATCTCACTTTTGTAAAATGTTGTAATTTTTTAAATTATCTCAATAAAATTCTCTAATAATTAATTTTCTACTAATCCTAACTCCATTAATAAAAATCTTGCTTCCCACTATCGAAAAAATGGGCCATATAATTTGAATATATTTGAATAAATGTATTGCAGATATATATGCACACTCTCCCACTTCACTCTCAGTGCTATAGTAGGCTTCGAAAGTGGTAAGCTTGATTCAAAACATATATATTATTATTGTAATTGCAATTGAAAACATATATATTATTATAAACTTTTTTTAACATAGTGTCCAAGCACTTGAAAATCAAATTTATAGTTGCATAAGAAAAATTGTTACTTTAGAGGATTCTAAAATTACATAAATTGTTTGAATCAAAATAATGGTAATTCCTAAATATATAAGGTCTTAAAAGTTAATTGAAGTTGCAAAAAGTAATACAAATTAATTATAACAAAAATGGAAAATATCAATATATTAAATTTTTCAAAATGTTAGAAATAACGATTGTAAAAATCTGAATCATATATTGAAAGACAAAATTGCAATATTAGGAAAGATTAAATTAATTAAGATTGAAGCTAGGACAATAATAAATACAAATAAGAAAATTAAATAAATAATTTGTTTTATTTAGAAAAAAAAATATTCAAATAGTTTCAGCATATCTAATTATAATTATTAAATAAAATTGACTTCCTTTATACATTTAATTTCTGCGCTGTTTATTAAACCACTATATCTAAAGTTAAAACAATACACAAATTACGAGTGAAAAATAAACAAAATGCAAATAAACTCCAGTATGCACACAAAAAATTTGTTCAAATCCAGACTGGATAAAAGTTGAAAATTTTTTCATGTTTAGGATTTTTCTTTTAATATTTGTCAGTAAATGGATATTTAGATATTCTTAGATAGAGAGTAAAACAAAAGTAAAAAATGCTATAACCTTCACAATTTGTAATCAATATGCTTGGTAAATACTAGTCTTCTCTTTCGCTGTATTTCTGTGAAGATCTTTTGAAAAGTCACGAGTCTTGCAGTGGACAATTTCAAGGCATTTTTATGTATAGTAAAATAGAAACACAATAAATTTGCATCGATTGTAATGATGAATTGTTCAAAGACAATCATTTTTTAGTATATAGAGTATACAATAATACTTCCAAGATGATCAAAACTTCTTCCACTGTTATTGCATTGCTTTTATTAAATCTTTTTCAAAAAAAAAATCCTATTTTCATAAATATGAGTTGAAAATATTGAATAATTTTAATAATATATTTTAGTATATGTAGATACATCCCATTAATATTATGAATATATATTTGTTTGGTTTATATGTTTGCACATATATATAACTTTTAATTGTATATATTATGTATTTGGGATATGTAAAATAATGATATGTATATAAATTAGATAAAGTTATTACACTTTTAGATCTGAAAAAGATTGATAGTAAGTCGAAACTGCCAATATTAAATACATCATTGTAAAAAGTGGATTATGAGACGTAGTTTTTTTTTGTAAAGACTGTATTGTTCAATGATAACTTCTATTATAATTTTTCACTCAGAAATTTATGAAAAGATAAAAACAAATCATCAAATTGCACTAAATAAAACAAAAGATTTATGAAGGAAGTTGTAAAACATTGAAAATCTAATTATTATTTCTACATTTACTTTTGTTAAATATTATATTTTGTGATTGATTATATGTATATTTATTTTTTGTTTTTTTCCTTTTAGGTTACTGAAGATGTTTATAAAGTTTTAAAATCAGTGTATGATTTTCAATGTCGAGGAAAGGTGAATGTGAAGGGCAAAGGAGAAATGACGACATACTTCTTGGTGGGACGAAAACCTACACCGCAGCCTGGAGAAGATCTTGATAATAACAAGAAAAAAACAGTCCAGGTCCCGGGTCCCTCAGGAATGATGCCTCCAGGATTCCTAAACGAACTGTCCTCCAAAGTAAGAGAGAAAGGTGCCAGTATGAATTATAGTGAAAGTTCACCAGATACTGATTCTTCTCAAGATCGCCTCAGCTCTTTTAAATTAGATAAAAATGCCGTGTTTAGATATCCCAATGGAATACATCCTAGGTTATCTTCCAGAGGAAGCCTGCCACGTGTAGCAGAAGTGGCTGAATTATCTTCGAGAGCTTCTTCAAAAGAAAGTTTACAAGGAAGAGCTCCTTCAAGAGAAAGTTTACAACGTTTAAAGGATTTTCAATTTACATCCAATTCACCTCAGAGTTATCATCGAGTCATGCCAGTAATTGAAACATTCAGAGGAGGGTCAATTATGAAGCCATATTATGACAGTTTTTCATCATCAAACTTTCAGTATACACCACCAAAAGAAAGTCTTGTAAGAAAGACCCAGCCATCAACAGAGAGCAGCGAGTCCAGCACACCCAGTTGGGAATCATTAAAGATCAATTTTCCTCCTGGTCCTCCTCCAAGAACTACTAGCGCTAGAACTTATTTTCCAAAAACTAATACTTCATTTAAAATTGACAGTCCCAGTGCCATTCATCGAAAAAATTTGCCTTTTAGAAATAGTATTCCAAAAGGAGCTATAATTGAGGAAACAATTCCTGAAACCCACATATGCACTATCAATGAGGAGCCTGTACAAAACATAAAGAAAGAGCCACTAATTATAGCATTTCCACTCAAAGACAATTTTCTAAAAAGGTCCAACTTGACAGATGATAACAAATTACGAGCTTTACCACCAAAAATTCCAGATGATGGACCAAATAAACGAAGCCTTCCTAAAGATGGAACACTCATTTCTGAATCTGCGGGGAGTAATTCAAATTTAACAAATAAAAAAAATTCTCATTCGCCACATGAGAACTCTCCTCCTGAGATTATTGCTTTAAATCAACTTCAAAAAGAAATGTCAGGATCATTAAAAAGTCATAAAAATAAAAAAGAAGAAAATCACATTAAAAGAGATTCATTACTGAAGAATACTTCAGAAGAACAAAAAGAATGCAAAAAATCATCTTCTAGAGATAGTTTTGGAAGCCGAGGATCTTTAAAAGGTGCCCAAGGAACAACAAGTCCTTGTAGAACAATTTCTCCTAGAAATAGTATGTTAATAACAGGTCCAACAATTTTACCAAGGAGAGATACACCTGCTCGCATTCCACCTCATGAGTTAGAAGGTGTAAATCAAGTGCTTGCAGAATTAGGAGAAAAAAGTTTACAAGTTCCTTTAAAAGAAACTCGAGATAAATTAAACAACAATAGTCATAGTTTACCAGCTAAGATTTCTGGAAATTTGTTGGACTCTAATGATAATCTGTCTGACAAAAAAATTAAGTTTCCTCATACATCTCATAGTTTTGGCAATAATCCAGAAATACAAACAGATGATCTTTTGTTGCCTATAGATGATACACCATTCTACGCACCTAGTGAAGAAACATTAAAAAATCCAGATTCTGTAGACAGCAGCCCACATGTACAAAATAAAGTCTTACTTTCTTTTAAATTTCCATTAGATGATATTGATTTAGTGGAACGGTTAAAATCATCAAACACTAAAGTTGTTTGTAGTGGCAGTTTGTTAGATGAAACAGAATATGAAAATATTGATAGTGATGCTTCATGTTTAGGCACTAGTCCGCCTCAGAATAATTTGCTTCCTGAAACCGAAGATGAAAGTGACTACCCAGTTACTGATACTGACAACTTTTCTGCTGATCAAAGTTACGCTTCAGTAGATGTTGAAACTGGGTCTGTTGATAATGCATCTTTGGAAAATGTCGGTGTGTTAACTGACCAGGAGGGGGCGTTAAGTGACCTGAACTCGCTGATAAATGATCCGGGTCATGATGCCGACCTGGATGACACCAGTATGTCCTCTAGAGCCAGCAGCCGACTTTTCGAAAGTGATCAAGCCCTAAGCCTGGATTCAATTAACCAAACTAGCTATGACTCTGAATATGAAAACTATTATCCAGCAATGATGAGTGATGATGATATCTTCCATCCAGAGCCTTTGAGTGATATTGACATTGATATTTTTGATGATATCAGCGTTGAAGGAGATATTAGAACAGTTGCTGATAATATTCATAGAAGTTTTGGCCTGCGTGATAGTGAACATTTTACTGAAGAGGAAGAAGAAGAAGAAATAGCATTATAACATTGATAATTGTTTTGGATTATTGTTTAAAACTTTCAACTTCATAATTTTCATTATGAAATCTATATTGCTGAGAAAATGCTTTTTAAAAAAAAAAAGAAAGCAAGAAAGGACTAAATAAATAAAAGCTGGATTTTTTTCCAGTTTTATTTTCTTTTATTTAAAAAATTTTTTAAAAAAAGAAAAAAAAATTAGATTGACTTTTATTTTTTTTGAAGTCAATGCAAAGACTGATATTTTAGTATTATTAGCTAAATGCAAAAAAAAAAACTGTCCTAAGGACTTATATTTTTTAATTTTTTTGGTGGTTTGGCTAAAACTCTATGGATGGCATTTTTATTGCTTTATTATTCATGATATTTAAATCATGAATTTTGAAAATGATTTAACTATAAAATGCTTAATTCCTAACTGTAAAATTATTGCTCATTTTAAGCTACTTCAGTTTTTAGACTTCAGAATGCATGTTTTACAATCAACTTTACTCTAAAAGTTTTTATCTTAGTAGGAAAAGAAACATTGCACCAATTCTTTAAAAAGGAAACAAAAAATAATTGCAAATGTTAGACATTTACCATTTTTAAATACAATAATACCACAAGCATCCTTTAGTGTCAGTAATCATAAATAATAATCTTGTAAATTTATATAGATAATATGTAATCCAAAAAATTATTTTTTATTATTATGAAAACATGGAACACTACAAAATAATTTTTGACAAAATTTTTTACCCTAGTATTTCATTCTATTCTTTTATGATAAATGTTTTAAAAAAAATCCAGTTTATCTAATTTTTCATCTTATTTTTTATTATTAATTACTTTATTTAAAAAGAAATATGGGAGATTATATCTTATTTTAATAATATTGTGTATGTTATTGATTTGTGTGTGTGTGTGTGTGTTAACTAGCAGAAAATTTAGTTATGTTTATAAATACAGTAGCTGGCTAAATACCTTTTTTTTTAATCTGTGGATATTTATTTGGCCTATTAATTCCATTTTTTACTCATTTACATATACAGAAATCATTTGATAAAAAAAAGACAATTGAATGATTTGTTGCACAGATCATGAGGTTTAAACACCAAAAATGAAGATTCTTTCTTTTTTTTTTTTGCCTTAATTATTTAAAATTTTATATGAAATCACAATAAAAAAAAATTGATTTAAGTCTCTGTTAAATTAATATGTATCAATGAAAAATTCTTTGGATGGGTTGTAAAGAATTTTAAAAAATATATATTATTTACTTATATGATAAAAGGTTAGTGATCCAATAGCCATTTAAAATTTGTGATGTAGCTCTAAAATCTGTATGCTGAATAAATTGTGTTAAAAATATGGGAAGCACGGGCAAATCATCATAAATTATGATGTGTCAGCATTTGGTTAAAGTAGTTACTCTCTCTCTACTTGCATCCGGAATAACATAGTGTACTTACATATACAGATTATAAATCGAATATTAAATGAAAACTGGTATTGTTCAATGAAAATTGGAAAGTTGTAATTATAAAAATATGTCTCAAGAATTTTCTCTGATTTCTTTTAACTTTTAAGAATCATTTCAAGAATGAACAATCCTGTACATTATTTAACACAAAAGTCCGCAATCTATGACCCAGGGTCACTTAGTAACCTACAAATTCATTTGGCATGACCCACTAATTGTTTTCCAAAAAAGGGCTTTTTAATTGAATTAATAAACTTACAAAAATAAAATGAACTATTATTTCAGTGAATTCACATTTTAATAATTATTTATTAAATGAATTAATATTTAATATAAATGTATCTTTTTTCTCCTTCTGCTGAATGGTCCCATATTTAATTTTGTTATTGATCGAAAAAATTTTAATGAAATAACACAAAATGCTATTTTTACTTTCTGAGAATTGATATCCTGGAAACAGAATTGATTTAAAAATTCATTAATTTGGAGTGATAAATGTGAAGATATTTATTGGATACTTTAGAAATGAAAAAATTGGTATCTATTTACACTTGAGAATAAATCTTTTTCCAAACCAATTATATTTTGAGCCCTTTAAGAAATCAATTGATATATGATACTTTGAAATTTTGTGTTTATTTGTCAAAATTACAAGCCAGATTTAGACTTTGTGCTGACAAAAGCACTACCAAATTGTTCAGCTTAAATTTGTATTATACTTTTTATTTTCAAATGCATATTAACACATTTTTCACATTATATATAAATTTTTCAATAACCATTTGTTCATTAGACTTGCAAACAAGATGCAAAATATTCAAAGTAGAGCGAGTGACTCGGTAAAAAAAAGGTTGTCTACCACAGATTTAACAAAATGACAAGAGCAGCATGCGATATTTTATTGATTCATAATGATGAGAATGATAAATTCAAGATTTTAAAGCGCTTCTTGTTCAATCAGCTATCAAAAGTAAAAAAAAAATCAATTTGATCACTGCCATTTCATATTTGATTTCTCGAGCAACGAATCTTACAATTATTTATGATATATATAAATCACTTTTGTCATTTATTATAGTTTGATCATGGTCTTAAAATTGTATTTTATAGCTACTAATTATGTGATATTTATTCACCATCAGGAAAATACTTGTCAAACTTAATATTTAGTATATAAATGTATTGCCTCCATTTAATTTCAACCGAGTATTTCTATAAATTACTGACGGTTCCTGAAGCAGTAACAATCCATAGTTAAAGAAGATAATTAATTCAAAGATATAACAATTCTGTTTCTAAATTAATTTGATTTTTATCTGAAGCCATATTTGTAATACAAATTGAGTTATAATTTTTAATTGTGAATTTTACTAAAAACTTACTTTTAAATCAGAAAACACATAAGAAGAGATTATCTCTGCCTTAGGATATAAATAATAATCATTTTTTAATTTTCTCCTCTTTTGTATAAAGTGTTCCTTCGTTAATAATAATAAAAAGCATTTATAAAATAATTAAACTATGCAGTAAGTACTAACTATAAATCCCTGAAATCAGATTGGTTATTATTTTAAAATTATATCCATAAAAATAAATTTGATGAAATGTGTTCATATATTATCGATAAAATTTAAATAAATTTATTTTAATATTTTTGGCATAAAATATAATTGTAAATATTTTAATTTTATTTTTTAAACCAATTGACGATATTAAAAATTGCAGCTACTTTTTAGAGTGCCTTTTTGATTGTCTGGTTGTCCTCTAGCGGTCAGAATAGAAAATATTTTAAAAATAGTCAATACTGTATTTACTTTTGTCAAAAAATAAAATATTAACAGTGTCGATTCAGATTTTTAATTTTAGTTTTAAATGAAGTATGTAAATTAGTAGTATTTGTATACGTTTTTTTATTAATAATACTTGTATAAACAAATGAGTATTCATTTTTATATAATACATTAATCATAAATTAGATTACCAAATATCAATGTCATCTTACTGCTAATGAATAAAAATAATCGAATGATTATATTACTCGGGAATTTATAAGAAGTTCGAGCACCGTAAGTGATAGGTCTGACCTGTTATTTAAAAATCTTAAGTTCCAGAATCTGTCATTCTACCAGTACACGAAAACAAACAAGTCACTGCTAATTAAGGATATAAATTTACAAGCTTCTTATTTTTAATGTTTTAATTGAATAAACATTATAATGATGAATTCCCTTTAAAAATATTTAAATGTTATCTGGTTTCTCTCAACCGTCCCATTCAAAACTAAAGAAACAATTTAAGTTATAACAAATCTTTAAATATAAATCTTGTGATTCTTTTAGGAAAGTAATTCTGGACTTTAGAATTATAAAAATAATTTATATTGTTTCAAAAATTAGACTTTATAACTAAAAAACACAGGTTTATTATATACCTGTGTCTATATATGTAATATACAGGGTATATGAGCACAGACTTTCACACGACCCACCACTCTCCACACTATCTCATAACACTGATACACTCGAACACATATATGTCGAAAAGATAAATAATCACCAATATAAGTATTTCATGCTAAACCAGCAATCATCAGTTGGTCCAGATTACCATCTCTACACATATATCTGAGCACGAGGATTGGCTATCTTAATATATGTCTGAGCACTTATAGCATATATGTGTAGAGATGGTAATCTGGATTGGCTATCTTAATATATACAAATAAGCACTTATAGCATATATGTATAGAGATGGTAATCTGGACCAACTGATGATTTGCTGGTTTAGCATGAAATATGTATATTGGTGATTATTTATCTTTTCGACATAAATGTGTTCAAGTGTATCAGTGTTATGAGATAGTGTGGAGAGTGGTTGGGTCTTGTGTGTAAGCTTGTGCTCATATACCCTATATATTAAAATCTCTTTATGTAAATACTAAAAATAAAGGGGAATTGTGATCATAATTATCAATAAAGCAAGTCATATATAACGTGACATTGCTTTTATAAGCTTGTATTTACAAAAGTGTAATATAGGGAAGAGTGTATCAATAGTTCAAACAAGCTCTTAATTGATAAGTGCAATAAGAGACATGCTCGAAACCAATTGGTCTGGGGATAAAAATATTTCAGATAACGATTTTAAATATTTTCTTTTACTGAATATTAAGCTCTAAACTAATTGGTCTGAAGATACGAGTATTTCAGAGAGAGATTTTAAATATTTTCTCTTGCCTTTATCAATTAAGAGCTTGTTTGAGCTATTGGTAGCTCTCTGTATTACATAATTGTAATCATGTATATCATATTGCAATTAATTAATTGTGATCAATAATTTAGTTACATAGGAAAAAAATATTTTATCTAATTCAATATGATTGTAAATAAAAGAAAACTAATGGTGCACTATCTCATCTACCTCTTAATATTAACAAATCTCCAAAATGAAACGATTTTATTATTGCTAATTAATAGCTTCATCATCAATCAGATATTTGTGACTTGTTTAAACACAACTGTAATTTATAATTTTAACATTCATTTTGAGATTCAATGCTTATAAGTAAAGAAAATCTTCAGATGAAATGTTCATGGTTTTATATTATAAAAATAATATTTTATTTTTTTTTGATATTATGTTTTGACTGCTCCATATTCAAAGCATATTCATTTTATATTATATCCTTACTGTAAATTTTTATTTTTGGTGATTCATTTTGATTACCTGCTAATAATGGTGTTAATTATATATCGCATATTTATCTAAGGATGCCAATGAGTATCATCAAAAATAAAAATGTTAGTCAAGGGTATTATATTTAAAAAAAATTTTCACTTTATATTTTGTTGAACTTGTGGTAAGCATTTTCTTGGGCTAGTTAATTATTTAAAATACCATTTTCTATTGAATCAAGTAAAAATGGTAATGAAATGTTCTCAGATTTTATATCATTTTTGTTGCTGTTTTCAGAAATGCCATCAGAACAGCAAAAACTAGAATATATTTGATTCAGTGCTTAGTAATATCCTTTTCTAGTCATCTAAAATAATAGTGTAGTTAACAAAGCTTTCCTAGAATCTATTTTCTAGATATATGAAAACATTAGTTCTTTTTTTAAAATTGATTATATAATAATATAAAGAATTAAAATAATAATATTAATAATTTAGTATTTAACATAAATCAAGATTTTGAGACTTTATTATTATTTTAGAAGACATTGGAATAAAAAATGGAATTAATATTTTTTTATATAGATGAGATGTAGTTAGCTAGCAGTATCATAATCATAAATAGTTGAGAAACAAAGAAAAAGTAACCAACTAACTAGATTAATAGATTGTAACTAGAACATTAATCTGTAATAAATAGCAAATTGTTTAGATTTTGTCTTAGTAATATTCATTTAAATCTTTTTAAGAATTTGCATCTGACAAAAATAAGTACAATAGTGTTATGCCTAAATAAAACTTATTATTATAAACTATTATTGCATGCTTGCATCAGATATAAATACTTCTTCTAAATCTTAAAAATGTGTACCATTCTTTAATTATAATCAATTTATGTCTTAAAAGATCTTTTAATATAATGCATATTGACAATCTGGATTTCTAACTGAATGGAGATTTAAGATTTTTAAATAAAAATTAATTTTCTAAATCAGCGTAGCATATTTTTAGCCATTCAATATTTATGCATATCCAGTTATTCTTAGTTGGGGAGTTTCAGGGTAGGTCTCAGGATTAGTCAGATGTATTGCCTGTAAGAGATTATAATGTGTGTGAATAAATATATATATAATGGCAAGTAACGTTACTGGTTATCCTTATTTTGTATTACTGCTACTATTTTGTTAAGTGAAATATGGAACCAAAAGTTCATTTGAAGTGCCATAATTTGAATAATATAACACTTGAGAGTAAACTTTTTATTGAATCAAAGTATTCAGTGGCGAAGTGATGTGTTCAGAAAGATCTAAGAGTGATTTTTAGCTGATTGACATAATCTTAAAAATATCTAAGTTTTGTCAATTGAATAGAAACTGATGTGCTAACTTACAATTAGGAGCCCTTAGCATCAATCACCTGACCTCTCAATCTACTAATAATTTAATAATTTGTCAGAACTTCAGTGACAGAAGAACATAACCAAGTTTGAGAACTGCATATACTCTATGGATTATGTAATGAATTCTTCAGTTTACTATACAGAAAAAGAATCAGAATTAAACCCAATTCTTTTTTTATGTTGCACTTCAAGTATACAATAGTCAAAGCAACAAAGATTACAAGCTATAAAATTATCATAGAAAAGCCTTTTTCGGCAAATTATGTTTTTTGCCCTTTTCAAAATGTCTCCAGAATACCACAATTTAAAGTACATACAGTGACATCTATATCAATACATCTGTCTTCTCTCATGTATTGATATAGATGTCACTATATCTACTTTAAATCATGGTATTCTGGAGACATATTGAAAAGGGCAAAAAACATAATTTGCCGAAAAAGGCTTTTCTATGATAATTTTATAATTTGTAATCTTTGTTGCGTGTATATATGTATTTTTAAACATATATTATTGACTATTGTATTCTTCGGTTTATGTGAAAGATGAGAGAAGTATGAATAAAGAAGAATTAAAAACTTAATTAGCAGAAGATGAATAATAATTACATGTTTATAAAAATGAATGCAATTGGCATTTATAATTGCTTGTGCTATTCTCTATCACATTGCTACTATAATTAATATTACTATATCAAGTGTGAATATTTATTCTCTAGTGAGCATGGTGCTCAGGCCTGGGAGAAATATATATTTTATTTATTGTTCTATTGAACATGATTATACAGTGTATATGTATTTATTTATTTTTTCTGTTGGTAAAATATTAATATAAATTATATGAGTGTATTAACATAATGTTCATTATCATTAATTTCTCCGTTTCATATAAAATACTATTTATGTCTTGTAAATGTTTACCCACACACACTTATATATATATTTGGAGAAACCTTAATTTGCCAATATTGAAAGTGATGCATATAATCATTACTAGATATGGTAAGTCGATCGATTTTTGGAGAACTTAGAAATAACATTCTGCCAATTCGTAAAGTTTTCCAACATAATATAAGGATCCAGTGTGTGCTTTTTTTTTCTGCGCAATTTAAAATATTTCTACTATTAATATGCTGATGAAGTACTGTCACAAATGTGATTCTACATAGTATTACTAAAAAGACTGCTTTTAATTATTAAATAATACCAAATAAGTGTAAATAATAAATGTTTTGGTTTCAGTGACTGCATAATCAGCGCTGTGCTCTTGATTAATCATAGAGATTTAGCATGTTCATATATCTTTATTACATGCAGAGATAAGAGTAAAGCAAATTTTTAAATAGTCATTGCAAGACTTTGGCAACCCCCCACAAAAGGACATTAAAAAATAAGTCATTACTCATTAGCATGCCAATTGCAGGGCGGTGATGTTTTAAATAGTCATAAGTCTTTGTTTTACTTTTTAGCTAAAAATAGTTATATAACTATATATGAAACATTTTTATATCATCAATTTACTGTAAAAAAAAAAAGGATATATATGTGTGTGTGCACATTTGAATTCCTCGTGTGTGCTTGTGTACTTAGTTGTATAATAAAAATTATGTGTGATAAAAAAAATTATACTGTATATGTAAATAATGTGAATCCCACTGCCTTATCTTAATATCTACAATTACATGTCTATTCTCTCTCATTGCTTATTTATATGTTTTGTCCAACGGTAGAAATCAATCAATTTAACTTCGTCATTTCCTTCTCTCTCTTTTTTTATAAAAATACTTTGTCAGAATCTCCCCCAGAACAGATTTATATCATTATGAAATTTCATATTGTAATATTTTTAAAAAAAAACATATGTAATTGAGGCTTTTTTTTTAATGAGTATACATATTTAATATTTACTGTATTGATTTGCATACAAATTTACTTTGTCCTCCTGCTAAACTTTTTATTATAAAAGTGAAAATATTGCCCTCCCGTCTAGGAAACAAAATTTAAACTATATTTTCTATTTGTTACTATTATGAACACATTAAGTCAAAATTAATTTTTGTTTTTAATAATTTGTCTAAATTAATTCTGTTTGATAAATATTATTTTTAAATATATATATTGGAATAAAAATATAGATTTTTTTAAAAAAAACTTTAGTAAAGAATAACATTGAGTAATATATATATAATAATGATTCTTAAATAATTTTTTTTAAGTAAAAAATAATTTTTTAAATACAAAAATAAAAATTTTCAACATAGGTGTTTCATATTTTGAATGAGTTAGTTTTTTCAGTAGAAGCCATTCCAAATTTCTCTTCTGTATATACAATAGACATTGCTACATTTTATTGCCAAAATTTTTTTAATCTTTTAAATTAATATTAATTTTTAAAAAATTTAAGTATTCTCGTTTTGAAAGAATTATGAAATGGTTTGTTTTTATTATTGTATATACTATTTTATCCTGAAATTATTTCTGCATATATTTCTCCATTTAAAAAGAGTGGATTATTTATTGTTGTAAATAATTCATTTGGATTTTCATTTAAAACTAAGTTATATATATATATTAATTAGTATTTCGAAACCCATTTATGTTTTGGGCTTTACAGATCTTAACAGATAGTATGTTACCATAGTTAATCCTTTTTATTGTTTTCTGAAAACTACAAATATTATTTTGATCTAATAAGATTAGAGGTGATTGAAGAGGTAGGTTTTAAGTTGTTTTTGTTATTTAAGTTTGATATAAAAGTTATCACACTACAAATCTATATGAATTCAAAAATATTAATAAATGCCATGTTGTAAGCATATGAATTTGAACATTAACAAAATTTTAATTTGCTTAGAGAAATATATATGGCATTATTATAGCTTTTTATGTGGCTGAAAATGTAAGTAAACTTGAATTAGAGCTTTAAGAAGTTTGTGAAATAAATGCAGATAGCATCACCAGAGGTCTCATCTTCTGCTTAGTTCAAAGTTGCTGTAATGGTGAAGCTACTTTTAAGGGATATATAAGGTATTATAGTACATATTCTAGCTTTTTAGAAAAAAATTAAAATCTGTAACCAGCCTTTTAATTAAGTGTGTTTATGATATTTAATGATTTAAAAGTTTTTTTTTTTTAAGTTATTGTTTTATTTTTAAATTAAAAACTATTTTTGTTAAGGATTAGTGAAAGTAATATCAAATTATTATGATCTATATTTATTTCTCATTAGAATCCATAAAATCAGTCACCATAAAAAGTAAATACTTATCACTTAAAATATTAGAGTATAATTGTTAAAGTTGTTATGAGCTATATTTTGATTATTAAATAATGCATAGTTAACCTTTAGGAAAAAAAGATTATGCTACGTATGTGTGTGAATTCATATGTGTAGAAAAAATATAAAATGTTTGAGGTTCATTTGTTGGCTGATGAGAATTTGTAAGATAATCTAGATATTCACTTATTGGTTAATAATTAGATTATCATCTGTGATGCCTATGGCCAGTTAGCATTAAAAAAAAGTTTGTTTAAAATTTTAAAAAATTCCATGATCACCTTCATTAAAATATAAATATGATAGGGAAATTTATATATATATAACTGCTCTAGACATGAGTTAGATTAGCATGTGAGAATAGTGACCTATTGTAGATGAATATATTAATTCTTATAAGAACTTTACCTAAACAACAAATACAACTAATAAATGTCCTATATGTAAGCAATAACCTAAATATTGTTAGCTATAGAAAAATTAAAATATTAAAACTATTTCACTTAAAGGAATTAAGTTTTACATAGTATTCAATTAATTGTTGATTTACTCTTTTGCTTCAGTGAAAGCCTTTACTATCTAGTAACATTAATTTTCTAAATGAACATCAGGTGTGATTGTATAATACACAAATGTTATTGAAATATGGGAGGAAAAAAAGATTGTGTTAGTGTTGATAGAATAAAATGTTGATTGGAAGAAAGGTGATGGATGTGAATAAATAGAATGTCTTACAATAGTATAAAAATGTATCAGAAAGAAGAAAATGTTTAATTTTAACAGGGTTAAGCATTTAACCTTTTATGCACAAAACCTCTTGAACTTATTTTAAGGAGAATTTAATGCTATCTCTTATTTATTTTTCATTAGCCAAAAATATAATGTAAGTAATTATGTAAAATTAAGAGCGTGCTAATAACTCTAAACAAGCTTTTTTTTTTATTTTATTTATGATAAATGCTACTACAAGAGAAGGCATTCAAATCATTTTTATTTTGGATTGTCCCCATCCCCAGACCGGTTTCGACCTATGGGTCTCTTCAGTGAGGAGTTGGGACATTAGCATTTATCATAAATAAAAAAAAAAGCTTGTTTAGAGTTATTAGCACGCTCTTAATTTTACACATTTGTAAGTGCAAGCTATATATAAGTCATGTGACATCTGACTTGTTATTATTATTATTAATGTAAGTAATTGTAACTAATTATATATATATGTGTGTGTGGTTATTAGAATATAATTTTTCTCCTCCAGAATGACTTGCTTATCCTTTAGCATAATAGTAAAATGATCGATTTAAGAAAGAAGTTATGTATTAAAACTCCACTTGTCACTTTTTAAAAATTAACTATCACAATATCTCTCTAATGAATAATCAGCCTTTTATTTTATTAACAATTGATGAAATCACTTCTAAATTGTTATCATATTATGTTGAAGATTTTCCAATATTTTCTACTGATCTTCAACTACTAACAAAATTTAGATAAAACCATTTAAGATTGTTTGTTATAATCAATCCTTATATAAAATAGTATATGTGTAAGCATTTGTCTGTTTATGTATTTGTATATAAGAGTACGTATTAATATAACATGGTTTTTTTACATATTGTGTAGCATTATATTTTAATATAACTTCAAATTATAAACCATTTGAATGAAAAGTAAAATAGTATTAGCAGAAACATATTGACCATATAATGGATTACTGCTAATAAAATATAATTACCAGTCAAAATCAAATTTAAAAACATATAATTAAAAAATACAATTTTAATTTACTGTTAGGTACAGTAAGTTGCCTATTCAGAAATTGACTTATTGTATTTAAATATTTGTATATAATATTTGATCGAAATATATTCTTTTACTGTGACTATGTTAACACAAAAATTAATAACTTCACAATTTATTTATTTTTGAAGTAAAAATCATACACTTATTTATTAGCTTCTTCATACTGTTTTTATTCAATCGTAAGATGCAATATGATTGCACAATTGGGATTTGAGAATAAATTATGTTAAGAGGATGGCAAACAGTTATCAGCAATAATCAGATAATATAACTTGGTTGTAATTATTTAGTTGAACCAACCTAACTTCATTCAATCTGTACACATGTTAAGGATGTAAGAAGTTTCATTTTTTTTGTAATGTTAATGATTCAGCCCTAAAAGAAAACTAAGTGATTAATGAATACATTGCATTAAGTAATGATATCTAGGCAAACTTTCATCAATAAAGAATTAATAAAGTGCAGAGGTTGAATATGAGAGGTTAACAATTGCAAATTTATATATATATATATATATATATATATATATATATATATATATATATATATATATATATCAGCCTGCAAATAAATACTGTAGACAGTGTTACTGTCTAATATGATAAGTGCTGTCTATATGTACCTTTTAAAAGACTTGAAATATAGCTAATGCAACTGAAAAATTTTAGTTTTAAATAAATTAAAAATAAACAGCATTAAAAAATTATGATTGTCCATATACATTTACATGTATGCATTCGAAATACATATATAAGTTGACAATTTTCTGTTCATCATGTTAGAAATTATATAATGTGTGCAACTATATTCACCATCATACTAACAAACAGATCTAGTGTTGTTATGATTATATTTTTGTTATTGCTAAAGTATATGAATTTACAATGTTAATTCCTATTATATTTCTAAGGAAATTGCTAGCAGTGATGATGGCCAGAGGAGCAATTGTATCTCTCCTATCAATCATTTTTAACAATTGAAATTTGTAAGTATAGAAATAAACTAAATCGAATTGCTATGTAAAAATAAATTTAAACCATAGAATGTACAGATTTAAAATCTTTAGTAATAAGATTTATCCCTTTCCATACTTGTATGAGACTAAAGATTCAAACCACATATGCAATAACTAGTCATAATGATGGACCACAGAAAAGTATGAGGGTGAAGTATAATACTGATACATCTTGCTTACACTTTGCAAACTAGATCGTGTAACTCGTATTCAATAATATATATATATTTCTATATTATTTTTGCGTTATACTTCTATTTAAACAAACTTCGATATTTTTTTTTATTGCGTCTCCCTTGATAAATTTCTGACCACTCTATAGTTTACCAAATTTGAAATATGATTAGAATTAACGTTGTAAATCAATAAAAAATAAATATCTTAATTAGCAACATAGAACATTAAATTACAAAAGTGTAATAGATATATTAGTGTTCAATTTATTTCATTATTGAATACGTAGGAATTAGAAATAATCTAAATGACAACAAAAAAAAAAAGATATATAACATTATAAACTGTAAATACATTTATATATGAAAAATATGTAAATATATAATGCGCGGTAGAAATATATTATAGTTTAGTCTTAATTGGGTACTTTGTCTCCAATTAAATAATTTTTTAAAAAATATTGAATTTGCTTTTAAAAATGAAAATTAACCATTGTACATACATCTAAAAAATTCATATTTGGAATGGCTTTATATAAAAGAACACAACTGTAATTTAGGTATTTAATCTTTTATTTATTTTGTGTAATTATTTTATCCCATATATAATAATGAAGTCAAAATCATTTATATGTGTTTTCCTTTTATATATATCTATGATTTTGGAAGTTTTACAATTACTGCTTTTCTAGTTAATCATTAGGCCAAAAATGACTAATGTTGGTTTTAACTGTCTCGGGTTTATGAATTGTAACAAAGAAATGATTTTTTTTTATATATAAAAATAAAATAAAAAAAATTTAAGAAGTCCAAAAATGTGTTGTTGTTTTTTTTTTTTTTAAAAAAAAAAAAGTATTATGAATATAATTTAGAATTTTGGTTATAAAAGTCTCTAAAAATTTTAGCTAAGGATTGTGGAAAGACGATGATAAATATCACATGACTCTGTTACATGCTTATTATGTGCATCTATTAATTAGAAAAGTTTGCGTTAAATGGCATACTCATGGTAATAGTAAAAAAATATATGCGGAGACAATGGGAAATATTAGAGTATGATTTGGGAACCATTCTGCCACTAGAAAAGCATAATAGATAAAAGAGTATTTTATAGTCTGGCAACCGTGTCTTATGATAGGGGAGTGAATTTAAGAGTTAGAGGTTGTAATCTCAGATGAGAAAAATATTTGGCCAATTAAATAGTACTGTTATGCTCCACCTATGTTTTTGTAATTCAAATTTGACATGACCTCTCAAGCACCATGCTTCTTATGTAATTGCAATTGCTTTTTTTTTTTTTCAAGAATCTTTTTAAAAGTCATAAAACATGCTTTTCTTGAAAATTTCTCAGCATTGATTAACAGCTTATTTTTGGTATGACTGCTGGGAAAATTTGTCACTGCAACAATAATATTGACTAATCAATTGATTGTGAGACCATTGTAATGTTAGAGCACTGTCAAGTGTTGGTAGCTGAGGGGTCAGCACAGCAGCCTTGCAAGCAAGCAGACGGTTGTCACAGGTTCGCTTCCCGGAAGATGCTTTGACATATGAAAAAAAAAAAGAAATAACTGGAACAGAAATATAATGAGTAGATAATTATTTGTAATTTTGAATTTTAAGTTTTTGATCAAAGGCATATTGGAGTAAATAAAAGGTAGACTATTATGTTCAAATAGTAACACTGGTTCATTGACAACAGTATTTGCTTTGCTTACTACAACTATAATATAATTCCACCAACTTAAATTTAGAGCAACAGTATGAGCAGTGATGTGAAATTTGCATAAGGTACCAGTTGAGACAGTTGGCCTCACTTAAAATCATAGCATTTAATACATAAATATTAAGTTAAATCTAAAATAGAGAACCTCTTAATATAAATAAAAATTGCCCTTAATTATAACATACGAAGGTTACTCTTTTCAAATTTTTAATGAATAAAAATGGGATTGTTAGCATATGCTTTCAATGAGCTACTGTATAACAAAAACTTGCCATTCTGAAAAAATTAATGCTATAAGTGGGCAAAATCAGAGTTTGCAATGATTGCATGTTAAATATTACTATGGTATTGTTAAATGATATCACAGCAGATATGTGACCAAAGTTAAGGTTTAGTCATTACAATAATTATTGTTGTGTCTTTAGTAACATTGGTTAAATCCATAATGCTAAAATTTCTAGAAGAAATCCATTTTTTCTGATGAATTTCTACCAGTATCACTAAAACATGACATGACCATTACTGTTTGCTTTTTTTTTTCCATGTGTCAATGAAATAATCATTTTTTTTAAAAATGAATGCATATGTGAATATTAATACATTGAATTATAAATACCATCACTTCATTAGACAATTTAATTAACAAGATATTCTTTAATAACAAAATCACATTATTCCACTTATCAACTATATTACTAATCATAATTATTATTGAAATCTTGATTAATTAATAAATACAAGTGGCTTTTCTCATTGGTCAAGAATGTGGGATTAGAATAAACACAATCTATAATTGCCTCTATTTTTATATATTATATAAAATAATAATCTGAGATTCAAGCATCTTTCCAAGATGTTCAACATATTTTCATTCTCTTTAAATTGTTTATATTAAATAAATCTCTAAAAAATCATTTTTAACGATGTTTTTTATTCAGTTATTATAGTATTTTATTATTTGAAGAAAAGTTCTTGATAGTCAAAATTGTCAGACAACTGAATAAAAAATGCTAAAATGTAAAAAAATATAATTCTTTAGCGATTTATTCAAGCATTCTAATAGTAGTATATACTTATCTAAAATTACAAAGAAATCAAGTCATATGTCACATGACCTCATTTGACATAATATAATATAACTTATTTAAGTCTACAAACTAATGATTTATGTTAAATGCTGATGAATCCCAGATAATTAAATGGGTTAGGACTAATCAACATTTTTTCCCATTAATATATCAATGCAAATCAATTCAGAATGCCTGACTAGTCTAAGTTTTGAAGTATTTTCAAATGAGAGAACCATAGTGCTAGATAGTACATCTTCATTCTTGATTAACCACAAAAAATCATACTGATATTAAATAGTGTCACAGATAATTACATATTTTGAGAGATACATTCTTTGGTCCAGTTAAAAAAACAGAGTATAAAAGAGTTGGCAACTGATTGATTAACATTGGAATATGGGTATGTATAATCCTCCCTATAATAACATTCAAAATTTCATTCAAATTATTGAAATAAAAAAACTGGAAGTTGAAATGATCCAATTATAGAACTTGTTAATATTTTTACTGAACTGGAAAGCCTCAATTATTTACAAAAAGAAGGTGAAATGAATTTTGATTTGAGTTTTTAATAGACAATGAGAAAATTTAGAATAACTACATATGGCGTATTACGAATAAAGGAAATATTTACTTTAAGAATATAAGCTCTTAATTAATTTCTCTATGATGTGATAGAAGCAGTAGTAGCAAAAGATCTTAAAAATTATGGCCTAATAAAATACTTAGCAAATCCTAGAATCTTAATATTGAACTTAATATGTGAACATAGTATGGAATCTACTCCCAATAAAATTACAGCTGTGATCAAATGCCAAAAATCTTAATGATCTTTTAAGCAACTCTAGATATATTGCGATATTTTTTATTTCACTTATAAATAAATAATATGTAGGGGTTCAAACTCAGACTTTCACACAATCCTCAACTTTCCAAGCCATCTCATATAGCTGACCCACCTGATCACATACATGTTGAAAAGATAAATAATTACTAACATACATATTTTATGCTAAACCAACAATCATCAGTTGGTCCAGATTACTACCTCCACACATATACAGTCAGTGCTCAGCTTTATATTAAGGTAGCCAATCTTCATACTTTAATGGAGAGGCTTCAAACTACTCCAACCCACAACTCTTTAGCCATCCATTTCTTTGAAAATGGGATGATGAAATGTTCAAAGCCTATGTTAGTGCCAAAGTTGTCATCCTATCCATGCAGACTATTAGTCATTCTGACTCTCATGTACTGGAGAATAATAAGTATACGTGAAAATTGGTAACACTATCAAGAAACAAAATAAAGTATTTTATTTATGAAAATGAGAAGATTCAATTTGACAAAGGAAATCTTGGTAAAATGTAAATAACTGTTTTGAAAGAAACCAAAAATAAATTTAAAGAAATCTATTAAAAACATCTCAAATAATATGATCTTAATGTTACTTTTATATTAGGGTAGATATGTATATATATTTTAGCTGCATGTTAATTAATCACTTTGCAGATGTTTCTGCTTTTATTTGTAAACAAACTTATTTTAACAATAATATAATAAAACAATTTCATTAGAAATATAGGTTGAGCTAAGAATTATAGAAAAGAAAATGGATCATTCATAGACTTATTTCATAACATGTATACATGGTTTTAATTTTGATTATAATGTGAAAATATTGCAAATTAAAAGAAACAATAATAAAAGAAAAATACAGGAAGTTATGTTAATATATAAATGTAAGCATGACTTGATAAATAGACAGATAGCAAACATAAAAATCAGTAAATTGTGAAAAGGTTAGACTTTGAGAGTGTGTTTGAAGATACCTTTAAAAAAAACATTAGTCTTAATTGACAAAGACTACAAGCTATTCGAAAGTGCTCCTAGGTGGATTAAAAAATTTTAAAGTTGTGCTTTATATATATTTATTTTACTGTATTTATCAATATTTAATTATAATATTATATATATATAACTCCGAAGGAATACAAGTATTGAATAATAATATATTATATGTATAAATTCACACCTTTAAATGGTTAATGTATTTCACTCATACTCTTTTGTAACAGGGTTCAAATCAAACAAAGCAATTCAGAATTAAATCATACCTCCTACAAAGGTCTAATGAGAGCCAAATTGTTAACAGTTATAATAATTAATTCATAATAGAATTTAAATCCTTTTTTTTTCTATAATAATGTTTGCATTGTTAATAAAAATAATTGAGAAAAATGCTTTAATTGCTACTAGTTATAGTGTGTCCATATCATTGTCACCAAGCTTTTATCATGGGCATTATTCTACAATTGAACAGTTTTGGGTGACATTATCTTACCATTATTATCATAATAACCTACCTGTAATCAAGTAAAAACATTCTAACTCTAAATAAAAAAATTAAGTTGATTTTTATACAAACCAATATGTTATTATTTATTACAAGATGTAAGAATTGTTGGCAGTTTAAATATCAGAAAAATATCATAAATAATCTG
Organism: Epiperipatus broadwayi; assembly: GCA_028023455.1. Classification (NCBI taxonomy): domain Eukaryota; kingdom Metazoa; phylum Onychophora; class Udeonychophora; order Euonychophora; family Peripatidae; genus Epiperipatus; species Epiperipatus broadwayi. Next base: position 2,166,270 of record JAQFVV010012489.1, on the reverse strand, counting down.
CATAATTTCTAACTAGGAGATGGAATCATCAATGACTTTAATAAGTCTTTCACTTTTGCAATTGCAAACATAGATTTGGGCTCACTCACATTTATATAGATCAGAGACTGATAAATTCCACTTATGAAGCAAGTAAGTGTAATGACTATAGATGTTTTTAATTTATTAATGAGACTACAGTTGTATCACAGAAAGATCATATTCAGTTGTCTTTAGTGTGAGATCTGAAAAAATAAAGGAACATCATAAGAATTCTGTTTTTATGCCATAATTCTTTGATTGTAGATTTTTGTTTTACTATTCAAAAGGTCATCTTGATTTGAAACTTGTCTTAGATCATGAAACATTATCTTGAGTTTCAGGCATGTCCAATATATTTAACAGTTTTTAATACATTTTCTGTAAAGCAACTGCTAATATTTGCTGGAGAAATGCTAGAAAGAACAGGGAATAAAGAAATTTATTAGCCTTTTCTTCCAACAGATGCAAATATTCATCAAAAGAAAATACTCATCTGAAAGAAGCTGTTCTTAAATTATTTGCATCACAACAAAAGCAGTGTCAACTGACTTCTGAAGAAGAAAATTCCTAAAAATTTTGATCTAATCTTAGAAAAATAGATTAGTCTATGTGAATAAGCATTTATTTTATATAGCGCTATGTTTATAATTGTAATACATTTAAAGATCAGCCAATCAAGCTATTGTGCTTGTGCTTTTTACAAGTGTTAATAATAAATGAATACTTTCATTCCCCTACTATATCTCATGTTGGGAATGAAAGTATTCATCTATTATTAACACTCGTAAAAAGTGCATGCACAATAGTTTGATTGGCTGATCTTTAAATGTATTAGTCTATGATAAAAAATTATTTTGAAATAGAATAGGGTGGGATTACATTTCAGTCTATTATTGAAAAATGTTATATTAAAAGTTAATTCCCTATTATTCAAATGAAAAATTGAGAACAGTGTCTTCATTGAATTACAAATAAAGCTCCAGTTTTTGAAAAAGATTTCTCATTTGTACACCACTAATCATTCATATTTATCATATGATGCTTTATTTTGTTTGTTATCTTGTGATGCTACCACTTATTTTTTGCAGTGAACCTTACTTTTAAAATACTGTGACATTTCACTCAATTTTACCTCTCTAAAATATTTTATTCTTAGTTATATCATTTTTATGAACGTTATTAATATTGATTTTGAGTGAACTTAGACTCTCTTATGCTCTAATTTACTGTGAAGTCTTTTGATATTCATTTACTTCCACATTAATGAAGATATTATTTTACAATAGAAAGCTCTTTAATATTATGTCCAGTGAGTTGAAAATTTACCATATTGTTTTATAATCATATTATTTTATTTTAGAATCTTACGGATCAATTTTTAAATGAAATAATTTTCCGCAAACAATGGACATGCTCAGATTCAACAATCATTGCACTAACCAATGAATTGATAAATAGATAAAATTAATCAATGGATAAATAAATTAAACAGTGATCAAAGCAAGTTCAAGTGTGACATTGTTCAGTAAATTCACCTGCTTACATTGTGGTAAGAGACAAGTATAAAATGGCAGTCTTTTTGAAGATCAGTCCAGACACCAACAAATAAGTGATAGAGCTGAATGACATAGTATTCACATTGTACATAATATTGTTAATACAGGAAGCTTCTAGAATTCAAATCTAACACATTAAGCTGCCATACTATATGTGAAAGCATTAAATACTTTTAAAAGGGCACCTTGAAATCCCTTATCTCAATAATTACATGGCAACTAGACTTCACATCTAGCCAATGTTATCTGGAAACGTTCAACAAATATATAACCATATTTGTGCGAGACCATGTTTATGCTAGGTTTATATATACACAATAGACTTGGTGCAGTCACAAAACTTTTTCCCATGGCTGAAAATGTTTTAAAATGGCTAATATTGGCTCATTTGAATATTTTTGTCCAGACTATCTAGAAAATTAACTAATTTACATGCATCTAATGTTTTTCTACATGCAAGCTAATCAAATTTTAAAAATCCTGAATAAAGTTAGTGATATTGCTTTCCTTTGTGAAAACGTAAGATCTTGAATACTCAAGAAACACCCATTGCTTTCAGCAGAGCTTGACTTGGACAAAGCACTATCCCTACTGTCAACCTTGTGCTGCTCAAAACACTTAATGACAAATTAGAGATATCACTTCAATCTCTATATTCAAAGTGAGGGAGAGAAAACAAGAAATTTAACTCCTAAGCACTGGAAGAGTTCAGGGATTTCCTATATAATGCAATAAGACATTGTTACATTTGAAGAATGCATGCCACAAGATCAGGATCAGATTATTAATGAATCCAAGTAATAACTTTGAAACCACATTTCTCACAAGCAATTCTGGTCAAATATATGGTGGTAAAAATTTTATCTGATAGAAGACATATATTTTATATTATTATAATTTGCATGCTGCAATTCATGAGATGTACTGAATAAAAATGAACCTTGCATACAATTTTTGTACTGTTATAATTTGGAAACACTAACTGAAGGCTTGAATGTGAGCTAGTTGGTGAATCTTGCACACCTTATCATCCTTACCATTCTATTACAATTTGGTGCCTCAATTCCCATGGCATATTAAACTCTTTCTTCTCTGTATTTATCACATTTTTATTCCATTACAATATATATCCATATTACTATATAAATGTGAGAGTTTCTTTATTTGTTTGTTTGAAACTTTATAACTCAATAAATATTACACCAATCTTGAAGAATCTTGCATGGTTCTCTTTCATTTTTTTTTATAGAATTTTATTAGCATATACATTTTTGCTTTGTTTAAAAATTTGTAGCTTGCCATTAAAAATGTGGGTAAATGTATATCGTAATTGTTTTCAAATGTTATAAAAAAACAAAAAAAAGGTAACGCTGATTAAAAGATTATTAAATTGGAAAAAAAAATTAATGAAAAGTATAGTTTTTAGTAAAGCAAAGTAAAATTTGATTTTGTAAATATTTTTTATATTAATTAAATTGTGTCTGTAATCAAGTATTTAATGTATCATTTGAATAATGACAATTTAAATTAGATAGAATAATGAATTTGATAATCTTTTAGGATTTCAATTTAAATATATATTTAATATATGTTAAAGTAAAATTTGAAATAGCATTGGTATAATAAGATAAATACTACTGAATTTAATAAACTTTTACGATGAAATTAAACTTTGAGGATGTCAGTTTAAACATATTCAATATGCAAAAAATAAATTTTAAAATGCCATAGATACAAGAAGAAATTACTACTGAATTTGATAAACTTTTTCCATTTCTCTTTAAGTATATTTTCACATGATGAAATAAAATGTTGTGGTCTGAGTATTAGATTTTGGTAAATAAACTTTTACGATGAAATTAAACTTTGAGGATGTCAGTTTAAACATATTCAATATGCAAAAAATAAATTTTAAAATGTCATAGATACAGGAAGAAATTACTGCTGAATTTGATAAACTTTTTCCATTTCTCTTTAAGTATATTTTCACATCATGAAATAAAATGTTGTGGTCTGAGTATTAGATTTTGGTAATCCAGGTAAAATTTTATTAAATAAATATATTTTAAATTATTTAAACTTTGTTTGGACCATATATTTAATTTCTCACTTGTATATATTATGACATTAAAATTTTATAGCCTTTTAAAAATTAGCAAGTGCGACATAAAAAATAATTTATTCTAAAATTATTGTTTATTGTATTTAATGAAACTTATGTTTTTTTGTGAGATTCCATTTGATAGTTATTTAATTTAAATATTATGTGAATATATTTAAGCATCAAACTTTTTACTAACATGTAGGGGGGGGGGTAGAGAAATGAAGAAAATTAGCATGTAAAAATGTTGTTACTCAATACATCAAACATAAAAATGGAATACATAAATATTTCCTAATTATTAAACTTTCTACTAATGCAAGGATACAGTTAGTGTTGGAAAATGGACTATATAAGTATATTTTAATAATAAAACTTTCTAACAATGACCTGGAACAGCTAGAGAAATGGACAGAATTAGCAAGGGAAATTTTTATTTGGTTTTCAATACATCATAAACAAAAATGGAATTTAGATAATAAAATATTAAAACACTTTTACTGCTCAGAATATATCCTTTTTATATATATAAATTAGAAATATATTTCAATAATCAACAACATTATATTCTTTTATTTTAATTATTATTCTATTAATGCATGCAAAGCTTTGGTCACATTAATAATATAAAACAACATAAAGTAGTCACGCGTTGTTAGCCGAGAGGTCAGCACAGCCACCTTACAAGCAAGCAGTTGGTTACAGACGGTTGTTGTGGGTTCACCTCCTGGTCGATGCTATGACATATAGAAAAAAAAACATAATGTAATTGAAAATTAAAATATATTTATATATATAAAATAACAATAATGGGTTAGAAATAGCAGTTTAAAATCATCTAAAACATTATTTTTTAAAATTGCAGTAAAATAGTTATTTTTACCTGCTGTTGATATCTCATATATTATTTCATGTTAATATTATTTAAATATATTTTAATTATCAACTACATTACATTCTTTTAATTGAATAACATGAAAAAATAAGGATACAGCTTTATTGATAAAAGGAGGTTGCCTTGACAACAGATTGAGATTGTTCATTGTTATTGATATTGGAATTGTCTAAGTATTGACTGACTTTAATGATTATATATGTGAATGAATTATAAAATTTATATTTGTACAAATTTTCATTTTTTTTTTAATCATTTGAAAAAAAAAATTACCAATTCTTATTTCTTTTAACACTACAATGGGAGATCTTAATACATTGTACACGCTTAAACCTGCATTTATATTTGTAATATATGCAGGGTTCGAACTCAGACTTTCACACTCCCACCACTCTTAGTGGCATCTCATATTGCTGACTCACCTGATCACACACATGTTGAAAAGACAAATAATCACCAATATACATATTTCATACTAAACCAGCAATCATCAGTTGGTCTAGATTACTATCCTCACACATATATACAATCTGTGCTCAGCTTTATATTAAGATAGCCAATCTTCTTACTTTAATGGATAGACTTCACTCTATTCCAGCTCACAAATCTTTACTGAAAATCTGATGATGGAATGTTCAAAGCCCTTGTTAGTGCCAAGGTTATGTCAACATGGGTAAGATAACAACCTTGGCACTAACAAGGGCTTTGAACATTCCATCATCAGATTTTCAATGAAATGGAAGGCTAAAGAGTTGTGAGTTGGAATAGATTGGAGCCTGTCCATTAAAGTAAGAAGATTGGCTATCTTAATATAAAGCTGAGCACTGATTGTGTGAGGATAGTAATCTAGACCAACTGATGATTGCTGGTTTAGCATGAAATACGTATATTGGTGATTATTTATCTTTTCAACATGTGTGTGATCAGGTGGGTCAGCAATATGAGATGGCACTAAGAGTGGTGGGGGGTGTGAAAGTGGGAGATATTATAATAATTGAGAGTATTAAAATTAATTAATAAAAAAAAAACATGTGTTAGGCTTGACTTGCTTTGCCTTAAAGACAATTAAAGTTTATTATATAATTGATTATATTCTTAAATTAAATAATTTAGTGTACTTCAAATTCTTAGATATAGATGCAACAAGAAAGATTAACAATTATCAAAGCCTATGGAGGATGTTAATATTAATCATTACCATTATTATCTATAGTTTCGAAATGTTAATCAGTTAAGAATTTTTTAAGTCACTACTATCTTATCAACCTCAGTTTGAAGCATGAAATCCTATCAAATAATTCAAGAATGATTAATAGTTATATGAAAATCTTTAAAAAAAAAATCTTTTTCTAGCATGGATAAAGATTCATGGAACTGTCAAGTGTACATTTAGAAAAGCTATATACTACAATGTCTAAAATACAAACTGCTGAAATTATTAAAAGTCAGAAGAAATTTATTTATAATACTTTAAGGTAAACTAGAAGTTAGTGCTAACTATCATTTTCATTTGAATGATAAAATATATATGAAACTAAGTCACAATAATTTTAATCAATCAATTTTAAAATTGTAATATCTCTTATCAGAATTCTTTTATGAGCAGAAATGTTATAAAAGACTAGATCTGAAAGTCAAGTATTAGTGTGCATACCAACTGATTTTTGTATATATGCAAAATCTATAAAATTAAAAATTCTACCTTAAATATATTTTATTTATCACATATTTTAATTGGCCATTATAATAATGTATGTCCTGAAAAGTTTGCATTTAATCCTTATGACATTATGTTTATCAATATATTTTAGACTTTGTAAAAATATAGTTTAAATCAAGATAAACTTTTACATTATATATTATTTAGTTCATTTTAATGATAAAAATAATATCTAAATTAGTAATTAAATAAGGATCTAGTGTCTTTTTTTCTCATGTGTCATAGCATCTCTCGACTACCAATGCTTGACAGGATCTAGTCTTTGAAATGGATTTTGATTAATATTTCATATATATAATTTATTTTGTTAAAGTAATATTGAATGTTTCAAAGTGCATTTTGGAAAAAAGTTATTTTGTATGTGTATTATTATTGTCATTTATTAAATATTTTATTGATGATTTCATGACTTTACGATCACATGATCTATAGTATTATATCTCTTTCTACTAATTCCAGTTATAAAACATATTATATCTCTAAGTGTATTTGTTAATTTCTTTGGTCAAACGTGAATCAAGTTGTGACACTTGTAGAAAAACTATTACCTTTTCTGTAAGTATAGGGAATTTGAACTCAGACTTTTAAGCAATCTTTAACTATCCATACTATCTTTTACTACTGATATACATAACCACACACATGTAGAAAAGATAAATAATCACCAATATACGTATTTGGGGTTGAACCAGCACTCATCAGTTGGTCCAGATTATTATCTCAAACACACATATATAATCAATGCTCAGTTTATATTAAGATAGCAAATCTTTATACTTTAATGGACAGGCTTCAATCTACTCCAACCTCCAACTCTTCAGCCATCCATACCATTAAAAAGCCCAAATCCCTATGGTGATGCCAATATTGTTGTTATGCCCATATTGACCTCAAGTCACTCTGACTCCTCATGTATAGGACAGTATCCATTAAAATACATAGAAGAGGAATGGGAAGAATGCAGGCTTAATGCATAAGATTTAAAATACAAGCATTTCTATACTTGGAACTTAATTGTAAATGTAGGGAATTTGAACTCAGACTTTCAAGCAACCTTCAACTATCCACACTATCTCATACTACTGATACACATGATCACACACATGTAGAAAACATAAATAATCACCAATATACATATTTCGTGCTGAACCAGCACTCATCATTGGTCCGGATTATCATCTTCCACATATATATATAGTCAGTGCTCAGTTTATATTAAGATAGCAAATCTTTATACTTTAACAGATAGGCTTCAATCTACTCCAACCTTCAAGTCTTCAGCCATCCATACCCAGGGTCAGAGTGACGAGGTCAACATGGGCATAACAACAATATTGGCACCATGGGATTTGGCCATTCTACTATCAGATTTTCAATGGTATGGATGGCTGAAGAGTTGCAGGTTGGAATAGATTGAATCCTGTCCATTAAAGTATAAAGATTTGCTATCTTAATATAAACTGAGCACTGATTATATATGTGTATGGGAGATGATAATCTGGACCAACTGATGAGTGCTGGTCCAGCACGAAATACATATATTGGTGATTATTTATCTTTTCTACATGTGCGTGGTCATGTGTATCAGTAGTATGAGATAGTGTGGATAGTTGAAGGTTGCTTGAAAGTCTGAGTTCAAATCCCCTAATATTTATAATTAAGTTCCGGGTATAGGAATGCCTGTATTTCAAATATTATCTTTTTTATAAAATAAAAACTGATTTAAATTATTATGAAATAACAATGCCTCAGTCTTATCTTGATTGGAATTAAGAAACAAACATCAGAAGAAAAGTTATTTATATATGCATGTAATTTCAGGTTCAATTTTCTAAAATTTGAACTTAATCTTACATTATTTTTTGTACATAACTATAAAATATCTTTTCTTTGAGTAAATTCGAAAAAGTTAATATGTAATCTTAATAATCTGAACATTTCTTGCATTAGCTAAAAAGTCTAAAATAATCACCATTCATATATGTAGCACTTCTACTCTTCGCCCGTTACAGTATATAATTTAAAATCATATGAACAGTTGCTCTGAGATCACATGATATTAAATCACCCGTATAATACTTTCATTTATCTAAACTTTTTATTTTATATCTTCCATATATTTAGAGTATGGTATATTTAAAATAAATATTCAAATGTTATAAAAATTTACTTTTTCAAATAATATTCTCTATCTTTAATATTTAGTAGTTAATAGTCTCATGACATTTAGTTTAAAGATCTATATTATAAATACTAATTATATATAAAATCAAAACTAATAGCGAAGATCGATATAAAATGTTGCAGACATTTATTTGATTCGGTGATTCTTATTTAATATGTTAGGTAGTGACATCTTTGGAGAAAACAATAAATTAATATCTGAAATGATTCTTTTAAACAATTGCAATCTTAAGAATGTCTTACATCAACTTTATAATACTTCCGTAATATAATTTTTAAATGAAATAAAATAAAAATAGATTAAAATCATTAAAAAATTTATTTAATAAACTATTAATTTCTTATCTCATTGCCTTTGATTGTTTTTTGTTTATTTTATCATGTCTTTGGAAAAAAACTTTCTAGACTTAATATAAATTTATCAGCTTAATATTAAACTTCTTTTATTTATTATGTTTTGATTTTAAATACAAAATAAAAATGTGTAATGAATTTAGAATTATTTGGAGTATATCTGTCACTTTTTGTGTCTTTTCCTCTAACATTGAACCTAATAATGTCACAGGTTACAAGGCTGTGACCATCTTAGCTATACAAATATTTAGTCAGTCTATTTTTTTGAAAGGTGGGAGGAAGAAAGTCAAGCTATGGTGCATAAATGATTGCGTGTGTATCTTAGTATTGTATAATTTGTGTTCTTATTGTGAAATAACAGAACATAATTACTGGTAAAACTTTATAATTTCAAACACAAATTTAAAAAAGGAAAAAGTTTTCTATAGTAATTCATATGGGCCTAAAAGCAAAAGAGCAAGATAGAACTTATATAACTATAGTAAATGCTTATCTTTTTTAGGTTGCCTATAGTAGAATTTCTTCATTATGACTGCCCAGTATGATTTGATGGGGTGGCAAAAATACAGACATTGAAACTTAAGGTTCTTGGATGGAACTAGTTCTGTGTTCTCTAGTACCTAATTTATTATAAATTTCTAAGCAATAAAGCCATTTGATCACCCTTTTTAAAAAAATATAATCTATTTTCTACAGTGAAATGTCATTACAGTTCCTGGTATTGTATATAGTTCAATACAAATCTTTTTTTAATGGGCTTAAAATTCTGTTTGCAGTGTTGATACACCCTGATTCACAACTTCGAGTACAAACTGATCATAGTTTAGTTTAGTATTGGTCTCTTATTAAAAAAGACTAATTAGTGATACAAAAAAAATCTTACTTTTTCATTTAATCTTCTGCAGCTACTCAATTTAAAATATAATGATCTATAATTGAAATACCATATATATGCCTCTTTCCTCCTCTTATAAACAAAAATATTAAAATGTCTTAACAGTAATAGAAATTCATCTACCCTGAAGTATATGTATTGGTAAAAAGTAAGTCAGTTATTTATTATTTTAAATAGGAAACAAAGGCACTGCACTGTAGACACTCATAGCATAATAAAAATCATATTTTCTTTCAAGTACTAAGCCCTTTTGCTAAAAATATTTTGATAGCCATTTAGCAACCAGTTATTGAATGGTTGCTATTAAAAAGTATTAATAAATTCACTAGTAACCTAAAAAAAAATTCAAAATTTTCCCAGTATTCTAGACATATTGTGCATATGCACTGACCTCTATACTGCTAAATCCTTAACACACACCCATGTACACTTATAAATATTTAACAAATATAGCACATAACATACATATGTGATATAATGTTCTGTAATCTTAATATTTCCAATACTATATGCTTTTATGCTTGTGATCACTCTGTCCTTCACATCTAACATCTTTTGTATATCCATTACATACTTATTGAAGATTGTCTTTAATTCTTCTCTAGAACTACACTTTTTACTCAAAATCTAGTAATACTATTTCTCTCTCCCATACATTCCTTCTTTTAATATATTTCCAATTTTTTTACTCCCATCTCTTCCACTTTTATTAATATCCTCCAATAATTTACTGTTTAATTTTATTTTCTCTATATAATTATCTCTTTTAGCCAATATCTTTTTAAAAAAATATTTTCCCATATAATATTTACATCTTTTTCATTTTCTTTGTTTTTAATAGCACATTTATCTTCTCTGCATGCCTTTTTTCTCTCTTTTGCATTTTTACTAATTCTCACTTTTCTATTACTTTTATGCTTCTTAATATTCTCACTTAAAACCCTGTTTTCCACTTTTATTTTATATTCTTCTAACTTATTCATATCATTCATTCACCATCCATATCTTTCTTTATCCTTTCTACTTTTATTACAATTTTATATCACATTACTAACCATTTTTATTATAAAAAAAATTATGATCACTATTACATACATTCTCTTTACTACCAAACACTTTAATTTTTCATACTTTATTTATTCCCTCTTTTTCTACTAAGACATAATCTATTGTGTCAAATATATTATTTCTAGACCATGTATATTATCCTTCATAAATATTTGATACATTTCCAATCTGTCAAAAATTTTTCAAAAGCTGTCCATTCTTTTTTTTTTCATATATCAAATGCATTGACCGGGAAGTGAACCCAGGCTAGTTGCTTGGAAGGCAGCTATGTTAATGACTAGGCCACCAATGCTTGACAACGCTATCCATTCTCGTTATCCACATCATCAATGTTTTCAATATGTCCATTCACATACTCTATAACCATTATTTTCTTCCCCCTTTTTTGATACTCTGTGTACACTTAACTAGGCATTCATATTTCCAAAGGTCATATACCCTAAAGCCACTATCCACTCTTTTCTTCCTAACTTTATCTCAAACCACAAATGTTCTTTTACTTAACTATAATTAAATATTTTTTGACATAATTCCTATACTACCACTCCTTAACTATAATTAAATATTTTTTGACATAATTCCTATACCACCACCCCTTTTTCTTTTTTAAGGGTTGCCATCTAGTGAGAGAAATTGGAATTTATTAATCGATGTTGCTTATGCTTCTATTATAAGTATAAGTATAGAGGATTTGAACTCAGATTTTCAAGCATTCTTCAACTATCCACACTATCTCATACAACTGATACACATAACCACACACATGTAGAAAAGATTAATAATCACCAATATACTTATTTCATGCTAAACCAGCACTCATCAGTTGGTCCAGACTATCATCTCTCACACATATATATAATCAATGCTCAGTTTATATTAAGATAGCAAATCTTTATACTTTAATGGACAGGCTTCAATCCACTACAACCTCCAACTTTTCAGCCATCCATATCATTGAAAATCTGATGATGAAAACTCAAATCCCATGCTGATGCTAATATTATTGCCATGCCCATGTTGACCTGAAGTCACTCTGACCCCTCATGTATAGGACAGTATCCATTAAATACATATAAGAGGGATGGACAGGATACAAGCTTAATATATAAATATTTGAAACCAGGCACTCTTCACAAACCTGGGATGCTTCTATTGTGAAAAATCTTAAATATATATATTTTGATATGCAATAATGTCAATGAATTATTTTTAAAAAAAAAAAAAAAAAAAACATTTGTAATATGATACAACTGTCATTTCTTCGTGTGTGTTCATGAAATATTACAACTAATGCCAAATATTTGTCCCCCCCCCTCTTTACAATTATTCTAAAATGTTCACATATATTGTCTTTTTTAGGCATTTTCTAAAATGAATAGTTTATTGCTGAAGAGTTCATATAAGAAAGTTGAGCACCAAAAGTTATTTGATCCATGGACTTCAATTCCAGAGTGCACAACTCACCATTGCTTCAGACCACATATAACATTTGAGAAAATAAATATATTATCATCATCATCATCATTTTCCAAAAGACTTTGTTAATTATGGAAAAAGATTACAGTTTTCTATTTTTATCATCTTTGGCAATACAGAAAAACTGAGTGATGTTTAGTTGATAGGTTTTAGATATTGAAAAAGCCTTCAGATGACATTTAAAGAGATCAGTAGGTATTTCTATAATTATGAGTAACAGTCATGTTTTGTTATATCTGGTTATATGTTTCAAAAAAAGTAACAAACAAATTTGTTTTTTGTTGTTGTTTTTGGAGATAGCTGGGTTATGTCACAAGCTTGAATATAGATGAATAAGTGCCCATGTGTTGATGTATTTATACCAGTCATTTTCCTATCTCTTTGTTGTATTATTTTAGCTTGTTGGTGTGTGTTGTTTTTTGGGATTACTATTTTTAAGTGAAAGTACATCTTGCACACCAGAATAAATATATGGTCATATACTTGTGAAGAATCTCTTTTTAAAGGATTAGTCATTGTTTTTTAGTGTTACTGGGATAAAGTTGCAGATATTTTCTAGCTTGGAATAGATACAAAACTTATAGGGTTATGTTTTTGCTTCCTTATGACACAGCTCACATGAATTTTCTGCATTTTGATGGTTTCTTTTAAATCTTAGAAAATGCAAAGTACATATAGCAATTCTTAGTTTTTAGTAAATCAAAATACTCTGGGTCTAGTGAACAATGGTCTATATTCTCAGCAGAATTTTTTGTTATTGATATATAATTTACTTCTATGAGAGTGTAAAGGGATCCCCCAATACATGTATTTATTTTCAATAGGGTAGAACTGGAATGTTTGAATATCAAGTAAAGGCTCAATAATTCCAATAACCATTGTGTGGAGAAGATCAGTCCATTGGTGTGACTTTCAAAACATTCATGAGATTTGAAAAATTCTTTGCAGTTGCAGAGATTGTATTGAGAGTTTTTGTACTCTAATACATGAATGTTATGTAAACCAAGTCATTGTGAATCAAGGGTCATGGGAGCTTTCTAGTTAAAATTATTACTGTTTTTTTTTATTTGAGAATAGCTGTCTGAACAGAGTGTATAATTGCCTTATAATTGTTTTGTGAAAATTATAATGGGATTACAATACGTGTCAAGTAAAAAATAGTATGTTAAATAAAGAAATATTTCATAAAACAATATACTTTTAAAAGTGATTGAATGATGTGCTTATCTTTTTTATGAATCTCTCTTGTATTTGTATGAGCATTGCTAATTATTATTGTTGATGTTGTTGTTATTATCATTATTATTATACAATTCAATTCTTTATTTAATGTACATATTCATAGCTTTAAGCCAATTATAGAATGCACAGCGAATTAATATATTCAAGTATAAATTAGCATATAAAAAAAGAGCATAAATTAATATAAACAAAGTAGAAAAAGAATAAAATAAATAAATAAGTAAAAAAAAACTGGTCATCAAATAGGACTAAAAATCATATCTTCTTAAAATGACTCTAATGGATTGATTAAAGTCCAGATCAAAAATGCCTTTACTTGCAAAGTCAAGAGAATTTTGATATATTAAATCCACAAATTTTAAGATGAAAAATATCGTGAGTACAATTATTGGAATGCTCTTTCTTGTTATATAACTTAAAGAGAAATTAGTCATAAAAATATTTTGGAAAATAAATTTATGTAAAACATTTAAGATATCTTGTTTTTCATCTCTACATTAACACAATATACTGATCACTATTTACATTATTGAATTTTAAAAATTTGTCAAAAACCGAATGAATTTTGATGATATTTGTCATAGAATAAAAATTCCATACAACTGATTTATACTTCAAGATGAGGAGTTTCAAGAATAGAAAAAGTTTGAGTTTTGTTAATTTATTAAATATTTCATATATTTATAAATAGCTCATGTAATTCTGAAAGCTTTGTTCACTATAAAATAAATGGCGATAATAGAAGGAACTATTATTGGATATATATAAATTTTCTATTTTGTCTGATGTTTGAATGTTTCTCCACAATACTGTTTAATTGGTTGCTTTAACAAATTACTTTTTTTTAATTGGTTGCTTTAACAAATTACTTTTTTTTAATTGGTTACTTTAACAAATTACTTTTTTTTAATTGGTTGCTTTAACAAATTACTTTTTTTTAATTGGTTGCTTTAACAAATTACTTTTTTTTAATTGGTTACTTTAACAAATTACTTTTTTTTAATTGGTTGCTTTAACAAATTACTTTTTTTTAATTGGTTACTTTAACAAATTACTTTTTTTTAATTGGTTGCTTTAACAAATTATAAAAATGATGAATTTGACAGTGTTGAAAATCATTAATAAATAGCTATACCTAACTAAACCGTAATTTATATTACAGGATTTTATGCAAAGGAAAGAATTCCATCTTTTATATTTAATAATTGTTTTTATTAGAAAGCATATTTTATGCAAAGGAAGTAATTCTTCCATTAATGAAAAATGCTGGAAAAAAATCAATACATGTATTTTTAACTACAGTACAGAGTTGAATAGGTATAGTATTTGAATCATGAAGAAAATGTGATCAAAGTACATAAATTTATTATAAACTTATTATAAAGTACATAAATTTATGTTTCAAATGTGTTATTTAGTGAGGATAAAAATAAATGCTATAGTACCATATTTACATTTAGTTTTGGTTAGCATATAATTGAAATCATGTAGTTTGATATCATGGAGTTCCTGCTAATTCCACCATTAATAGTTGCCCATAATGCTATCAAATTCACATATCAAATATAACATGTATATTCAAAACTTTAAATTTAAATTTAGAGGCTTACTTTGAGTATAAGCATTTTATTCAAGGCAAGCAATTTTACAAAGCAAAAAAATTGTTAAAGCAATCAATTTAAAAAAATGATGGCTTTTATTTTCATATTTATTTCTATAATATTAAAAGCTTTTGTTTAATTTACATTAAATCTTTAAAAAATTGTTAAAGCAATCAACTAAAATAAAAGTTAGCCTTTACAAAGGTCAGGTACATCTCGTTAGGTAATATTACTTCTATATTTCTTTGCCCCTTTGATGTATTGTTTTAGTATGCACTCACAGTCATTTTGAATTCTAAAAAACCACCTATGAATATAATAGAAAAACCTCAAGATTTCAGATTTCCTAGAATAAAAGATAACAAAACATTTATCTAGTATTTATATTTACTTGATTATTTTCATACTATTTTAAGAAATTATTTATACACTTGAAAATTTTTCAATGATCTGCGTAACATAGAAGATATGAGAATTTCAATGTAATTTGTGAGGTCATCAGTATATTCATTAAATAATAAAGATGTAAAAACATTGTCTTGAAGCACCCCAATGAAGCAACCATATGGTGAAGAAAATTTATTGTTAAAGTTCACAAAAGACATGCTGTCTCTAAAGAAAGAATGAAATCAATTAACTAAGCTTCTGAAAAAATCTACTTTGTAAATCTTTCCAAAAAGAATTTTATGATTAACATTGTCTAAAACTTTGGACATATCAAAATAAACAAAATCCAACATAGATCCTCATTTGAAATGGAAAGGTGGTCAAAAATAGCAAATCTGCTTCACTTATTACATAAAAAATCATGTTTGCTGTAGAGTCAAACACTTGTTGATCTCAAAGATAATCTTATTATATAAGCATATTTCAGATATTCATGCAGTAATGTATAGAACAGAAATAGGCTTATAATCACTAACTGAATTCCTAGATCTTTTGTTTTGTTTTTTTAAAAAAGTACAAGTGGTAATACAGCATCGATTGATCCATGCCATAAGACGGCGCTGTTTCTGATCCACGCCATAAGACGGCACTATTTCTATGCTAAAGCACATAAATATGCTGTTTACAAGGCCGCTCGTAGATCTTGCGGCCTAGTAAACTGTTCAACCGCTAAGATGTTGAAGTGCACCCATTACCCCAACATCTCTAGTATGTTGAACATTATTAGCGACGAGTATGCAAGACTCTCTATAGACATTACTCTTAACTACTGTACAGCGTATGATCTGAAGGTTTCTGTATTTTGAATGTCGAAAACTATATTATAACGATTTTTTTTTTGGCTTCAATGTATTTTTTTTTTTCGTTTGTAAAAATTGTAACGATTTTCCAAACGCCCCTGGTTTCATTGTCAGGGATCAGAATTCAGTTAATGAGGATTGTTAGTGACAATTCGGCAAAGTTCGCGATCAAGTCGCGCACTTTCCAACACTTTTTCGAGATCAAAACATTTCAATGGCAGACTACAGAAGCAGATGCGGTGGCCTTTCTTCAACAGAGAAATATTCTCCTCACCCAGAAGAACTGCCTTTGTGGTAGTTTAATGAAAGTAAAAAGCCAAAAAAAAGTAAAAAAAAGTTACTTTAAAAAAAAAGAAGACCATAATCAAAAGCGAAAAAAACAAAAAAAAGTTACTTTAAAAAAAAAAAAGACCGTAATCCAATTTTGTTAAACAACAAGTTTTACAAAAAAAATAAAGTCAAAAAAAAAGGTTTTTACAAAACGTATTAAAAAAAATATTTAAAAATCAATTTATTTATTTAAAAAAAAAAAGAAAATGCAGTCCCCCCCCCAAAAAAAAAAAAATCCAAACCAAAAAAAAAAAACACGATAACATTACAAAATAATAATAATCAAATCAGCCCATAACATTATATCTATTCGTTTTTCACTAGCAACAGCGCCATCTTATGGCGTGGATCAATCGATGCTGTAATACCATACAAGTTAGCAAGTTCAAAACATTTAGGAAAAGCAACTATTTGTTACAGGGAAAATAAAAACATAATAATAATTAAATAATGTGTAAGTACTGAAAACCCCTAGTGAGCTATATGTAAACTAACTGTCAATAAATGTAAAGTGTACAATGATACCATCTACATTTTAGTGTTGATCATATATAATTAAATCATTTAAGACATATTTACATGCAGAGTATGATTTATATATATACTAATATAATTTCAAGACAACTATATGCTATTCTAAAATCACTATAACAAAAATTATCTATATTTTTATTCAAAATAGGACTGTATTTAGAACATAAATGAATATTTTCTATTTCTGGTCTACAAAGTTCAACTATAGGCTTATGTTTATAATTGCATACAATTTTCTTTAATGGGTAAAATATTCTCAGAGGATATCTTGATGCACATTTACTGGCCAAGTATTGGAAAATTGCATGAATTGATTTTTTTCCAATTGATTTTTTTTGTTAATGATTTAAATACATACTGAATTTTATGAAAATTCCTTATTTAAAAAGATACCCAATTGTCTCAATTTCATATCAAATGATTACTAAGAGTTAACTTAATAGTATGATAGTTATATATTGAATGTATTTATCTGCATGGATATTTATGGATAAAAATTAACTTAAGTAAGATATTATGGAATTGGACAGCAGTATATTCTTAGTTGTTGGCTTAGATTCAAAGTCAGATAAGCATGATCCATGCATATTTTTTTTAATTTATGGTTATATACTAAAAAGAATAAAATGATGACAAGTTATTTATTTATTTGTTCTAAGAAAGATGTGACTTTTTATAAGAAGTTACTAGGTGTCATCATTATCTACTGAATCATCAGAATTCTTTTTCATCAATTTTTTGAGTATGGAATCATCAACAAGTATCTCTGATTCAATAATATCTGACAATAACATATCAGAGAAATCATTACATGACAATGCTGTTCACAGACGCTATAAAATTCAATTAGTTTAAATCTTTATCAAACTTATTTTATTAAAAAAAACCAATGAATCACTATGTAAAATAATATTAAATTGTTGGCTAAATCATACTAGAACTCATGTGTGGTAGCTAGGCTGACTATAAAAATTTTAATACTGAATTGTCACCTGAAAATATGTTTAAGATTCATTTGGTTAAATTCTATATGGCACACAAAAGCATTGGCTAATATCCATAAGACATTGTAATCATTAAAAACCAATCAATATTTAGACAATTCCAATATCAATATCAATCAACAATCTCAATCTGTTGTCAAGGCAATCTCCTTTTCCACCTTTATTGTTAAAAAAATGTTGCCTTGACAACAGGCCGAGATTGTTGCTTGTTATTGATATTAAGATTGTCTAAGCGTAGACTGGTTTTTAATGATTATTTATAAACACATTTAACCTTGAGCATTATTACACTTAATTATTTAAGTAACAAGACATTGTGTATTAGAATATTGATTATGTTTAAATAAATTAGAAAAAAAAACAATTCAAATTGTTTTAGTAAAGTAACTGTAGAAGGTGCTTCATGCAGTTGTTAAATTTATGTAGATTTTTATATATTTTTTTAATTTAAATTTAATGAAGAAGTGAGTTAGTAAAAAAATTTCAGCAGTGACTTTCAGAAAATGAGTTATCATCAATATGCTTTTTTTAATATTCTAATGAACAAATCACAATAATACTTTAAAATTATACTAGAGCTTCATCATCACTTATAAAATGCATTTCTATCTGAAATTCATAAAATGTATTTCTATATGAAATTCATCAACATGGATAAAATGAATGTTGTTTATTTTTACTGAGTTTATCTAGAAATTACATTTTTTAGAAAATAAAAGTTTATCTATTGTTCTAAAAATATCTACATTCTTTTTGCAGAAATAAAATGACATTTAATTTTAAAATAAATATTTGTAAAAGTTACATTTTATCTGTCATGGGATTTATCAAAGACATTCTTGTTATATTCTGAGTTACCACCATCCATAGTTTTATATATGTATCAGTCTGGAGAATTACTTTATGACTCTGTGTAATTGGTGCCTTTAAAAGTCATGTGATCTTCAAACAGAAGATGAAGATTAAGCTTCAGTTATTGAATTTATCATATTACTACTAGGTTAAACCACATAGGGTACTTTACTCATATTATCTATTTAGTATACAACCATATAAATAATATATATCAAAGTATTTAGATTTGACAAAAAAATCACAACTTTATCCAGGTCATGATTAAGTACTTCCAGAATTCAAAAGAACATAAGTGCACTATGGGGTATCACATTTAAGATTTTACATCAGTTTTCTTTACCATCCTAACTATTTGCAAAACATGTTATGGCACTATTAACTGTTCACTATTATATTTAGAAATTTCATTTTTATTTAGTGATCTGTCTCTAGAAAAAAACAACAGATATTTACTTGTTCAATTTAACACTCTGTAAAAGATGAGTTTTATTAAATGTACTTATATCAATCTTATTCTTTAGTTATGATTGCATTTTGCATTTGGACTTGAAATATTTATATCATGCTTAAGGCCACAACTTATAAGAATATCCTTTAGAATATACATACATATATATATATATATATATATATATATATATATATATATATATAAAGAACATGCCAATAGATATAAACAAGCTTATTTTATTATTGTTGTTGTTGTTTTTATAATAAATGTCACAAGAGAAAGCATTTCAACTCTTTATTTTGGATTATCTCAATCCCCAGACCAGTTTTGAGATATGGCTCTCTTCAGTGAGGAGCTAGAATACCCGATTCAAAATACCAACTCAAGCCAAGCATTTATCTAATACTTAACTATTAAGAAGATCTGAAATCTTCAAATATCTATATGTTTTTAAATTCAGCTCTCCAACTGAAATAGCTGTGTAGGTTATTAGCACACTATTTATTACATATTGGTAAATTCAAGCTATATAGGTCATGTGATATATGACTCATTTTCATTAATATTATAATTTGGCTGTTGAGGCTTAGGCTATATTAAATTGCTAAGCCTATTAATATATGGGGTATCTGAATTTAGTTCAGGTCCATAGATCTATTTCAGTTGGAGAGCTGAATTTGAAGACATATAGATGTTAAACCACTAACCATCACATGATCATCATCTCTTATACTAACACATAATTGGTATTAAACAAGGCAAAACTTTCCATACAGTAGTACCACTCTGTGCTAACCAGATTAATCAATGGATGCCAGAAGGCTTGTGCATAAAATCCCTATCTAATGTCTACTCATCCAATACCTTCAGATTAGTTTCTGTCTTGTGGCCTTCATCAGTAGGAGCTTTGGATCTCAGAGCCTTGCACCTACATCTTAGGATCTAATGCAACCCTCCAGCAACCACTTTTTATCTCTACTTAGCTACAAAACTATGAGAATGAAATTGAAAACACAATAATATTTTCAATCTAAGCTCAATAGCTTATATAGTCATATGGGTCTGAACTCAGTTCAGCACCCATACATTTTGGTGTTTTTGGCTCTCACTGATGAAGGCTACAAGCCAGAAACTAGTCTGGGAATACTGGATGGGTAGGCATTAGATAGGGCTTTTATGCAAAAGCCTTATAGCATCCATTGATTACTCTGGTTGGCACAGGGTGGCACTACTATATGGAGAGCTTTGACTTGTTTAATAACATATGAATGTCTGAATATTTCAGATCTTTTTTGTAATAGTTAATATTAGATAAATGCTTGAGTTGGTATTTTGAATCTGGTGTCCTAGCCACAGCTCAAAAACAGTCTGGGAATGGGGACAATTTCTAGATAAAGATTTCAAATGCTTTCTCTTGTGGCATTTATAACAAAAAATAATAAATAAGCTTGTTTAGAGCTATTAGCATGCTCTTTATTTATTACATATTGGTAAATGCAAGCTATATAGGTCATGTGATATATGACTTGTTTTAAAACAATATATATTTAATGCTAATGAAAAGTGATTCTGAATACTACTAGATTTATTGGAACTTACTTATATTTTGATTCTGACTTATTGTTTGTTATAACTAATTATCACCATTTATATGTTCTCTTTCATCTACATTAATAAAAATGATATATGATTATATGTATGTATAGTACTAATACATATGTAATCTATTGATTGATAGATTAAATTAATAAACAAAGTAGTGTTATCATAGTTATTGTTGTTACTATATGTCACAAAACAAACCAATTAGTATCAAATGAATGGTACTATACTTATTTATAAGTGACTTAATATAATACATGATAGTAGCCTAGACATTGCTTTTCCCATACATTTTAAGATGTTTTTGCATTGTCAGGACTATAGTCAATTATCTCCAGCATCATTTTATATTACTGCTGCCCAATATAGATATTAGTTATAGGACATTAAAAAAAAGAAATAAAACAAACAGAATAAAGCAAGATAAGATAGAAAAAAGGTGAATAAAGATATAAAAAAATAGCATTCTTAAGGAAGGTTTTAAAAAGAGGGAAGATAAAATACAATATAGGAAACAATATAAATAACTTTAAAAAAGAACCTTAATGTTAGCACTTTCTATTGTAGAGCATTTATTTCTCCATCACAAGTCATTTTCTGGCTTCTGCTTTACCAATGAAAACTTGGGATTCAAATGTGGAACTTAATACAGATCAAGTAACCATTAATCAATCAATTTACAGTAGATGATGCTAGAGTAAAAAAAAATGCTCTTTTTCTTATAATACTATAGTAAGCTAAAAAAAAAAATCAAGGAATGTTGAGCTGAAATATATTAACATTAACTTTTTCAATTTGATTTTTTTGGACAAAAGGCTGTGATTTTTAATTTCCAGTATAAAGTTTGATATTTCTGCAGCATCTATCAATGGTATGGTGGTCACCATAGAGCTGTTTCTCATTTAAGTTTCTACTCTCAACTATACTTTCAGGGTCATTTATGCAATGATAATATTGATAATTATTAAATATATATATATATGTGTATATATATATATATATATATATATATATATGTGTGTGTGTGTGTGTGTGTGTGTGTATTATGAAGGCATTTAGTATGTGCTACTACAAAACTAATCTTTTGAAAACAGTTCACTCCACTACAGCATCATGATGTAAATGTGCAGAAACATTTCTGTACAAAGCTGCTTTGTTAAAACCAACTGCATTACATTGATTTACTATTCCATAATCTTATGTATTTCACCTTAAATCATAAATTAATTATTAGATCATTATCTTTTTACAAATATCATTTTGCATATTTGGCAAAGTCTATATCAAAATAAATTTTTGTAATTTATATCAGTACATTAACAAACAATTTATTAATAATTATTTCAGAAATATCCCAAAGGGTGCCATACTTCCATTGGAAGGACAAGTTGAGAATAGAAAACAATGGAGGTTTCCACTTCATTAAAGCACTGAAGTCCTTAAAAATATAATGTTTACTGCAGAAGTTAAACAACACCATCACAAGATCAAGTAAACATAATAATGAATCAGCATATAAAGTTTATGAACAGATTTGTATTTTATGGAATTGGTGTGTGCAGTCATTGAAAAACTTATCTTTATCATTTTTTAGACCTTATTAATTTATGAATAGTTTCTGCTGATGATGACATTAATAGTTGAAAAAAATGAAATAATTTTAGATATTGATACAAAAATGGAGTTATTACTACTATACAAAACATTTTAGATTCTTGTTCACATCATAAGGAACATTACAGAATTTAGTTGAAAATTTTGAAGCTTTGATTTCAGAGCTAATAATTTGGAAACCTTTTTTTTTTTTTTTTCTATTTGCTATGCTAAAATAAATTATAAGAGTTTATGATTATACTTCCCTTTAATTAAAATAATGGGTGAGTTGTGAGCAGTTAAAAAAAGTTTGAGCTTTACATTTGATATATTAATATATGTTAAGCACTTTCGAAAGCTTGTTCTTTCATGTTCATAGCTGGGATAAAACTGTGATATATTATGGGAAAGGAAAAAGCTCAAGTAATGGTGAATTACATGATCATGGTCTTAAATTGGTTAGTGTCGCTAAATAAAGAACTTAATATGTATAAGTAATTTAGTGCAGTAGTAGATTCAAGGTCCGTGAATCGCGATCCAGATCTTTTGCGATGCTTATCCACTTATGAATTCCCGAACTATAACTCCATTCGATTTTTTTTAAAAAAAAAAAAAAAATCTGAAAATCAATTTATTATGTAATCTTTATATTTTTTAAACGATTTTTTTAAAATAATTATTTTATCTTTTAAATATTTTTAAATATAATAGCAATCAATATATTTATCTATTTTTGAAATAAACAAATAAACAGATCACTAATTTTCTTTGAATGTAATTACTCTTCGCTTGGCCCAAATTAACGTGTTCTTTCTGATGCGGAGATAACTGAATCACTCTAATTGAAGATAAAGAAGCTTTTTTACTTATTTAAGTTAGTAATCAAACTTGCTTCATTACTAACCTTGGTTAGAAATCTTATTGAATTAAAGAAAAAAATCTCAGTTAAGCATAAACAAATTTAATTTCCTTCTCAAAGCTGTCTAAACTCAATACTGATTGACATTGATTTAAACATTAATACAAACACACGCGCGTATATATGTATGACCAAACAATCTTTAAACAACACTGAAAGGCAAAGGCCTTTCCATCAAGTCTTCATAGAGGGACCGTGAGGAAGAATGGAAAACTCATTGGGCTTGCCAAGGGATGAGAATTTGAGTAATTTTTCGTCTTTGTTTCATTCCTTTATTAAGAACAAATAGATATTCTTTTACTAATCAATATTAATTATATGGTTAACTATGGATTGACTAATTGAAAAAAATATCAAAACTTTTTGAAATAATTTTCCAGTTTACTTGATCTGGAATCAAACCTGGGTCAAAAACATGATAGGCTGATGTGCTGCCATTTCATAGGAAGGTTCTTTGTGTATATATATATTTTGGATTCTAAAAAAGCCTCTAGAAAATTATTGTAGTATATCAATTAAAAATTCGATTATCATAAATAAAGTTTATTAAATTTAATATATACGAGTATATATGGTACATGAAAGTTCGGATTATTAATTCATCTACTGAATAAAAAAAGAGGGGAGACAAGATCAGTATTCCTCATGCTGACAAAATGCAGGTTGGAATTTTAATTATTAATATATTCACCTGCTATGTCCCTGATTGCAGGTTTAAAACCTTGATCGTTTTTTTTTAAATAATTGAGTGATTATTTTGAATTGTCAGTTTTTAGCTAAATATTAATTGATATATAAATATCTAGCTACTTTTAGTTTGGGATAAACTTATAAGTTAGTCTATGTTGGAGAGTATGAGTATAACAAATCATAAAATAAGAGGACAAACATTTATAATTACTTTTAAGTGATAACTAAGCTTCTATTATTTCTATCTGATAATTAACATTTTAGCCCTTTGATATTGTCACCCATTACATTGTTTTCCAATAATTAAAAATATTATACTGAATTTGTCTTTTAAGATAATTTATCTAACTTAATAAAACTTTAAATTAAACATAGCTTAATGGATATGTAAACAAAGGTAGTAAATCACTCTTCCCCATGTTATGACTTAAAAGCACTCTAAATGTGGAACAACATTTAGATGCGTTTAGGTCATAGCCGATGGAAGAGTGATTTACTATCTTTGCTAACTTAATAAAATTATAGATACATTTGTCCTTTATATATGCTTTGCTTTTTATATATTGATGCAACAAAACTTTTTATCATTTCTATTAATATTTAATTTTAAATGGTTCCTATAATCTACCAGCTTGTAATTGATGTTTTAATATGGAGTGAAGCTGTGAGTTTTTTTCAAATTACTAAAATCTTTCCTAATGAGTTCATAATTTTTTTAAAAACTTGTGCATAGCAAGTTGCACTGGCCACTAAAAAATTATTGAGTATCTGTCTGTTCATAAGATAACTTAGTAAAGTGAGTCTTAACAAGAGATTAAGTAATTTCCATACTATTCAGAGTTAAAATAAATGTATCAGATGAGAGCTGACATCATAATTGTATACTACTTCTTTCATGAACCTCCTCCAATTTGGGATTCACAAAAACTTAATAAATTCTAATTAACTTCACATTGCTGTTTAGCATGAATTTCAATACTCCATGAGATCCATTTTTGATATTTATATTATATGTATTCCCCCTGTAATAGATGTTTTATTTTCTAATTATCATTCAACAGATATTGTCAAACAATTGTGAATTGTTCTCTATAACTTTTTTCAATAAGATTTTCCTCTAATTCACTTTATCAGTAAACATGTTTTGTATCCATCTAAATCTGAACACGTTTTTGAAATATGATTTTTCAAATGCCAAGATTTTTTTATTAAATGTTTTGGCATTCCCCATGCTTTACAACTATATATTATAATAATCAATAGCCTCATGAGAAGAAATATTGTATTTGCTTGTTATGCCTATGACCTGAATTTGATGTCCCATTGAATAAAATTAATTTTTTTCAATAAGCTTGGAATATAATCACTATCTCTTATACTAGCACATAATTGATTACTCTGGTTGGCACAGGGTGGCACTACTGTATGGAGAGTTTTGCCTTGTTTTAAGCTTGGGATGTTTTTTTCCAAACATCTGATTTATGAATAACCCAGATAAAAAACTGCACAAACATTCACCTTTTAGAAATTGGAAAGCCTGGTAAACATATTTTATTCATTATTGTTTTATTATTGATTGTTTGAGAAGCCCTGTAGTGGGCTATTCAATGACTCTTTAACTTTTACATACAATATTCTAGCAAATATCCATACATCTAATTTTACTTTGGTCTATAAGCTAATATCTTTGCTTTTCCAAATTCCATCTATGGCCTGCAGATATGCTTTTGCAACCTGACTCTTCTTAATTTTATTTCTTTTCAGCAATTAAAATCACTAGTGATTTCACTTTCAAGGTATATAAAACTGTTTATATTGTCTAATTATTTTTAAGTATCAACATTTAGCCATAAAAACACAGTTGAAATATGATATAACCTTTACATCTGGTTATAAAATTGTCATAAGATTCAAAGTAATCTCCATACGTCAGAGATATTGATATTTTACTATAAATAATGAAAACTTATAATGTGATATAAGCTTTATGATCGATTAGGCTAAAAGTAATCCACCTATTTGCCACTCTTTTTATTAATAGGTTAGGATTAATGCAACATCATTTCTAACAATCTGTAATTGTGATATTTATTTATAAGCTTCAATTGCCATCTTTAAATTTTAAATAATTATGTAAATTATGTGTTGACTGGTTATTAATATTAAAATATATTTATAATTTTAAAGTACTAAATCAATGCTTAACTTCTTTTTGTTATTACCTGTATTAATGTTATTTTTACTCCAGGATTATCTCTGCAAATGCAAATTATCATTGATTAGATCTGAGCGTTTTAGCATAGGAATGACAGTGACATTCACAAAAGGTAATAGTTTCCGCATCAATTTTCATTTAATGAATAATAAATAAAAATCTTGTTTGATCTGTGGCATGGAAATGTGATGTTATTCAATTGCATTATTATATTTTATAGTAATTTAAATTATTAAGTTATATATATATCATTATTACTCGGTATGTTTACTAAATTCTCTGACTTTTAAAAAATTATAACAACTTCAATAATTAGAATTATAAGTGCCAAATATCACATATATACAAAAAAAAAAAAAAAACTAACCAAAAACAACAACAATAACAAAAAAAATTAACGTCTATTAACGTGACATTGGCTTCAAACATATATTGAAAACACAGCTATACATCCAGAAATATCTGCCTATCTATTTATCTATCTAACTATCTAAGTATATCATTGTTTTTATGTGTTTTTTCTATTTATTTATTTATCTACCTACCTATATCTATATATCTACTTATCTATTTCCCTATCCATCTATATATTTACCTATGTATATATGCATCTATCTACTTACCCATCTCCTTACCTACCTACTTATTTACCTATCTATCTAACTATATATACATATCTGTTAAAATAAAAATTTTAATAAATAAAAGATGTGAAAATATATTTATCATTTGTTTAAATATATATATTTGCTTGTGGTATAGAATATATATATTCATGTGGTATAGAACTAATACCTATAACAGTTAAATGTGTATGCTGTTGAATGTCACATATATGTTCATACACATACATATAAATTAACATATTTTTATTTAATAATTTTTACAAATAAAGCTCATGCTTTTTATTATTTTATTTTTATTTCACATGCTTTTTCAAGTTATTTTGCTAAGATTTTTAAAAACTTATTGATAAAGAGGAATTATGCAATTTTTCCCCATATAATATTAATGCAAAATATTGCATAATTTCATAGTATATTTAATTATTTGTAATTAATTTTAGAAAATATTTTCATTATAATTATTCAAAAAAAATATATTTATGTTTTCACTTCAGATTTTTTAAATATATATTTCACTTTTAAAAATACAAGTTAAGAAACTTGAAGTAATATTGTACCAGCATCAACAATAATTATAGTCTTGACATCTTATCATATAGTGATAATTTTGAATTTTATGATAATGTAACAAATAAAAATGCAATTATTAATTTCAAACAAGCATTTCATAAATTTGTTATGACTGTATAATAACTCACTCAGATTTAAATGTTAGAATTGATTGAATGAATATTTTTTTTTTTACAATAGCATTATGACAAAATCATTATTCCTGATACATATTTTACATTTTTATTTTCATATTTGAAAAGCTCAAGTATGATTTTTCAGATTTGTTTTTTTTTTTTTGTAAACTTAAATTTGTTACAAACCACTCTCAATTTATTGATTCATAATATTAAATAAAGATTTTTAGCATTAAAATTAAAATGTTGAACTATTAACTCAAATCTCACTAAATGTGGTCCCCAAAAATATTAAATGTGGGAGGGTTAAAAATCTATTCAAAAATTTTTAACTTTGTATTCATTCACTTCTATCATTAAGCAAATCGAATTTCCATCTATCCTATTTTATTAATTAACTTTTTAGTAGGTATGTATATCACTTAATCAATTTCTTAAGACATATATTTTTAGATTTAGAAAAAAGTACATTTTAAGTGATCTAAATAAAACTGAATAATATAAGGTTATGAAAGAAAAAATATACTTCGACCAATACATTTTTAAAAAACATACAATCAAAAACAATTTATTTTTAAAACTTATATGGACTTTACTTCACTTTACTACTTTATTCTAATGCACTCACCTAAATTTTCAGATTAGTCTTTTACCAATAACAAGTACTGCTCTTCAGTTTTATAAAAACAGGCAAAACTCACTATACATATTGCCACACACAGCAAGCTAGAGTAATTAATGGATACCAGAAGGCTTGTGCATAAAATCCCTATCATCCAATATCCCCAGACTAGTTTCTGGCTTATGGCCTTCGTCAGTGAGGAGCCTTGGATCTGAGAGCACTGCACCTAGATCTTACAGTTATACACAAGCATAAGAAGTGGTGGTCATGTGATGTTTATTGACTCTTCAGTTTTATGTTAGATTGTCTCCATCATCAAATTGAATTACTACAAGTTTTTTTTTAAAAATTCAAACTTTTATACTTTTCTAAATACATTCATTTAACTGCTAAAAGTAATTTAAAAGTTGAAAGTAATTAGAAAAGTATAAATAAAATCTGAATTTTTTAAAAAATAATTCAACAAGTTGATGCATATAGTAAAGAATGCCATAACCATGAATCTTCATATAATCATTAGATTTTAAGTTTGTGCCATTACCCCACAAATTTCCACAAAATCTAAAATTTTGACCAATCATTATTGAATCAGCTTTTCAATGATGCAAAGGAGTTCTTAAATTTTTAATTTTTGTTTTCTAAAGTTCATGGAAAAGAATTAATGGTAATTTTTTTTCTTCTAAAACAAAGCTTATACATCTGATTCATATATATGAAACCCCAAGGGCTTAGAATCTAACCAGTTGTAATTTTATATGAAGCTGCAGAGGTAATATTTTCCACCAGCTGTAAGTATATATTTTTATATAGGTAAATTATAATGCTGTAGGATAAAAATCTGTTTTGTGATGTAGAATATCTGTTTGTGCTCCAATGCATATATAACTCCAACCTAGCTGATTGTAATTCTATATTAAGCTTCAGAAGTAATTATTTTACTAGTTGTAGGTATAAATATTATATTGGGGGGGGGGGATAATGATTATAATAAAAAAATAAGTAATTTTATTGTCATATCTGTTGCTGCAAGCAGTATCTCAAGTGATTGTTTTGTATGTATCCATATCATATATTTCTGTCATATACATAAGCAATTATTTTCATTTTCTGCAATTTTTGCAATCTATGGGTATTGTTTCTACTATACAAATATAATTTTTATTAAGCTATACTTATAATCATAAAACATCTACACAGAGGCAAAACTCTATACAGTAGCACTATTAGTGCAAAACCAGAGTAATCAATGGATGCAGAACATCCATTAATTACTCTGGCTTGCATTGAGTGGCACTACTATATGGAGAATTTTGCCTCTGAGTAAACAGCTTGTGTAAGCATGAAGAATGGTGATCATGTGATGTTTAGTGGTAGTAAGGTATAGGCATTTCCCCAAAAGCAAATAAAAAGGTCAGGTAATAAGAAGCATCAGTATTGTGACTATTCTTGTAAATATTTTATATTGCATTAAAGTGAAAAAAATGCTTTTTCTTGTTTATTTATTCACCATGCATTGAAATGTGATATACATACGCTCTGAAATTTTTTTTTAGTTTTTTCTTTATACTTTTATATTATAATGCAATTATTTTAAAATTAATTTTATGTTTGAAAATTACTATGCACTAGTTCTATTTATATAATAATGTATATACAATGCATCATATCTGAGATATGATACTTATTGTTAAATAGTATTATTTTTTATAAGAAAGAAATACTATTTCCAGCAGATACTTTCATAGAAAGATGAGATCTGAATCAACTAGTAAAAATGGAAGACACCAGAAAATATATATTTCAACATTTTATAATTAAGAATTATCTCAGGAAAGCCATGCTATATACTTTTTTTACAGGTATTTTATAAGAAATGTGAAGAAGCTGTCTACTAAAGTGTAATTTTAATGTTTAACTTTCAAAATTTAGATTTTGTGAATGTATGTAAAAATAAGCATTTTTTGAAAAATGTTAAAAATTTTTTTCTTTTTTCTAAATTTTTTTTTTTTTTGGTAATGAGTATTTGCTATTTCTAGAAATATATATAATTTTATATTTAATGTATTTAAACTGAAAAATATTATACAAAATATATCTTCGTATTTTTTATAAATTCAAAATAGTGATTTGCCAAAATATAAATAATTGCAAAAAAATAAGCAAAAATAATTGCTTTACTTTGTAAAAATATGGCATGCATTTACGATAATTGCAACAACATGTGTATTATTCGAAATTTGATTTATAATTTCTCTTGGTACCTATTAGTTAATTAAATTTGCAATAGATGACTCTACAGAAAAGTGATAGAGTGGCCCTTTTATAAAAGATTGAATGTATTACATTAAGGCTTTACATTATACTGTTCAGTTTTTATATATAAATATGCTTGAATAATATTTACAGCAAAAACATAATTTTAACAAATTTATTATTCAAAATATCTTTAAAAATAAAATCTTAAAAATAAAAAATTATTTTTAAAAATGACAAAAAACAGTTTTTAATATTACAATATAAAATATGTTATTGTTTTCTCTCATGTTAATTTACAAGAAACACAATTACTTGTAAAATGAAATATAATTTTAATAAAAAAATATATATATAAAAATCTTCAGCTTAATTTTTTTCTATTTTCTGTTTTACACCACTAAATGGCAGCAACATCATTTATTCTGAATCCCATATAAAATTAAAACATTAAAATTTGTATTATTTTGCTAAAATTGTTTGAAATATTAAAAAAAATAATATGTTGTTATTTGTAATATATATGTGTGAAGTTTCAATTCGATTAGAAATTGGAAAGTGTGCAAAAATTGATTACAAGACTTCTCAGATACCTAGATATAACTAAATAATAAATTAAATAAAAGTATAAAGATCACATACATATAAAAATATAATTTTTGTATTTTAAAATAAACAAAAAGCTTGAAATGGAAAAAAAAACATGCAAAACTCTTCATGCAGTAATGCCACTCAGTGCCAACCAGAGCAATCAATGGAAACCAGAAGGCTTGTGCATAAAATTCCTATCTAATGCCAACTCATCCAATATCCCCAGACTAGTTTCTGGCTTGTGGCCTGTTTTAATAACAGTAATGTGCTAGCATAATAAATAGTGATCATGTGATGTTTAGTCATTTAAAAAAAACATACTTTACTGTATTGAATTTTATTATTTTAACAAGATTTGACTTACTAACATATTCACTATATTAGCATGCCATAAAAACAACAGTACTTAATATCATTCTGCTTAAACAATTCAATCAAATTATTTTTAGTAAGTCTTATTGTATCCTCTGTAATTTTATATATTCTATAATATTTAGGTTAGTATTTCTTGCTAAACATTGGTACTTGAAAATAACTAAACAATATAGAAAGTTTTGTATATCTTGGAAGTAAAAAAAATTAAAATGCTAAAAGAGTATTTTAAATGGCATATATTTCTGGAGCAGTATCAGAAGTCATAACCTAACATATAACTGCAAGAGAAGAGAAAAGCCGTACTTGTTATTTTACACACTTGTAGTCAAAGATTAATCTAGAGATTTGGGTGAGTGACATTAGAATAAAATATTAAAATGAAGTACACCATATAAAATTTAAAAATAATATAATGTTTTTAATATTTTTTTAATAAAAATGTCCAAAATATAATATAATATAAATACATCATATTACAATCATTCATCTTGCCAAAATAAAAATATCAAAACGTCAAACAATCAAACACTTCAAATGTAACAGCTACGCCACTCATTGATACTGATTGCAGTTCCACATTTATTATTATGAGATCTTTTATTAAATGGTTAATGCAGTTATTAGATATTGAATAAAAGAATCATGATGCCCTTTGGTGCAATATTTAATATTTTAGTCAACTATCCTGTCAATTATGTGAGAGAGGAATTCATTTTGAACTTTTACAATAAAAATTTTGTTTTAAATTATTTTTAGTAAGTTCTTAATTCTAAATATAATATTTATTTGTTCAAAAAGTACTGGAAATAAAAAATCCTAACTAAAAAAATGTTAACAGCCAATCAGAAAAGAGAAATTTGATAATTGAAGTTGAGGTTGAAAAAAATAGTTTTTTATTTATAAAGTAAGTAAATTTATATTGATAGTTATATTTAAAATTTATTGCATTTTAGAAACTTTTTAGCAGTAAATTAGTTGAGTAAAACTTTATTGGTATCAGATATGATGTAATGCATTGTGACTTCTCCTTTGATGTGATGTGATGATGATGATGTGATATACTGTAGCTTCTCCTTAAACGGAGTCAAGAATCTTTCAACAATTATGCCCAGAGTTTCCCACTTTATTTTCCATTCTCCACTCTAAGTTTTCCCATATTTTGCTCCATCCCATTTCCACAACATAATCTTTGTCAACTCTATGGCCTTTATATCTAAATCCCCTTTATTTTTTTCCAAACCCAGCATAAAAACCAATAATCCACTTTCTGTATAATCACTTTTTCATATTTATTCTTCCATAACTTCATTATATGTGCCCTTTCTGTTTTCAAGCATTTACATTCAATTAATAGATTCCTAATATTTTCTATTCCTTCCTTACATAATTTACAGACTAAATCACCCAAATTTTTCCACTTACATGTACATTCTCTTGTTGCTAAAGATCCCGTTCGAGCCTTAAACAATAAACTACTTTCCTTACTGTTATCATATATTAACTCACACCTAATATTCTGTTTATTTCTATATATATTTAAACTCTTTTTACTCTCCATACTAGTTCTCCATCTCTCTAATTCCTTATTCTTTATTAATAAATCTATTCTTTTATCCCATTCCTTACCACTATAACACTCAACAATCCTCCTAACACGATCATCCCATTTTTTGTACAAATTATACTGATATGAATTCTTTATCCAAATCTTTTGCATACCACATTACCTTTCTCACCTATCTTGTTACCTTCCTTTTACTCATAACCCAATTAAATACTATTTTGGCTATTCTTTTATTATCCACAAACTGCAATCTACCAAACATTTTCATTTTACTTTTTGCATATGAAAACTTGACCGTCCCATTTTTCCTATAATTTGTTGATATTTTTTCTATAATTAAAAATTCAATTTTAAAATTTTAAAGAGAGTTTTCATTATTTAAAATAATCTATGAAAAATCTTAATTTTTGGAAGAGTTATTATTTATTTATTCAAAAACATTTTTATAGATTGCAAGCTAAAACAAAACCGTATGTATTTGACCATTTACTCTTATATATGTCTGTTTATTAGTCCTTTTCTTTTATTTGCAAAATTAATATTTTAATTTTTAAACTAAATTCACTTTTTGAATTCATATTTTCAACAAAAGATTTAAAAATTGCAAAGTAAATAGATAATAAGACGATGACATTTATTATAAAAAATACAATACCCCAAAAATTTGTAAAATAATAGTCTATGCATTGTATCGACCATGAAGTAAATTTCCTAATAGGTTAAAAAAATGTTTTTTAGAAAAATATAATCTTATATTTAATGCGTAACTAACAGAACCAATCTACCACACAACATTTTAATCACAAGTCATCTAATAAGCATGTGTTAAGTGAAATCTGTTGCCAGAAGATGGACTGTGCTTACAATTAGCTCAAGACTGAATGCTCAGAAACATATAATTACTAACATACTATCAAGCCTATACAGCCAAATCGTTTGTATTTAAATACTTATGATGTTTGAAAATTTAAACTCATAAGAATATAAAATAGGCTCGACGAAATTATTCTGGAGTTTAGCTTGATCTTCTATCTGGTATTCACTGATTGTATATTTATATGGATATCTTAATAAATATGGGATTTTTAAATATATATATCCCATGTATGTACTTAAAAAAAGAAGAAAAGAAAAAATGATTGATTCGGTGAGGAAAAAAATATATAAATATAAAAGTTACAATAACTGATAATTTGTAAACTTTTTATAAAAGTACTCAAAAATTGATAGTTGCATGATGGGAATGTATTATTTTTAACTAATCTATATATCTATCTACTTTATTATAATTATAAATGTCAAATTTATAAATAAATAATAAAGAAATTAGATCGGCATGTTTTAAAAAATAATTTGTATATTACATAAGCTTAATTATAAAGTTCATTTTTTTGTTAATCTTTTGCTTTGTTTAATTAATTCACATCCATAATTAATCACTTGTTAATTCAAAAAATAAAAGATTTCCCTCCCCTTTGTTTTTTTTTTTTTTAAAGAATTTATTTTTTTCCCCTTAATAAATAACATTAGTCAATATATAAAAGGAAATGTTTTAAAACGAAAATAGATTTAAAAAATAATTAAATAAAAAAATTGATATATATAAATTTTAAAACAGTAACCATTAAAGATTTTGATTTTTTTTTTTAAATTTCGATAATAAAGGTTCATAAAAAAGTATTATTTGCATATTGATAATTACATACTGTCTTAGATTAATTTATCTATTTAATAAACTCGGTTATTCTTCAAATACTACAACTAATCTTGAATAATATTTCTGTAGTATAATTTTTACCACACTATGGTAACACAAGATAGGGATTGGATTCTATCTGCTTTTAATATCTTGTGGGCTACCTTGCGTTAGAGTCGTGTGGTGAAAATTATACTACAGAAATTTATTCATTATTGGATAATATCTAGTCTAATGAATAACTAATAAAAATTATTACTATAGCTAATCTATTTTTTTTTCAGATTAAACTTTGTAAAAACTAGAAAATATTTACATAACAAATTCCACTCTACTGAAATGCTGGTTAAAACTCTGAAAAAAAATTTTTAGGCAGTCAAAACTATAAAAAGAAACAGCAGTAATAAAAGACACCCGAAAATTTAAAAGTGATAAAATTATATTTTATTTTAAGTTGCATATATTTCAGGAGCAGTATGAGAAATCATAAACTAAAAGCCAATAAACATCACATGATCACCATTTTTTATGCTTGCTTATAACTGTTATTAAAACAGGCAAAACTCTCCATACAGTATTGCCACTCAGTGCAAGCCAGAGTAATCAATGGATGCCAGAAGGCTTGTGCATAAAATCCCCATCTAGTGCCTACTCATCCAATATCCCCAGACTAGTTTCTGGCTTGTGGACTTAGTCAGTGAGGAACCTTTGATCTGAGAGCATAGCACTTAGATCTTAGGATCTACGGCAATCCTCCAGCAGCCATCATTTATCTCTACTTAACTACAGTCTTAAATTGAAAACACAATAATATTTTCAATCCAAGTTCATTAGCTTATATAGTCATCCATTAGCTTCTGGCATCCATTGATTACTCTGGCTTGCACTGAGTGGCAGTACTGTATGAAGAGTTTTGCCTGTTTTCATAAACTAAAAGATTTCTAAGCATGAATTGCTTATTAATAATTTTTATTAGTCATTCACTAGACTAGAGATTATCCAATAGTAAAAAATACCTCTGTAGTGTAATTTTCACCACAACACTCTCACACAACATAGGGATTGGTTCTATCCATTTTTAACACCTTGTGAAAGGATGAAATCATAAACATATGACCAAACATTTCATATTGAACCAGCACTAGTAAGTTGGCCAAGATCACAATCTCTTACACATATCTTTATCATTGTTCACTAGATAGATAGGTAGATAGATAGATAGATAGATAGATAGATAGATAGATAGATAGATAGATAGATAGATAGATAGATAGATAGATAGATAGATAGATAGATAGATAGATAGATAGATAGATAGATAGATAGATAGATAGATAGATAGATAGATAGATAGATAGATAAATAGATAGATAGATAGATAGATAGATAGATAGATAGATAGATAGATAGATAGATAGATAGATAGATAGATAGATAGATAGATAGATAGATAGATAGATAGATAGATAGATAGATAGATAGATAGACAGACAGACAGACAGACAGACAGACAGACAGACAGACAGACATATAGATAGATAGATAGATAGATAGATAGATGGATGGAAAATTATATTCTGGTAGAATTTAAATCAGGTCAAAAAAGAGATCTAACCAGAAGGTCAGTAATACTGTTTTAGCATTATATCTATTTGTAATATATTAATATACTTTTTCTTGCCCATTTATATTGATGATACATCTTACTGCTACAGTTTTTTTTTTGTAATTTTGACTGTCTAACAATCATTTTTAGGGATGTAATCAATAAATGTATTACATTAGTAGAATTATATTATATATATGCACTTAGATATTTATATTTATAGCTTTGTACTCACATATATATGCCCTATACATATTGAAATTTTTTAAATCTATGAACAAAGAGTATTTGTTCTTGACTATTATTTAAATACAGATGTATTATATGGTTTTATGCACATCACATGAACCACATATCCACATTTGTATTCTTCACCTCCTTGTATATCTATAATATTTCAGTAAACTTTTTTAATGTGTGAATTGACTAAAATTATAATTAATTGTCCATTCGAACAATGATGTGACTAACATAATGCATTTGACAATTACACTTTTGAAGAAGCATGTTGTACAAACAAAACACAACCGTAAGAAGGAATACTAACTATAAAATTTAGAATCACTTTAACAATGTAAGAATTTATTATTTTATTACATATAGTTATGTCAAAAAACAGATTTAACTCTGTGATAGATTATATTTTAAAAAGGTGAGATATTTAGTACACCGCCTTCATCTGATAACCCAGTCAAATAAGGTTATAAAAACAGTATGAAACACAAACCTAGACATTATAAAGTAGATAAAATTTCACAGGGTACAATAAGATTTACTGACAGTAAATTGTTTAAGATGTTGATTGAGAGTATATTATGTGCTCATTTTAATAGCATGCTGATATAGTAAATATTTAAATAAGCCAAATCTTATTAAAAGCATCTTGACTAAATAATCTCGGATTTTAAATCGGACTGTATTGTCTTAATACATCGATAATGTTTTAGAATATTGAAAAAGATTTTTATGTAGTTCTTCTATAAATATAATAAAAGCATGCTTACCACTGATGAATGAATGTAAAATATCCTCTGAATCATAGCTGAGGTTATGTATTATTGAATTAAAAGAGAATAATCTTTATCTTTAGGGAATTGATTTTAATAAGATAAAGGGGTTGACTTTTCTGAATTATGTTACACATATTGTGCTGGTAAAAAGAAATCAGCATTTGTCATTGATGCTACTTGAGTATTAAATGCATTAACTTCATTATAAATAACAATAGGTTTACTTATTCTGAACCTCATGTAATATTTGTGCACACAATAGCAAGTTGAATACAGCAGTTGTATGAGTAAGCACTAGATAGGAATTTTAATGCACAAATCTTCTGGCATTTATTAAATGCTATAGCTTCCACTGGGTTATACTACTGCATGGAGACAGTTGATACTATTTTAGACTCTATTATACTGTTTTTTGACATTGTAGCATTAATAATTGACCCCAAATTGTTAAATCTTGAGTTCACCATATTATTATTGAGCCAAATCACACAAAACCCTGATTATAATTATAAAATTGATTTAAAAGAATAAAGTGTATGAAAATCATAACTAATTAAAGGTAGTTTGAGAGAGTTAAAGCTATACAATTTTATTTTAAATCCATTCACGGTACTGTTAGGATAATCTGTCTACTTATTATAAGTGACATTTCTGATTATAAAATTAGAAGATATATACCCAAGGCAGATAGAATACCACATGTGGAATTATTGCAATGTTGCAGAATGCCACTGATTTTTAAATTTTGTGATATTGACTGCAATCATTAAATGTTTGAAGTAATTTTATAATAAAACATTTATGTTTATTTCTAGGGTTATTTAAGTATCTCAGCAGAAGCTTGCTAATTAATATGATGAATTTTCTTAGCACTACATTAAGATGAAAGAAGATATAATAAAAACAGTTAATTAGCTTATAAAGTATTAGCAAACTTATTTTTTCTTAATTAAAGTTTTAAACTTTTTTTCTTTCAGAGACTTTAAATTGGATTATGTCTACGGTAAAAAAGACAAGTTACAGAAATCTAGAGTTGTGTGCATATTAAACACTTTGCCCCAAAGCACACTGAATAAGTAGATAAAATACAATAATTAGATAGTTGGGTACTTTTAAAATCATGTGATAATGTTCAAACATCAGAAATTACTGTTTCAGCTTTAATCCAGAAACTATTGTATTTTAAGTTCATTATTCTACTGCTGCTTTACATCATGCTGGTAAAAAAATTCTATAAACTTAAGTAGAAGTGAAAACCAAAAAAAAAGGTAAAAGGTTGTCATGAAAAAATTGAGCAAGAAACTGAAATATATAAATTATCCATGCTGATGTCTTATCTATGTTGAATTTAAGTTTCTACTTGTCTGTATATTCCTGTAAAACTTTAAGTAGCATAGGAATTTGTTTTATTATGACAAAATACAGTAATATCATCCTTATATGCTATATGTGTGACACTTGTATATTATACCATGTATGAATACTCCTGACATTTTTAGCTCTATTATTTAATGTCATAAATGATATGTTGCAAAATAATGTCTGATTGCTAATCCTTGTATACTGATTGATGAAGAATAAATTTTGTTGGTGTTTTTTCCATTTAATATTACATGTATTTTACAGCTTAAAAGAAAATTAGTTAGTAAATATAGCATAGATTGAGTATTTTGCTTTTCTGCAAAAGTTTATATAAGGATATCAGTTTGAACAGAATCAAAGGCTGTTTCTATATCTAATTGAAATGCCATTGAGATATAGTTTTATCACTCTGAGCTATGACTAAATTAATCTGCATAAAATGCTGCATGTCCAATAGAAGAGCTTTTTTTTTTGCAAATTACCTAGATGAAATGATTTCAAGCTTGATCTAAAGAAAACTCACAGAGATAAGCAGCAAGTTAGTTAAAGGGAATGTTGATATGGGTTTTATTATTAAAAGTTACCATTGGTATTGGATATAGTGCTTGCATTTTATATACTTTGTTAAAAAAATAGAAAGATTTGTAAGGAATAGGATTGTGAATTGGCTCAAGGGCACCAATATGATTCTAGGTATACTGTGTGTTTCTGGGTGGCAGAAACCTGGTACAGTTGCCAACTTTAATGCAAAATCACTATCATCTTCTAGGTTACTCAGAAGTCTTGAGCTATGTTGAAAGGCTGGTGTGGTTTGCAATCTTTGGTTGAAGTAGTTATTACTATAAACAGGAAGATGAATATCTTTTAAATAAACTGGCTGGAAATTAATAACTACTATAAACGGTTCCATTAGTTTTTTAAAATCAATTATGGACTACTTTAAAAATGCATTTTTTAAATGCCCAAAATTACATTTTGTTTATTTTGATTTTTATTATTACAGCATAATTACCAAGCAATTTGACTTTTTTTAAAAATCAATTTCTTTGCTCTATGTTATAAAATTCCAGCACCAAGTATCAAGTGGTGTGGATGATAAACTATTTAAAAGACACTGTCCCTTAAATTGTGTTAAGCTTAGAAACTTATACAGTAATTCCTTAAAAATTTTAATAAATAAAAGTTAGCTTGATGTTTACTAAAATTACTGACTGATCAGTTTAAAAAATCATTTAAATGAAGAAAACAAACCTTTTAATACAGTACTGCTAAAATGTTCAATAATATACTGCAATTGATCATCTGCCCACATTATTAGAAAACATAAATCTCTGAACATCACATGATCACCATTTGTAAGTTTTTATAAAAAAATGGTATAGAAAGAATGTTTCAACTTAATCATAGTATACTAATACAAATAAGCATTCTGCAGATGATTTCATTTGTTAAATTATCATTAATGTTTGGGAAGTATACTAATGCAGAAACTGTATAAATATGAATTTTTGTAATCAAAATATTTTATTGCAAAAAGCAGGCTGTTAAAAATAGAGACAAAACTCTCCATACCCTAGTACCATTTAGTACAATCTTGAATAATCACTGGATGCAAGAAGAGATAGGATATTATGCACAAACCTTCTTGCATTCATTGATTATGGACAGTTTTACCCCTGTTTTAACAGCTTGAGCAAGCATAAGAAATGATAATCATGTGATATTTAGTAATTTAATACCAATCCGGCCCAATAGGATAATGGTGACTATGATTATTAAACACAAAGATACCAAAATGTACAGATACTGAACTAAGTTCAAATATATATGACTATACAGATGAATGAGCTTGAGTTGAAAATATTGTTGTGTTTTCAATTTTACAATCATAGCTTTATAGTTAACCAAAGAAGCAAAAGGTTGCTGCTAGAGGGTTGCATTAGATCATAAGATCTAAGTGCAGTGCTCTCAGATCCAAGGCTTCTCACTGATGAAAATCACAATCTGGAAACTAGTCTGGGAATATTGGATGAGTGGCACAATTGTATGGAGAGGTTTTGCCTCTGTTGTTAAGAAGCTTAATTGATTTTATTCAATCAAGATAACACTTAGATCAATTTGTGTAATATCATCTATTATTGTTGTTTTCCAAAATCTTTAAGTTGGAATTTGATTCTTATTATCAATACAAAACATGTTTTAATTGTAGATTTGGTATTATTTAGCGACTTTGTAATATCAGCATACATGACTATTACCTC
The DNA here is from genome assembly GCA_028023455.1 of Epiperipatus broadwayi. Lineage (NCBI taxonomy): Eukaryota > Metazoa > Onychophora > Udeonychophora > Euonychophora > Peripatidae > Epiperipatus > Epiperipatus broadwayi. Next base: position 2,125,065 of record JAQFVV010012489.1, on the reverse strand, counting down.
TACACATGGAATTTCTACGAAGGTACTTTATGATTTATATATTTACTTATTGTCAACTGCAAAAGTCAATTAAAAAACAAATCATAAATTAACACAGACAAAATATATATGTTAAATTATTTGCTTGTATCTTCAAAAGTAATATATTACATTTTCAGAGAAATTTTGAATGGATATGACTGCAAATTTATTGTTTAAAGCTAAAACCTTCTTTCATTGAGATTAGATATTATTATTAATAATAAAAGTAAATATTTTAAGTAATTTAAATTTGCATTTTTATTCATAATCATTAAATTCCAAAAAGCAATTACTTTAAAGCAATACATAACCAAGAAATACATGTTTTATAGGTAATATTTAATTAATATATACAGTTTATTATTGTTATGTTAATGAAAAGAAACATTTTATTTAATGTCTATAAAATTTTGATTTATGTGGCTAAATAAATTATTTTCAAAGTCAGAAGTTACCATAGCAAAAATTATACATTTCTATTACTTAAAATGTTTAATTCTATTAACATATGAGTAATAAACTGTAGAGCAAATATATTAATTAAAAAACTATTTATAATACTTTGTATTTAGAGGCTAAATAAATTATTTTTCAAGTCAAAATTTGTTTTATTTCTTAATATTTTGAAAAAACTATCCACTTTATTTCTTATTGACTAGTTTTTCCTCTGATTGATGTGGTGCATTGGGGCTTCTCCTTTATCAGAGACAGGACTCTGCAACAATGCCCAGAGAAACCTGTTAGCTACCTTACCTTCCCCTTTCATTCCACACCCTAAGTTTTTTCCATATTTTTCACTATCCTGCCCCATCTCATTTCCACAACATAATCTTTGTCAACTCTGTGGTCTTTATATCTAAACACCCTCCCTACCTTTCCCCAAACCTAGCATAGAAACTAAGAACCTACTTTCTGTATAATCACTTTATTTATATTTATTCTTCCACAACTTTAATTCAATTACTCGTACCCTTTCTGCTTGCAGCTATTTACATTCAATTAACAGATGCCTAATATTAACTTGCATCCAATATTCAGTTTATCTCTATATATATTTAAAACTCTTTTTACTCTCCATATTAATTATCTATCTCTCCAACTCCCTGTTTTTTATTAATGCATCTATTCTTCTATCACATTCTTTGCCACTATAACACTCAACAATTCTCATAACATAATCATTCCACCTTTTATATTAGTATACTGACATGAATTCTTTATCTAAATCTCCTGCATACCATACTACTTTCTTCACACATCTTGTTGCCTGACCTTTACTCATAACCCAATTAAATATTATTTTGGCTATTCTCCTATTATCAATAAATTGCAATCTACCAAACATTTTCATTTGCTTTTTGCATCTCATATAAAAACTCATCCATCCCATTTCTCCTTAATGTCCTTCTTTGCAATTCACATATCTGCATCTAATGCATATCTTATCATTTCTCTTTGTACTTTTTCTAAGTAATCTAACACCCTTTTACTAATACATAATGCATCATTACTATAAGTTAACCCTGCTACTGCAATTCCCTTCCATACAATTCTAGGTACATCATATTTATTATATGAAAATGATGTTAATTTCTTTATCAGTCCCTTTTTTTTTCTTTGCTTCGTTTATCAATTTTTTCTCCCATTCATCGAAGCAATTTCTCTGATTACTTAAGACAATTCCCAAATAGTTATAGCTATTCACCACATTTAATTTTATATCCCTAATAAAAAGTTATTTCTCTTCTCTTTTCCAGTATTTATCATGATTACTTTGGATTTTTCTTTACTAAATTTAATCCCCATATCTTTACCCACTCTTGTGCATATCTTCAGTATAACTTCCATATCTTCTCTACTTTTTGTGTTGCAAGAATATCTCATCTACAAATAAAAGACCGATAATGGATCTGCCATAATGTTGTAATTCACATCAAAAACTAGTCATAGAATTGATTATATTTACAATAAATCAAAAATTATCTAAGAATTACTTACTTTAAACTGAAACTAAACTAAAAATCAATGAGAATAGTGTTTTGTTAAATTTTTTTAAAAAAAAAAAATTATGACAAATAAAATAGCGTAATTATGAATTGTAAAAAACACTAATTAGATATCAAAAAATGGTTGACTAACTGGAAGAACAATAGTTGTGAAACATAAATGACAAATTGAATTTTTGAGGGTTTTTTCATGTCTTTCCTTTTGGAAAATAAGCAATAAAGTCAGCATCTGTTATCTAAGCAAAGCTAGAATAACTAATTGGAGCTATCTGCCACACGAAGTGAAAAAGCAGGCATAGAGAATTTTATAAAGGCTATTTTGATTATTATTTATTAAATCCGTATTTGAATCTGGATATTTGTAATAATAAATAAAACCACTAAAATCATATAGTAGGTTTCATTTTTAAATAGAGATATTCATTTATAATATTTTAGGAAATTATATTTATTTTAATATTTCATGTTTAAGAAAATTTATATGCTAGGTGAATTGTTTATATAAATCGGTATATTTTAATGTACATTAAAAATTATATATAAAATACTGAATTAAACCTCTATTTGGTCAATTATTTGCTTGTCGAGTCTGCAGATGATGTCACTTCCTGCAAATAAGTTTTGTCTTAGTCACTGCTGAATGGACAACAAAACCATAAGATTCATGGTTTTCAACTTACTGTATATACTGATATTAAATATATAACTGTAAGATTACGTTGCCATTGGATTTGGTATGGAAAACAAATAAATAATTGCAAACTTTTTAAAAAGGTACTTTAGTGATTATTTAGCATAGTTTTTTGTGAGAAAAAAAGACATTTTATAAAGTATTAACTCAAAGATAATTAGAATATATGCAAACTGATTACTTTCATTGGAGAAATATGGCTGAGAATGGGTAGATGTTTTCGGGCAAGTTGTTAAAATTCTTCAAGAAATAATGTTTGCCTCAGAAAAAATTGAATGACAGCATTATAAAATATCAGATAAAGAGACTGAAAATACAATGTAGAAATATTTGCATTTCTTGACTGGTTGATTCCTAAAGCAAAATTCAACATTTGTTGAATTAGTTTTTTTTTTTTTTAAGTTAGAATGGCTATTTCTTTTGTGAATGATATGGTTTGATGATGATCATATTTTGATAGAAATAAAATAAACTTCAAAAAATATATTCTTCAAGAAGTATATAGTCTTCGTTTTAAAGTATTTGTTCAGTTTAAGTAGTTTTACCATGTTTATCGCGATTAATCATAAAATTTCCTTTCTAAAATGTTTAACATGACATATTTATAATATTCAGTTTAAAAGGACTATCAATCAAAGCTTATATATTGCATCACAAAATAAATAAATAAAATTTAGATCTAAGCACGTCTCGTAAGCTGATCTAATATTTTTCAATAATACAAAAATTTTACAGTTATTTGTATTTATGTTAAGTTGAAATGACTCGTAAAAATTCTGTATTATAAATTACTATCAACTTATTTAACTAAATTTTATTTTTTTAACAATAAAAAAGAGATTTTTTTAAAAAAATATGATATTAATGTTTATAGACGAAGCTTTTAAAATTTCAAAACAGAAAGAAAATGAAATAAAAAATGTATTTTTTTGTTTTGTTTTGGATCTTCATAAAAATGAGTATTCAGGTGAAAGTAAATATTAAATCTTAATAAAAACTGTTTTATCAAAAATTGTTTTAAACATAAATAAATGAATTGAAATATGAGCGTCTTCAGTAGGAAAAAATCAAACTCCAGTGCAATTTAATTTTTGTATTTTTTTTTTAATGTATGTATTAACTCAAAAATCATGTGACACTCGGAACAATTAACTTTTTAATTTTACACTTAATAACCTTACTATAATAAGTTAATACATTGTACAGACTTAAACCTGCATTTATATATGTAATATAGGTGGGATTCGAACTCAGACTTTCACATGACTTACTAATCTCAGTGCCATCTCATATTGCTGACCCACCTGATCACACACATGTTGAAAAGATAAATAATCACCAATATACGTATTTCATGCTAAACCAGCAGTCATCAGTTGGTCTAGATTACTATCCTCACACATATATATAATCAGTGCTCAGCTTTATATTAAGATAGCCAATCTTCATACTTTAATGGACAGGCTTAACTATTCCAACTCACAACTCTTCAGCCTTCCATTTCATTGAAAATCTGATGATGGAACGTTTAAAGCCCTTGTTAGTGCCAAGGTATAATAAGTTGGAAAGACAAATAAAATAACCAAATTCTTCTTCTCATTAAGGTTTAATGGGATTAGAGTACTGGAAGTGGTAATGTTTAGCTATGATTTATGAATCTTTAGTTCGCGGATTTACTAATCCACCCACAAATGGTACAAAGCAATTCATTGTATTATATTTAATAAATACAAGCAATAATCAATTATTTTTTTAATTTTGTATAACTCCTGATAAAACAAAAACAGCCTCTTAGTCTAGTGGGGTATCAAAATATATAATTATTGTAATGGAATCAAATCTATGTTCAAGCAGGGCTTACTTTCAAATTCTTAAGATTTTTCATTTCAGGCTTTTAGTTTGATCAGTAAAATGGAGTTAAAGGCACTTGCTAAATGTGTAATTCCATTACTTCCAGTTTTAAATCCCAAATCTTGTTAATAAAAATAAAAGCTTGAAATCAGTCTAGAGATTGGAATTTAACTGCTTTATCAACGGTTAATCGTTTATTATTCAAGATTACTATAAACACCTTTGGGTAGAGAACTAATTTTGTTTTGTCATATCTTGTTAAAACTATAGAATGTAATTTATAATTGCAAACAATAGTTTATAATTAAAATATCTCGTGGATAATAGTGCTTCTGTTTGGCATATGATACGATTTCAAATTAGTTGGACCTTGGAAATTTATCTAAGGTCAAAAATAGGCTTAGGATTATGGTTTTAGAAATCAGAATTATATCGAACATAGATAGTAATCACACTGATCCTAGTTTTTCTGAAAATAATACTGTCTTATATTAATTTCTGCTCCAAAAGATCACTTAGGACATTTTTAGGGGATGGTATTTTTTCATGTACAAAAATTTATATTTATTCAAATACAAAAATCTACATTTATTCAATATTACCAATTTCAATAGCGGACAATAACTTCTACTACTGCTTGAATATTTTATGTTTAGAATTATAATCATACACAGAACATTCTCATTCTATACAAAAATACTAAAAATTATTTACATTTTGAGAAAATTATTAACACTTCATTTAAAATAATATATGAAAACTTAAGCTGGATTGAATTAATTTGAACTGAGATCATTTCAATTATCAATATTGATTTATTTACAATTACATATGGTTGGACTGGACATCAGATGAAAAATGCACACGCATATATAATTCGGCTATATATAGATAAATCAAATCAAATAAATAAATAAATAACAAACTTTTATTGATTTCTTCTAGCGCTTTCAAAGATATAACATTTTCATTATACCTTTGAAAGCGCTAGAAGAAATCAATAAAAGTTTGTTATTTATTTATTTATTTGATTTATCTATATATAGACGAATTATATATGCGTGTGTATTTTTAATATTAACATAAATATTAAGTTACTACAGATATATTCTAACACACGGATTAATGTTATATATCAAATGAAAGAAAAATTGTGTTTGCAAGTTTTTTAAAATAACCAGTTATGAGTCTTCCAGCAAAATAATTATAAATAACATTTATTCAAGTACACAAATCTACATTTATTCATACATTTATTATTTTAATTCAAAAATTGTTTTCTTTTCTTATGCTAGTTGTAATGGATAAACATTTTGAATGTTATATTTATTACTTTATAATTTTATACATCTGTTATGTGTTTCAACAAATGAATGATTCCATCCATCAGGCTGACAATCTTAACTAAGTCTTATATTTGGGATAGGACTTATATTATCAACATCCTGAAAAGTCATGGTATAGCATATTTTCTGGTTAGGTCTTATTTTAAGGGAAGCGTGGTAATAACTATGGGATAATTTTGAGATAGTAGCTACCTGAAGTCTAGATAATATAGGGGGTTTAAACATAGACTTTCAAACTCTCTTCAGCCATCCACTCTATCTCATACAGCTGATACACATGGCCACACACATGTGAAAAAGATAAATGATCTTTTATATGTATTTCATGCTGAACCAGCACTCACCAATTGGACAAACTAATGAGTGCTAATTCAGCATGAAATACATATATTGGAGATCATTTATATTTTTTAAAAATGTGTGGCCATGGGTATCAGTTGTATGAGATAGAGTAGATGACTAAAAGGAGCTTGAAAGTCTATGTTCAAACCCCTATATTTTACCATAAAAATAAACTTATTTTGTCCACAATATTTAAAAAAATAAAACAGATAAAAAGTTGCACAGAAAACGAATTTAAGTAAATCGTGTTTTAAAAGGCAAATCAATAAAAATAGGAAATAACAAAATCAGAGATTGATTAATTAAGGTATTTTTTAATTCTAATGTTTTGGTACCAATATCTGGAATTCTGGAGAATTAGTTGATACTAAAATCATTATTATTACAATCATTTGATTTACACATTATTTCAAATGCCTTTTAATTAAGATGTACATCATATGCCACTTACTTAGCATAGGTAGAATAATAATCTCAGGCTAAAAATTTTGAGATCAAAGTATGATTGTAAAGGCTATGTTGGCAAGTTTTAATGTATAGTACTTTTAATTAATATTATGACAATATTAGATGTAGTAAGTATATATTCTGAATGTGAAATTGGTTGAAAATAAGACTATTGGGATACAAGTTGTAAACTAACTGAAGAGTAAAGTTTGATATTATAGAATAATTATCCTGGACGAGCCTATTTTGTGTGATGTTGAACAACAGCAATGGGGCAATACTAGAAAAGATCTAAGAGTCACAACTAGACTTACATGTTTTCATGACCACATACCAATTTGAGTATTTCATAGGTTGGGGATATTCTTTAAAGCCTGTTAAGAGCTTATTTGCGAGCTCTCTCTCTCTATAAACACACACACACACACACACACACACATATATATATATATATATATATTTATATATATATAATTCCACCAGAGTATGTAGACAATTATCAACTATTATGGTAATAAATCTTTGATACAAAACAGTTGATTATTGTCTACATATTCTGGTAGAATATATTTTATTATATATTATCTATGGTACAAACATATATAGTAAATTAATATATGGATGGCAGAAGAGTTATAGGGTGGAGAAGATTGAAGCTTGTGCATTAAAGCTTGAAGTTTGCTATCTTAATATAAACTGAGCACTAATTATATATATGTGTGGGAGATGGTGATTTGGACCAACAGATAGTTAGTACCAGCATGAAGTATGTATATTGGAGATCATTTATTTTTTTCACATATATATGTCCATCTGTATTGGTTATATAAGATGGAGTGCCATAACTGTAAGGAGCTTGAAAGTCTGAGTTAAAGTCCCTTCCACATATAATAGTTTATATTTCTAGTAAACTGTTTTAACTAGTCACACAGATTGAATTAAAAAATTGAAGCTACCAATTATTTTTAACCAATAAATAAAAGAATATGTTAAATGATTTATGGCTTAGGAGTTCACAAGCAATGTGAGCATTGCATTTGTCAGAATTTGGCACATGGCATATAGGTCCAGAACTTCAAAGTCTGCTACTTTGCCACTGCATTAAACCATGCAGGACTATTTTTAATGAATCCTTATATCAGACAAATAAAGAATAATAGTTATTTTCAAGCAATAATGGCAGAATACATTTTTTTTCTTTTGTTTGTGATATATTTGAATAAGAGCAATAGGTTCAGACTAATTATTATACACACAGCTAATCATTGACATTATAGGTAATATTATCATAATCTCCAACATGGTTATAAAATGATAAGTAACCTAGCAACTTAACTCTGGTTTTATCCTGTAATAAATACTAACAATAAGTTATAACTATAGTAACCAACACTTTGATAACATGATTTAAATACCATCATTACTACAAAATAGAATTAATCATAAGCATAATTTCTTTCACTCTTATAACCAAACATCATTATATAAAACTAAAATTGAATTATTCTTTCTATCTGAATGTTGGCTATAATCACCCTATGCATATACTTTGTTATTTATTGTTATAAATATTTATAACTAATAATATTGCCTCTGTATTACTCTCAAACATATTTTAAGTTTAAAAAGTGAACAAGGGAAGAGTACTTGAAAAAAACTTCTTGGAGGCTTAAATTTAAAAAAGGCATGTTAGTACAAACAAATGGTGGTTTAATAAGAAATAAAAACAGATTTTCTTTTAAATAAAAATACAGTGATTTTTCTTCTGTTGAGGTTTTTGTGGCAATGATGAAAATGAATATAATGTTAAAAGTGCTAATGATAAAAACAGTAATCCAAATATATATTGATAAAAACTTTGTAACAGAAATTCAATATTTTAAAGCCATTTCTTAAAATTATGATAAAAATTATTTATTCAGTTTAGTTGTTAAATATTTTATTATCTGACTGCCTAACTAAATCATTATATATTTATTACAGTTGTTGTTAAATAAATTATTAAATAGGTCATACTCAGGGGGCATGTAGCCTTGGAGTACCAAAAAATGACAGATTGAGATTTGATTCAGGCATCTTTTGCTCTTGAATCTATCAAACATTTTTGAAAGATTAAATAATAAAAATATGTAATAACTAGCAAAGAAGAAATTAAGTGTACAATTATAATTTTTTGTCTTTTGAATAATAGTGATTATCTCTAAATCAATTGATCTAATGAATTAATGAAATATGATTATATATATAAACGTGTCAGTAACAGTTAGATTACATAATGATTCGAAAAAGATTAATATTAAAAAGGGTATATGATAAGGTGACTCCATATCTCCAAAAATTTTACAGCAATTTTGTAATAAGTATTTTATGGATTAAAATGGGAAGCTAAGGGAGTAAAAGTAAATGGAGATTATTTAAGTCATCTAGATACTTTCAGTGATGTAGTTGTTTTTGCAAATAATGCTTTAGAGCTTCAGGAAATATTGGAAGAATTATCAGATGAATGGAAAAAAGTAGGATTAAAGGTAAATGTTAAAAAGACTAAAGTAATGTTCAATGGATTTTCTCAAAAGAAGGAAATAAAGATAGATAATGATGAATTAGAAAAGTTTAACAACTACAAATATCTTTCTCAGATTATTACTGCAGTCAGAAACACAATGGATTAAATTAATCATAGAATTAAACATGGTTGGATTACTTTCGGTAGAAATAACTTAATGCCTATGTGTTTGAAAAAGAAGGTTTTTAATAAATGTGTTTTACCAGTTCTTACTTATGGATCTGAGATTTGGATACTTAACAGAAAAGCTAAACAGAGACTTCAGACTTTCAATGATGTATAAATAGTTGCATGTTAGGAGTAACAAGAAGAGATTGAAAACATAATATATGGGTGAGAGAATAAATAGATATTACTGACATCATTAAATGAATAAGAGGCAAGTGGTATTAGGCTGGACATATTGCTAGAAGAGACAATAATAGATGGAGAGTTGAAATCTTAAACTGGGTTCTAAGAGATTGTAAAAGACTTTAAAAAACACCACATGTAAGAAGGGTGGATAAAATAAAGAAGTATGCTAGGGCAACAGTTGGTAACTGGTACATGAATGCCAAGTTACCTGTACATGACAAGTATAATAATAATAACATAATACATATGTATAACATGTAATTATTTTTTAAAACATTTGTATTTTTAAAAAAAATATCACAAAAGTATAATTGGTTAATTTTTTATATCAACAATTTTTTTAAAGTAAAAAGTAAAACAAAGTAAAAGTTTGATCAAAATAGTAATATTTTGTATTTTTACTAGCCTGAGCTTTTTCTTATATGATGATAAGTGTAGGCATAAAATCTGTTTGAAACAGTTATTTGTAGTGTTATATCCAGCACAAATGTATTGAAAATAATTACAAAGTGTTCTTTGTTTTGTGAATTATAGTGACTTTTATTAATTCCGTGAAGTGCAGTCTAATAAATTTTAAAACATTATACATTTAACAATCGACATAGTAAGTTTCAAGTAGTATTTATTTGTTTTTATTATTTTAATTGTCATTTAAATTAGGATGATTAGTGGCCTTAATATGAAGAGATTTTTAGAGCAGGCTGGATATAATTATTCTAAATCAAAATAAAATAAATCACCAGATATGAAAAAAATTGAATCATTGACATCAAAACATAAAGATAGTTGGATCAGGAAGTATGATCCTAACTGTATAAATTATGAATTCTCCATGAAATCTAGCATAGAAATTGAATCTATTCCACAGTGTGTTTTATGTTTTGAATATTTAGCAAATGGATGTTTGCAGCCTCTTTTTTGAAAAGACATTTATTATACCAACATCAAAATTTATAAGATAAACCAATTGATTTTTAAAAAAGAAAACTATGTGAATTTTGTGACCAAAAAGCAGTTCTGTCTTCTTTCACTAGTCCTAACACCAATTTTGTACTGGCATTATATATAGCATATTTGCAAATAGTCAGGTGTGCTAAAGCACATACAATATGAGAAACTTTGTTGTTACCAGTAACTAAAGATAATGTGAAATCTGTATTTGGAGGAAAAGCAGCCAACAAAATTGATAGAGTGTCACTCCTAAACATCAAAGTAAAAAAGGCAAATAAATGATTAATCAAGAGATTAAGAGAATGCTAGTTTGATTTTTTGCAAGAATATGAAAGCATAATCTCTAAATTAGCACAATTACTTGTATACAGTAAGATTTGATTTCCTCAATAAAATTCAAGAAGAAATATTATTTTGTAAGTTATCTGCACAAACAACATCAGATGAAATATTAAAAATAATGAATGATAAAAAAAATAATATAAGTTGGTACAAATATGATGAAGTTTACACAGATGGTGCTCGCACAATAATTGGACAGATATCAGGTATAGTAATGAATATTAAAGAAGTAGCACCAGAATGTAAATCTATACACTGTATAATTCATCGGGAAGTTTTAGCTATAAAATATATCCCTGTGAATTTTAAGATCTATTCTTAATGAAATTGTAAAAATAGTTAACTTGATAAAATCAAAATCACTTAATTTCCACTTATATTCAAGTCTATGTAATGAGATGGGAAGTGAACATAAAAAGCTATTACTTTATACCAAGGTTCAGTGGCTCTTATTAGGCAAAGTTCTCAGCCAACTTTTTGAGTTACACTGCAAGGTAAATATTTTTTTTATGAATTCAGGAGATTCAATAAAAGATTATCTTACTGATGACTAATGGCTATTTAGACAAGCAGACCTATTAGATATTTTCTTAAGGTTAAATGCTAAATGATTAAAATATGAATTTGCAGGGAGCTAACAATTCTCTGATTGACCTTAGCAATAAAATAACAGCATTTAAAAATAAATTACCATCACTTTAAAAACAAATCAAGAAAAAAAATTTTAGTGTGTTTTCCACACTATATAATTTTTCAGAAGAAAACAATAGACTGTGTCATTATGACATGTAGGATCATTTAAAATCTTTGTATTACTGTTTTCAAAAATATTTTGCTGAAGATTTTGCTACTTAAAGTTGGACATGCAATCCTGTTGTATTTATAGAAGAGATTCCAGATACTTAGTTGTGAGTCTTTTATAGATCTTATTACTAATGGTGGATTGAAATTGAAATTTCAGAATATTGGCTTCTTTTTATTTTGGCTGTTGGGTACCTGGGTAGAATATCCAGAACTCTTTCAGCAAGCATTAAAATTGTTAATGTCATTCTGTACCACATACTTGTGTGAGAATGAATTTTCTGCTATTATTTTGATAAAAAATAAATATAGAAATTTGCTCAATATTGAATCATATCTTCACCTTAAGTTGAGCAAAATTGAGCCAGATATTTTTTCTAATCTTATTAAAAATAAACAAGTGCAAACTTCACACTAATTAAAATAATTTGTTACTACCCAAAGAGTATTAACCAATTACAATTTTGTGATATTTATGTTCAAAAATATGTTTTTATTTTCTATATTTTTATATCGTATAATTTTTTTGTGTGATACATATGTTCAAATTTTTTTTCTTTAATTTTTATATTTTTACATTGTATAATATACCTCACTAAATGTATTTTTTCTATACTCCAGAATCTTAATTACGCTAATGATACGTGTGATCTTCTATAATTAATTTAGATTGGAATATTATAAGAATTCAATGTTGTATCACTGTAATATTCTGAACAGGCAAACTACGGCATCATACCCAATTTTTTGGAGCTACAATGGACTATTTCTACTAAATAAAACTGGTGATCCATTGTGAAGACTAATAATTAGGTTGACATACTTGCATGTATCTATTTTATAAAATTAGTTCAATAAATAGATTTAATACATCAACATGTATTTCCCTTACAATATATATATATATAATGCACAGATTTTTCTCTTGAAGCACCGTTTTTATATATAATTGATCTGCCCTTGCCTGCAATGTTCAATAATTTATGCAATTAAAAAGACCATTTCTTATTGCATTCTATGTTATTATATAAAGAATTGTCATGAACAATTTCACTATAGAAGAACAAGTGTTATCTCAATCGAAATACATATGGCAAATAAATTATTTATAATGATAGCACTTCAAGAGAGTAATCTCATGCATTTCATATTAGGCACTGCAATTGTTCTATTACATATATGTGCGTGTATTTATGCGTGTGTGTATGAATGCAGAAATTATATTTTGTTTAAATCTAAACATACAACAGCCTCTACTGTCGATGTATAAAAAATTACTCTTTTATCTTCGAAATTAATGTGAGATCAGTATCCAAGTTGACTTTTTCAAAGTCAAACAGATCTGTTAAGTTCAAATTGCCTCAGGGATAAACTATATATATATATATATATATATGTAATTAGACCAGTGTTATATGTGCACTTCAAAAAATGATTATTATTGTCAACGTTAATTATTATTATCCTAGGGATTTCACTGCTTTTATCATTGCAGGTGAGTGATTTTTTCTGCATAAATATTTTAAAAAGAATTTATTAAAAAAAAATCTCTTTTATATTAAAAATTATCTCAGCAGATGTCGAATAAGCGCTTATTTTAAAATGATCTCAATTTAAAAAGGATAAGCAGCTCTAACTAACACAAGAAATAACAATTAATAGGGATTTAATATACTTTAGTCTCTAATGGTTTCTCAGGTGACAAGCACAGCTGTATGTCTTATTTTGAAAGTTATGCTTGATTTTCTTTACTAACCAATATTTATAATATTAATTTTTAATTTTAAAATATCTCATCTAAATCTAACTCGATTAATAATAAACATTTTAATTCAAAAAATTTTAAAAGGGTGTTAAGTTGTCTTAATTCTGAAATATATATGTGGTGATGTGTTTACAAGGTAATTAAAATGAGTAATTTTTAGCTGTGTCCTGAAACGTTAAATTTAGGCTGATTTTAGTGAAGCACTAATAATATCTCTACTGATTTCAATTTCATACTTATTTTTATCATCCTTTGGATAAGTTTCTATTTAATAACTTTAAAGGCATATTAAAAGAGCTTCAATTTTTGTACTTTTCTTATTGAATTTTAATATCAGGTGATGCAAATTTTGAAATGTTACTATATTAAATATTAGAGTGGCAACTATTTTTTCAACAGTCTGCAGTTTAAAGGTATGACTTTATTTATATTTATTTTGATCTGTCAGTTAAATAAACCTGTATAAGTTTCTGGCATAAATGAGTATTTTCTTTTTTTAAAATAGAAAAAATTAAAATACAATACTACTTAAAAATAAATATTAGTTCTGGTTAAAATATAATAAATAAACTAGGATAAACATAATATGCAGTCTAATTTTGATAGATTTGTGGACTTAAGCAACTATAATAAGTTTATAAAAATTGGAATGTAAAGGACATGTTTACTTTGAAAGAAGGAATAAATATTTAAAGTTTAGTTATATTTTTTGTTTATTAGACTTTTAAGTTGATTAAAGGTAATTAATTTACTTTATAAAGAAAGAGAAAAAGCATGAGGGAGTTGAATTATGTAATGAAGTTGCTAGATGCAGTTAAATTATTTCTTTATTAAAATATAAGAATTTGATGTCGAATCTTGATTGTTTAATGAGTTGAGAAAGTTATGACTCAATGTGCCCTCAAGTAATAGATATCCAGAATATCTGAATCAGATTCACTGAACATTTTTATCAACTGACCTGTTTCTGCCATTGGTTATATATCATAGATCCATATATCCATTGGTCTAAAGTAATTTCTGCATTTTGTTAAAATTTAAAATCCATGAATGTGGTTTTTTGTCTTTGGTATGCTTAATTTGTACTATATTACACTTTACTATTTAGTGTATGCAATAATTAGACATCAATTTATTAGTACATATATTATAGCTATTCACCATGTGTGAAGAAGCTAGCACTATGGGATATAACAGATCTATAGTGGTTTTAGAAGGATTGTGGGGTATTTATAGTGCTAAATTTTTAATATTATAGATGGTGCTCACAATAAATTCAATCTTCCACCATCACATTATCCTTAGGCTCAAATGGTGAGAGGCGGTGCATGAAGAAGTGTTATAACCTGTTTTCATTTCAGTTGAAAAATCACGTTAAAAAAACCCAAAATGAAATAATTTATTATAATAAAATAACAAAATAAGAAATTCTAAAGAAGGTTTGAATATGGCTAAATGAGTTTTATACTATGCAATATAAAATTTAAGAATTTAATTATTATAATAATAAATTTATACCATAATCTATTGATAATTTCATCAAAAATATGCAAGTTATAAATATGACTCACTAAACAATAACAAAAATGTAAAAATGCCAAGTAGAAAAATAAATATTTGGAATCAAAAAAATATTTAAAATACAATTTTTGGTCTATCTTAAAACTAAGATAAGTATAAAAAATTATAAAAACAAAATAAATTTCTTTATAAAATCTAAAATAATAATAATTGTTGAATAGAAATTGACAAAATAATTTTTTTATTAGGCAACTTTGATCTTAATTTTTGAGCTCATATACAACAACAAAAAAATGGATGTATAGTTTTAATGTTTGAACAAGTAACAGGGATAATTAGATCTGGTCTTCTTCTTTGAACAAATGTATTTGATTTTTTTAGAGTACTTTCTTTGCTTTATAGTTTCTTCACATTTTTATTAATTCTTTTCTGATATAATTTTCAGCTCTATGTATAATATAGAAAATAGTTATTGATTGGTTTAGTCTAAAAATGGAATAATCTATTTAAAGCTAAGTTTATATACTATGGCAGATCATAACAGGTTCCCCATTAAGCATATTTCAAAGAAATGTTCATTCAGGCAAGTTTCCAAGAAAGCTTACATCCTA
This sequence comes from Epiperipatus broadwayi, assembly GCA_028023455.1. Taxonomy (NCBI): domain Eukaryota; kingdom Metazoa; phylum Onychophora; class Udeonychophora; order Euonychophora; family Peripatidae; genus Epiperipatus; species Epiperipatus broadwayi. Next base: position 2,109,453 of record JAQFVV010012489.1, on the reverse strand, counting down.
GCAGACCAGTACAGCTGGTACACTGGATTAAGTCTGGTATTCCATTTTCAAATTTCCAATAAGACAGTGTTCTTCACAATGCTATGATATTAATTTCTTTTTTGTTCTGCTTAAACTATCATATTCTCTTTAACTTCATGGCATTCATGATTTAATTGCTGATTACAGTGTAACTTGCTGTAAATTGAACCAATAAAACAACTTATGTGGAGTTAAAATAACTACTTTCTTTCAAAGTATCAATAGCCATTGTTGTTTGAATTAAATGTTAAATACTTTTAAAATTCACAATGCAACCAAGATTCAATAACACATCCTTAATTTTTTAAAAAAAAGTTAAGTTTATTGAGCCAAGCTATTTTTCAAGGAGTAACTACTTAATTATTCTCTTTCAATTCTCTTTTCTTCTTTTTTAAGAAAGTTAATTATTCTAATCAACTTACAAATTTAATAAGTAAGATAATTAATTCTCTTGCAAAAAAAAAAAGATTTAATTTTATATATTCATTTTTTATTTCAAAGTAAGCCGATATTTTATATCAAATTTTTATAAACTAGTTATAATTTTGTCAGTCCATTAAAATTCTCAAGTGTAATGAAAATTAGAATTCTTAATAAGTTTATCATATTTCATTTTTAATATTTTAATCCAAACTAATATTTGTTTACATTTATGTATTATTCTATTTAAATTCTTTCTATTTTTAGTAAAGAAAATTTTCATTTATGTTAAAAAAGTGTACAAGTTTATTTAACTATTAGATCAACATAATAAAATATGTGTACTTGCACCTATGGTTACCCTGATAATATGGAGCAGGGACCAGAGAACTATGGTTCATGAGTCAAATGTGGCTCTTTAACCTTTAACTCCAATCATGGCTCATTTTATCATGATAAACATAAGCACATTTTTTTATTTCTTCTTGCCGTTTGTAAATAAATATTTTGATGATTCTAGGAAAGGAAAAATGTACATTACAAAGTTGTTTTTTAAATTCAGCCTTATTATAGAATAGTATTTATTATAAATATTTAAATTTGTGAATAAATTAAACTGTCAAAGTAACTTTTTGTTTTTATTTATTTACTTTTAAGATAATTTTTATTTTCGATAGGATGTATAGATTCTATTATGCTCTATTACTAAAATGAAATATTCAAATATATACCCAGCCATTCAGAAATTTATATTTTTCATTTTTCACTTCTTTCCTTGCAACTCTTTGATGGGGTTGGCAGAAAGGATTTTTTTTTCTTTGTGTTAAAATTTTTTCAACTCCTGATATAGAGCATGAACTGTTTAGTCTCTTATTTGATATTATTTATAATGGAATAGATTGTTTAAATTTTAAAAAATATTGTGAGCTTTCAACTGAAATGATAATGGATTGTACCTCAACTTCTATTTAAAATCTGCCTCTGTACAGGTTGATCTTAATGTAACGGGTGATAGTTAGAATTTATTATTAGTTCCATCTATACCTTTAAATGTTATAACCCAAGGATGTTAGAAAATGTCCTAAGATGACACTATTACTATTGAAAAAATATTTGGATAGATATGAAGATTGACTCTTAAACAGATAACAGGAAAAGTCTACATTCTTGATGATCCTGGATTAGTGAAAATAAATGATTTTTGGAAAATATGTAATAGAATGGTATGTAGAATAAAAGATACATCTTCTATTAAAAAATAAACAAAATGTATACCTACATTGAAATGACAACTAAAAAATAAATAAATTTAAATAAACTTAACATCAGTTTGTTAAAAAAGCAGTAGTGAAAAAAAAAAACTAAGGCAACATTACCTTTTTGATGGGTTCTATGTAAATGATACATTTTTAATGTCAGCATCCACAAACAGCATATTTTCAAGAAATCATAAAGACCACTATGAAATCATAAAATAATATGGTAAAGTTGCTACACTATTAAACATCATGTGATCACCATTCCCTATGCTTACACAAGCTGTTATAACAGAGGCAAACTCTCTATCAGTAGTGCCACATAGTGTACATCAGAGTAATCAATGAATGCAAAAAGGTTTGTGCCTAAAATCCCTATCTAGTGCATATTCATTCTAAAATCTAAGTGCAGTGCTCTCAGATCCAAGGCTTCTCATTGATGAAGTCCACAAGCTAGTAACTAGTCTGTAGTTATTGGATGAGTGGCACAGGATAGGGTTTTATGCACTACTGTATGGTGAGCTTTGCCTCTGTTATAAAGTTATTTTTTTACTAAAGAATAAAAATGATGTTAGAGGATCATATAATGACTGTATAAACAGCTAAAATAATGACAAAAGGTAGAAAAATTGAGAAGTCAGTATATATAAATATTTTTAATGTTATTAGAAAACTTAAGATTTTAGAGTATTGATATGCATATTACAGATGTTGGAGATTTATATAGTATAAGTTTTGTATCCAGATAATTATATGATCTCTTGGGTTGAAAATAATCTGCTGAGAGCAATAATTAATGATAAGAAAGGAATTTGTATATAGAGTTATTGTTAGTAGATAAATTCTTGACTTAGTTATTATATTAACTTACTAGTAATAGATAATCCTGGTTTATATCTAACTGCCAACATTCATATTCTGTGTTACCTTACTCATATTGTAGAAATGTTTTCAGATGACTGGGTAGGTGTGAATTAGTATAGTTCAGTCATGGGTTTAATGATAGTTCTAAAATTTCTCTTTTTTTATGGTAATTCTTGTTTGTCTTAGTTAAGAAACATTTTTCTTAATTAAAAAGCTTAAAGATGATCGCCCCCCATACCGATGAAAGTATTAAATTCAAAAGATATAAAATCATCTGATAAAAATATAATGATTGGTATCTAGAAAGTTGAACAGATTGGCTAAAGAGAGATATATTAAAGTTAGGTTTAAACTTTATAGTTTTTTTCATTTTGAGGAAGGAGTATTGTTTGCAAATACACATATTCTATTGTGTACGTTTTTCTGACAGTTAAATAAATTTGTATAATCTTCTAAGATAAATGACTATTTTCTTTATTGAAAATAGTGAGAAATTTAAATAGAGTGATAGTTAAAAGTGAACAAATGTTAGTACTGGTTAAATATAAGAAACAAAATAAGCAGTGTAATTTTTATTAGATTAATCAATTTTATGAGATTTATACAAATGTGATAAGTTTCTAAAAACTGGATGTAAAAGATATGTTTATATTGAAAGATATAACAAAAATGTAAAATTTAATCATATTTTGCAAGAGGATTATCTTGCTTACTAGATTTGTAAGTTGATTAAAAGTAATTAATTTGCGTTAAAAAAAGAGACAAAGTGAGAAATAAATGAGTGTAATTAAGTTGTTACTTTTTAAAATATAGCTAGATATAGTAAAATTAACTTTTTTATTTTAAAAAAAAAGAGGATTTGTTGTTGAATTTTAGTTGTCCATGAGCTGAAAAAGAAAGTGGTAATTGATACTTAGAAGCTTCAACATTTTCACACCAGTTGTTTTAACAGTTTAATTTACAGCAAACTTTATTTGATAGTTGGGCTGCTGAAATCTGTGAAGACTTATGATAATTTAAACAGAATAAGAAAATACTTATTGTCACAGCATTATGGAAGAACTTCTCTATGTTATTGGAAGTTTAAAATTGGGATAATAGTCTATATCAGTATATCAACTATGGTGGTCTATTAGGATGTAAGTTTGACAGAAAACTTCTCTACCTGGAAATCTCTTCAGGACAAATCTAATAAAAACCTGTTGAATGTTTCTTATTACAAAACCTTATATTGTTTTTTTCCACATTATGTATTGAACTGAGGATTATATCAAAAAAAAAAGATGGAATAAAATTTGAAGAGAATTGTAAATCAAAAAAAAAAAAATACTCTGAAAAGAATAAAATAGATTTATTCAATGAAGAATACCAGACCAATTTGCCATGGAATTACCAAAGTTGAATACTCCAAAACACCCTAAAAGCAGTGTTCTGTGTGTATGTGAGAGAGAATTGTTCATGAGCTTTAATTTTATAAATACTTTTGGTTATTATAATTTATTCTACTTATCTTAGATTTCTGATAGAAAAGAGTGTACTGTAAATATATTTTTTTTGGTTATGCATATATAGTTTTCTATTTGATATGTTTACATTTTGTTTGTGTAACAGGACATGCACACATATATATATATATATGATTATGCATATGCATTTTTCTATTTGGTATTTTTATATTTCATTTATGTGTAGCAGGACACACACGTGTGCACACACACATATATAACCCATATGTCAAAGTTGAGTATTTCAATAAAATTATTGATAAACTATGACATAAAGTTATTATTATAATAATTAAATTTTTAAACGATGTATTGCATAGTAGAATGCTCATTTAAGTCATATTCAAACCCTCTTTAGCATTTGCTATTTTATTATATTATTATATTAAAATATTTCATCCCCTTGTTAAAATTTATAGCCTTTGAATATCTTTCTTATCTTTTCTATGATTTATTAGCAATAATATACTGTATTAAACTTTACTATTTGGAGTATGCAATAATTAGACATCAATTTATTAATTACATGTATATAGATAATTACTATGCGTGAAGCTGCTAGCACTATGAGATAGAACAGATGCATAGTGTTGTAGATGGATTGTGTGATATTTATGGTGCTATACTTTTAAAGTTATAGATAATGTTCACTATAATTTCAAACCATTACTATGTTACTCTTAGGCTGATCTGCATAGAGATATTATTAGGAGAAATTGGGATATAACCTGTTTTGATTTTAAACCACTAAACATCACATGATCACCATTTCTTATGCTTGCTCATAACTGTTATTAAAACAGGAAAAACTCTCCATACAGTAGTGCCATTCAATGCAAGCCAGAGTAATAAATGGATGCCAGAAGGCTTGAGGCATCCATTGATTACTCTGGCTTGCACTTAGTGGCACTACTGTATGGAGAATTTAGTATAGGGTCTCTAAACAAAAAAAAAAAAAAACTTTGCACTTTTCAAGTAAAATCAAAATTCTCCATACAGTAGTGTCACTGGCATCCATTGATTACTCTTGCTTGCACTGAGTGGCACTAATGTATGGAGAGTTTTGCCTGTTTTGATTTTATTTGAAAAGTGCAAATGTTTCTTTTTTTTTTTTGTTTAGAGACCCTATACTACTCTCATATCCCATAGTATTACATTACATATTTTATTTTAATAGCTTCTTTAGTGAAACTTATCTTTCAAGAAGAATAAGTTTAATTAAACATAGTAAATGATTATACATTTTTTTGAAAAAGTAAACCATAATTGAAATGAGATTGGCATGGTGTTATATTTTCTGTAAGGATTCACTTGATATCTTCTATTTTTGAAATTACTAGATAGATCAATAAAAGGTTGGTGATATAAAATCTTGATTTACACAATGGTACATATGCTTCTTTCAGTGTTTAATTTCCAATGTTAGATTCAGAAAGTTCTGTGAAAGAAAAACTTTGTATTTCTCTGAATAATAATATTATATTATTACTAAACAAAAAAATATTATTATAAACTTTAATGCATATGTTAGTAAAAAAAAAAGAATTAAAAGGGCCTGAAGTTATTAGAAATAATAATAATGGATGCTATAAGCTCAAATGACTGTAATGATTATTGTATTTTTGCCCAAAATAAGAATTGACTATTATCAATATATTATTTAGATAGATAAATTATATAAAAGAAATATAATGAATAAGAGTTTATAACAATAACGTCTAATACTATATATTCTAATTAGGAATCAGAATGTAAAAAAGATCATGTTTGTTGAACATTTCAAATGCAAATTATTAGACAGATAATAGACTAGATTACTTTTAAAATTAAAATAGTACTTTCTTTAAATGTAGATCCTATTCCAATCATATTTGTAAAATGTTTGATGATCTTATTATTATGAATTATCTATTATTTGTGATCAATTTTCATAAGTATTAAGCAATAAAGTTGCATGCAAATTTGCATTTACAAGAATGCCAGGAGGAATTAATTTATTTTCATCAATATGTCGTTGATTAGTAAGTCCATGCTACTAATAAATCTATTATTAGTTCTTTGATTGAAAGAAACATATAGCATTTTATTTTTAGTAAAATAAGAATTTAATGTGTAGTTTTATAAGTTATATAAACATATAAGGGAAACAATTATTTTAAAACCTTTAAAATAAATTTTGGATTAAAACAGCAAGGGAGACAGACATTTATTTGCAGAGCTTCATTATCATAAATATTTTATGCTCTATTAAAATAACACATGAATCTGAATAAAAAACCAATTATTATAATTCTATTAAATCCAAGAATGATTCTATTTTATGTGATATTGATCATATTATGAACATTAGTCAATTATGTTGCTTACCTTCCATACAAGAATAGAGATGCTAAATTTAATAGCATAACTCTCTTAACTACTTATTCAAGTTGACTTTATCATTGTTCTGTGAAAGTCAGTTTCTATCATGACTGATTATACTAAAACAGACAAAGATTTGGGGAAAGGTGTTAAGCATCATCACAAAATTTTATGAGATAATATGCAAATTATTACTAATCCATCTATCTTTTATTTGCTCATCATGGTGCACTGAAACATGTTTTAGGTTTTATCTACAAACATTAGAAGTAATCTTTTTTAAAAAAAAAATTATCAACAATAAAAAATAAATAAATGACATTATTAAATATAATCTCAACCAGAAATATATACATGAATTAAAATATTTATAAAAATAGTATTGTAATTAGAATGGGGGATTTGAATACAGCTTTTAAGCTCTCTCAGCTATCCACTCCATCTTATATAACTGATACACATAACCACATACATATGAAAAAGATAAATGATCTCCAATATATGTATTTTATTCTGAACCAGTACTCACCAGTTGGTCCAGATCATCATCTCTCACATATATATGCAGGCAGTACTCAGTTTATATTAAGATAGCATTTTTTCAAACTTTAATGGATAGGCTTCAATCTGCTCCATCCTCCAACTCTTCAGCCATCCATATTATTGAAAATCTGATGATGGAATGCTGATGAGTTGCTGGTTCAACATAAAATACATATATTGGAGATCGTTTATCTTTTTCACATGTTTGCTATCATGTGTATCAGTTATATAAGATGAAGTGAAAGTCTGTGTTCAAATCCCCCATACTAATTACATCTACAGTTCAGTATATGCATTATACTTGTAGTCAAATATTAAAGATAGTGTTGGTAAAAAAAAAAAAAAAACTAAATAATAATAAAACTTATAATAATATAAATAAAAAGAAATTCTAATAATCTTATCTGAAAAAATAGTTTTAAATAAATAAAATATTATTAAATGAAGGTCTAAAATATACCCACAATGTATAAATAAGAAAATCAAGAAATAATAGCAAAATCAGAATTACTAATGAACAATTTTATAAATGAAAAATATGAAGAAAAATATGACATTAAGATGTTAGAATGTAAAGACTTAATTAGTAAATAAAGAATGAAATTGACAAATAATTAAAACTCAAATAGTACAAGGCATAATTATAATAATATAAATAATAACAAAAATTAAACTAAAAATAAATGATGAGAAATATTAACACTTCAAAATATTTACAAAAAATATAAAAAGCAAATATTTGTTAGTGCAGTTAAAAGCATCAAAAAATATTAGTGCTGGCAGCTACTTGGCATAAGGTTCCTGTGCATATACATGGTAAACAGCGCCACCTAGGGAGTGGAACTGGCATCACTGCTTTTGGCCCCGTTGATATGGAAACAGTGCCTTTTGCGGCCACATGGGGCGTAAGTTACAAGTACCAAAAAGAATAATAGCTCAAACATTGATAAATGAATAATGATAAAACATCAAAAGCACGAATACACAAATTGCTGCTATAAAAAGATATACAAAAATTTATAACTGAAATGTTCCATAGACCAATTATAAATTATATTAATACATATTTTGAAAAATATAAAAATAACATTTTAAAAAATATATTACTTAGAAAATAATAATCTCCCCCCCCCAAAAAAAAAAAAACCAATATACAATTTTTAAAAGAATTCATAAATATTTTTAATTGATTTAAAATTATATATTATTTTTAATTTTGGAATTATTCCTTTCATAGTAATATTTTTTGAAATATTTTTATTGCTATAAAAATATGCATTTTGCAACATATGAAATCAATAAGCATATATATTAATGAAGATGATGTAATAAATTTAGCTTTAGAAAAATATGTATTAGATAAAAATATAAAATAGAATATAAAACATTTTGAACAATTACTTAAATTATCTTATAAAAGAGAAAAAAAATATTATAAACAAATTAAAAGGCTAAGCATGGAAAACATTTTAAATGATTGTATAACAGATATACACATGCAAAAATTTAAAAATACATACTTTATAACTTTAAAATCTAAAACTTTGTTTTACAAAAGATATTATAAATAATTGTTTCATAATATAAATGTAAATTATTTTCTAGTGTCCATAAATCAAAAAGAAGAAAACGTAAAATTCAAAATGGAAATGGAAAAAAAGGCAATTACATCAATTTTATGGAGATAAATATTTATAAAAAATAATATTAAAAAAATATATTTTTTTTAAATAATGCTTTTATAACTATATAAAAGGTAAAGAAATCTACACACCAGCACCATTTTAAACAAGATGATAATTGTAAGAATATTTTCACCCCAGCCACAACATATAGTCTTTAAGGAAATAAGAGTGACCATCTTATATCTGAACTCATATAGTAATTTATAAGCCAATCTTAAGTGTCAAGAAGTAAGAGTGTGAATATATAAATCATTCACTTTAAATCCATTTCTTAATTTAATATTCTTATTAGCACTTATGAAATATTAAAATTTACTTTGTGGCATATTAGACTATTTTAAATTATGTAATACTCTAAATTTTACAAGCACAGTGTTTAAATTGTAACTATATAAACAATCATCCACACCATAACTGTAATGATATTCTTGTCCCAGCCACAAAATAGAGTCTTTAAAGAAATAAGAGTAACTGTCTTAAATTATGAGCCAGTCTTAAGTGTCTAGAAGTGAGAGCATGAATATATAAATCATTCACTTTAAATCCATTTCTTAATTTAATATTCTTATTAGCACTTATAATATATTAAAATTTACTTTGTGCCAATATTAGACAATTTTAAATTATGTAATATTCTATATATAAATTTTCCAAGCACAGTGTTTAAATTATAACTATATAGAAGGTAAAACAAATCTCTACACCAGCACTATCTTAAACAAGATGATAATTATAAAGATACCCTCACCCTAGTCACAAGATGAAGTCTTTAAGGAATATAGAAGGTAAACAAATCTCCACACCAGGGCTGTTTTAAACAAGATGATAACTGTAAGAATACTCTCACTCCAGCCACAAGGCAAAGTCTTTAAGGAAATAAGAGCAACCATCTTATTTCTGAAGTCACATGGTAATTTATGCATTTATGTGAATCGTCCACTAAAAATTAGAAAAATAACAAAGTAATAATCTATATCATAAAAGCATTTGAGCCTCAAATAAAATTATAAAAATCAAAAAGGCCTCAAATGTTTTTATGATACAAATTATTACTTTATTTTTCTACATTTTAGTGGGCTATTTACATAAAAGCATTTTTTTTAAAAAAATATATTTTTAAATATTTTATTTTTTTAGTTTTTAGTTATAAACAAACATATAATTTCAATAAAATAATTTTCTTCATTAGTCTCTTTTTAATTTTTTGTTTATATCACAAGAGAGTACCTGTTATCAATGATTTTGAAGTTGTATTCATTTTGATTTTGAAAATGAAAAAAAAAAAAAAAAACACACAATTCTCTAATCTTTTATACACATTTATTATTTTTTTCATAAAATATTTATGAAATATTAATTATTTTAGAGACATAATTCATAATTTATTATGAAATTTTTACTTTTAATTAATTAATTCAATATTAACAAAATTTTATTCTATAAACACAATACTATCATTGGCTCAGTTATTAAGGAGTTTTCTTAGAAAGTATAAGGATGTGGGTTTGATTCTAAATGAAATCTGATTCTTTTTTCATTGTTAAAAATTCAAAAATTTGGATATCCCAATAGAAACACAGACAAGACAAGTTCATATAAAAGCATTTAAAATACACTAAACAACCAAGTAAATATTAAATTTGTGTATTTAGAAGAAATACATTTTATTGATGTTTAACAAATTGATCTTAGACATTGACAATACCTATAAAGAAAACAATAAAATAACCAGAATTATAATTTTGATTTCAATGATAACTTATTAAAAATGAAAAATTTTTAAAAAAAATTTTTTTTTCTCATGTGTCATAACATCATCTGGGAAGTGAATCTGCTATCCCATGACAACTTCTTGTAAAGCCGCTGTCACTGACCTCTCGACCACCAATGTTTGACAAAAATTTACAACTAATATATCACAACACATTCTAAAAAAGAAATACATATATAAGTGTATTATATATACTGTGATGTCTATGAATTAAGTTATAAACTAGATAATAAGTGCAAATTAATTAAAGAAAAGAAATCTTCAATATTACATTACACTCTATGAAAATTGATATAAAGAAAAAGTGGGCAAAAAACATAATAACAATGAACTATTTAATTAAATATATCCTCCCACACATTTGTATTTTGAGGAAATTAAAATAAAATAAAACTAGAATGGTAAATAAAATATTAAAAGAAATCTTTTAGTATGTATGTGCCTTAAGAAAATCAACTTTCATGAATGAAAAGGGGGGGGGGCTTTGTGTACACACATCTTGAAATTGTAAAATGAATTTTGATCAATGTTGAAATGCAAATGCTAAGCATATATTGTTAAAAGCATTTGAGAATAATAATTTATGATAAAATTTAATCAGAAAACTTTTTAATTGTAATTTAGTTTGCTGTAATTATGGTCATATACATATTGCACATATGTTAAAAAATGAACTTAATGAATTCACAAAATAATTTTTGCTTTAAAAATAAACAAGGAATAATTAAAATTTAGACAATTAATTGAAAATTACTGACATGTTTCCGAAAACCAAACTTGGTATATCATTGGATTAATATCTAACATAAGGGAAACATGTTTTATGATAAACAAAAAAAACAGGGTAAGAAGCTATAAAAGGCATGCAAAAAACAATATCAGACTGTAATCATTTTTCTCAAAACAAAACCAAAGAAGTATTAGCAATTGTTCTAAAATTAAATTTCAACCTACTAAGAAAAGTCAGATGGAAAATGAAAGATTTCACCATTACATATTGTCTGTTTTCTACAGAAATCCTCATTATCAACAAAACCAGATACATCAAGTATCAGTGTGGAAAGTTTTTATTATGTATCCTTATTAAAAATATGATAAGTCAAGTTTATGCTTCTAGTTTGATTGACATGTCTGTCTAAGCCTTTTAAAAATTATCTGCCACCACTATTCAACTATGTAACACTGAATAAAATGTAGCTGTTGCCTTCCATCATTTGAGAAAATGTTGGTCTGTCTCAGAAATTATTTATTTAATTGCTAAAATGTTTCCTGCTTTTATGAAGAATAAAAAATTGGTAAATTTATTTACCAGTTAACTATCACTTAAATAAGTTGAAGAAAATCGAATGGCATTTTTAAACCATAATTATAATTTCTAAACCTTGAAAGAAGCTGTTGATTCCAGACCAATTAAATAAACTTCATTTCAAACTTTGTGGTTTAGATATCTCAATATTAAGAGATATATGCACTCCAATGATTAATACTGTTAAAATTCTTTTGCAATTTAATTGTTCAAAGACCTTTAAAAAACAAACACTTTTTTTATCTTTATCTTTGTATATATTTATCTTTTTTCTTTGTAATTTTATTCCTCCAGTATTGAAATTATATAAAAGAGCCATAGTATTGTTTCTTAAGTGAAATAATGAGTTAAATTCTGAATTTTTTTATTATCAATGCACTGTTTTAAAATGTGAATAGAACTGATTATTTAGGTTTAAATAAAATAAATCAAAATGATAATCCCATGCTTAAAGTGAAGAACAGATATGTATATTGTCAGATTAATCAGGAACCTTGTTAAATATATTAATCCCACATTTCACTCAAGATATCAGTTATTTCCCATTGGTGTGACTATCATATTGATACTATTTATGGGTTATCTTTAATACTTAAGTTGTTGGAATTAAACTTAACATTTTGTCATTTAAGAAATCTAATTCTCATGTCCAATGATATTATCAGTGTAAAAAGTTAAATACAATTGAGTTGTGTGGCATTATATTTAAGGTCATTGTTTCTGTAAGATGGAATCTGCAGTTACATTGAGAAAAATTCATTAAAGGGTGAGTGATTTAAAAATAGATCTATAGGATCGATCTCAAGACCAAAGTTGGCATTTGCTATCATGACCAGAATTATAAGTCTTTCATAAATGAAATCTATCCATAGCATAGTAAATTTTTTGCAATGTTTTGGGAAAGTAAGATGATGATCAGAAAATGTAATCAATATTTTAAAAAAAACTTGATCACAAATAAGTTAATAATGAACAGTATATGATTTGATCATCAACATGGATTTAAATGTGATTATTTGGAGATAATATTTAAATGTCAGATTTATTAAAAAATTTAATGACTCACTGTTGCATTTGAATATGCAAATGTATAGCTAAGTTATGGATAAAAATTTATGAAGACAATAAAACCAATTACTTGAGGCTTTAATAGGATTATAAATATAGATCAGGGATAGTCAACTTTTTTATACCTACCGCCCACTTTTGTATCTCTGTTAGTAGTAAAATTTTCTAACTGCCCACCTGTTCCACAGTAATGGTGATTTATAAAGTAGGGAAGTAACTTTATTTTATAAAATTTATAAAGCAGAGTTACAGCAAGCTAAAGCATATAAATCTCTATAATTTTTTTTTAAAAAGTCAATTAAATAAAAAAAAAAGAAAGTGCTTCAGTGTCTGACAAAACCCCTATTGCCCACCATGAAGGCTGGAAAGCCGACTAACGGGCAGTAGGGGCCAGGTTGACTGCCACTGATATAGATGATAGTTTAGGACTTCTTATTATGCTGAAAATTTATCTCTGATTCATCATTATTATTAATCATCACTGTAAATTATCTTCATGCATTGAAATACTCCATCTGTTACAATATAAATGTATACACAAGTAAAATATCATCTTATCAATCTCATTATTTTTATTTTTCTGTATATTTCATCAGATTTTTTATATTTTTTATATCCAAAGGAACTAGCTTCATATAAGCATTGTTTTTTCTAATTTCATAATTTCTTGAATTGTTGTCTTATGGCAACAATTACTGTTAACCATGATATAATGTTTTCCCATATAAAGAACTTTTTTATTTATCTTTTTCTTTTCAACTATATTAAAACTTACTATAACTGTAGTCAATATTGTTTCATCATGGAAATTATAAGTAATCAATTTTAAGTTTTAATTCATTGCAAGAGTTTCTGTGTGCATGACCCCTATGTATTAGTTCATCCACAAGCTGAAATTTTCCTAGTCATTTTTGACATTTGTTTTTTCTCTTTTAGTGCAGTATTTATTTTGCTGAATAAAAAATGAAAGAATTTGAAATTGTGAAGAGCATTGCTGAGTTTCAGTTTTAATGTGAACACTATCCAATGATAACAATAATAAGTTATATTAGTTCTTTGAATTGAGGTGTAAAGTTTGTCCAAAACAAATATTAAAGTTTTTTCCAAAAAATATAATGAAATGTTCAAGTTTATCACTTAGTAGAATATAACAATTTTTATACAGTATTATAACATTATCTTTCATATTGCATTGCCAAATCCACATAATATTAATATCATTTTTGTTCTTTATTACTTTTTATAATGCTTTTTATAATCCATTATTAACAGTTTCAATTGCCCCAGCAATTTTCTTCAGAACTATAACAAACACAATACAAAATACATAAATACAAATATACATAAACATATAATTTTACATTGCCCCAGCAATCTTCTTTAGAACTGTGATAAACACAATACAAATACATGAATACAAATATACATGAACATGTAATTTCACATGTAACTTTACATGCGTAAAATTCACATGATCACCATTTCTTATGCATGCTTATAACTGTTATTAAAACAGGCAAAACTCTCTATATGTATTATCACTCAGTGCAATCCAAAATAATCAATAAATGCCAGAAGCCAGAAACTAGTTTGGGGATACTGGATGAGTAGGCACTAGATGTGGATTTTATTCACAACTCTTCTGGCAACCATTGATTATTCTGGCTTGCATTGAGTCGCAATATGTATAGAGAGTTTTGCCTGTTTTAATATCGTATGTAAAATTATATGTTCATGTATATTTGTATTTGTGTATTCGTATTATGTTTGTTATAGTACTGATAAAGATTGTTGGGGCAATTGAAACTGTCAATCGTACATTGTAAAAAGCATCGTAAAAAGTAATAAAGAACACAAATGATTTATATACAGCCTTGATAAGGAGTCAAATGAGTTGAAAGTACTTGGCAATAGTGTTTTATATTATTTTAATGTTTCTCTGTTTTGTACAATATGTGTGATTTACATTATATATATATATATATAACTTTGAATCATAACTGCAAAGATTTTTTTCATTTTTGTTTGTAATTTGCAAAATTGAAGTTAACAATGGTATAGACTTAAATATAAAAGATCTGTAAATATCTAATTATTATACTTAATTTTATTCCTCTTTTTTAAAAAAAAAAAATATATATATAATTACTCTATTATTAACAGTGTAGATGCATACAATATGAAAATAAGAGGTTTGGAATGTTTTCAATTATAAAATCTTGGTCGCATTTTACAATTAATAAATATTATTAAATTATTGGAAATTTTTAGGTTTTGTGATTATATTCTTTTAAAAAACGGTAAATTGAGTTTTCATTTATGTATCATTGTTTTTTTACAAGCAATTGTTTATTTTTTAATACCTTTGTTAAATAATAAGCAATGGTTGAATGCTTGTGGAAATAAAGTATCTTCCCTCAGTGAAGTATATAGTTTACATCATACGGTCTATTTTAGTTGCGATTTTTCTTTGTGGTCAAATTATAAACACTCTTGTGAACAATCTGTTTACGATTTTTTTTTCTCATGTGTCATAGCATCAGCCGGGAAGCGAACCCGCTAACCCGGGACAACTGCTTATAAAGCGGCTGTCTCTGACCTCTTGACCACCAATGCTTGACATCTGTTTAGGATTTATTTTACTTTTTAAGAATAATTCTCTAAAAAGGAAACGAGTTTATATATAAATTCTTCAACTGCCGGAGAAAAAGAAAAGCCAGCTGCAACCTGATTTGAACCACGCTGTATATGCATGTTTAATTAAAATTACATGGGAAACAATGCCTTTTGTTTTTCCTAATATCATGTTTTATTAAGTCACACTTAATGCAGTAGAATTTTTAATTAAAATTGTAGAACATATAAGTGCTGAAAATTTTATATACGTATTGAATTTTATCAATGCTTAACTGTACTACAGAAAAGTTAAATATAAATCAAAGTTTACTGAAAGGCTAGTAATAAAGTTTCTATTAATTAAAGGGTGTTTTTTTTTTTTTGCTTGTAAACATACCTGAAGGAATTTATAAAATGATATTTTATCTTGCCACACCTCTAGAATATTTAATTTGAAACAAAAGTTTAATTTAATAAAATAGCTTTTGAAGATAGGTGTGTCTAAAAAGAAAATCCAAGCAGAACTGATAAAATTAATAGATACAAAATTATATTTAATGAATTAAAAATTATAGTTTTCTTCGTCAGGCCTTATGCGTGTTCTGTTTATATAGAGCTTTAATTTAGAGCATCTATGTCTAACATTTAAATATACTTATTAAGAAAATTATGATAAAATTAAGAATTAAGTATTAGTCTTTTACTAAAATATATATTGTTTTAAATACAAGTATACTCCACATACTTATTAAAAATAATAATAAACGAATAGTTTTTACTCTGGGAGTTCTTAAGAAATTCGAGAATCGGAAATGACAGCTAGTCTGAGATATGTGGTCTTTGAGCTCGACAGTGCACCAAATTGCCTAAAATATTACATTTGCATAAATACTTTTAAAATAATTTAATACTTTTTGTGTATATAAAAACTTTCAAAACAATTACAAATAATTACGTGATTAGAAGAGGGATAGAAGTTTTATGAAATTTAGAAAATTATTGCGGATGAAATTAGTTGAGTTTTGAAACCAGCTTATACTCGTTCACATGTAAAGATAAAATCTAGGCTCAGCATTTGTAAATGTAAGAAAATCTTCTGCAATAACAATTGGAGACTATCATAAATCAGACTTCAACCAGAGTCATTGACTGATAAGCTGATGCATCTGATTACTCACCTCTGTATCAATACTAAATTTATGTAATATAGTCTATCTGAATTGTTGTTAACAAGCTTGGTGGCTGTTACCAAGTCTTATAATTTCATTTGCTAATCATTGTCTATCTTTCAGTTTGTAAACCTTTGACCCAGTACCTATGCATTATTTCCTAATTAATTAATCAATCTTGTGTCTAATCTGCCGTTTACAAACTAATAATCAATGTACATTGTCAATTTATTGTTCATGATACTCGTGTATTTTTAATGTTTTAATAAATATTTTGAGGATTAATAGCAATTGGAGACTATCACATTGCAAACATTTTATATACATATGCAATCAATAAATTGAACTAGACTTTTGCTTTTTAACCAACAATAGCTGTCAATCTATCAGATAGTAATTAAATGATTATAGATTACTTAAAGAATTCAACATTTCTTGGAAGTTGAAAAAATTTAATCCGTATTTATAATCACCACAAAAGATTACAGGAGCCTTCCTGATAAAAGATTCTATTAAATAAATAAATAATCAAATGGTTTACTACTTGTGAGTTTACAAGAATTTGAGTCATGACTGCAGTAAAGTTGGGCCATGATGACTAGAATTTCAGCTTCAAAATGATTTATTATTATACCCCATTGTACAGGGCAAGAGATTCATTTACATGAGCTAATTGTTAAATTTTCAGGAACATTGTGAACTAATTATTAAAGGTGATGTTAATTATTTAAAATTACAATTGTAAAAGCTATGTTATCTATGACTTAAAGTACAAATTAACAGTCAAGCATTGGTGGTCGAGAGGTCAGCAACCGCTGCTTCACAAGCAGTTGTCCTGGGTTAGCGGTTTCACTTCCTGGCTGATGCTATGACATGAGAAAAAAAAATACAAACTAACATTAACTACAAATTATGGGACCACACACACACACACTTTCCACAAACTAGTAGCTTTTTGTAAAATATTGCATATGGTAACAATATTTATCAATGTGAAATATGCATACAAAATAATCATGGTTGTATTTTGGAAATGTCCTTATGTAAGGATTAACAATGTGTGATAAACTATGGCATCTCTGACACTGAAATGCAATGTGTTAAATGTAAAGAGAATACTGATACTATATAGAGAATATATTAAAAACATTAAATATATCCTTAATGTAATCACAGTGTTGAACATTCTTTTAAAAGGCAAACATGGATTTGAAAAGAATGATCGTCACCAAAAATTTATTAAGACTAAAAGACAAAAATGTCTTATTATTGCATGTAATTTAAAAGCAATATTTTACATTTAATTTCATACATAAGTAGAGGCACTTCTTTAATTAAATTTTTGTGAATTCATTTCATTAGTCTTATTTTTAAGAAACAAAAATACATTCCATTTTTTACAAAATTTCATAGAATAATTCAGTAATATTTATGCCATCATTTTGCTTTTTATTTATCAACTAGATAGTATTGTTATAGTAAGATACTTTAAAATAATTTAGAAAATACACCACTAAATTAGATGATCTTTTATGATATAAAGAAAATCAATTTTACACCAGATTATAGTAGACAATTATATATTTGTCAGGAAAGTATTTAGTACTATTTAAGTAAATTTTATACAACCCAACATCATAATTTAGTTTTAGCACATTGTATATCACAGAAGACAAATACTTAGTATAGTAGATACCATTTAATTATAGATTTAAAAAAAAAAACTTTTAAGACCTTTATTAGGCATTGTTTAGGAATTACTTTTTGATTGATTATTTTTAAAAAAAATCATTCATGGTTTGCTATGTTTTCCTCATAAACTCATCTCTTTTCTGAAATTGATTATTAAAAGTAATACTTCAGTGAATGCTACTAAAAGAAATTTGTTCCACTTATAAAACTGAGAGCAGAAAAGCAGATTTGCATATGCAGCTTTTATATTTAATATAGGAAATGATAGATAATAGTATTATCATTTAAATTATTTATGAGATCTCTTAATAATTATTGGAGTATTGTAGTTAAACAAAAATGAAAATGAAAGAGATAGTGAAACTATCATATGGTAAAAGTTATTGAATATGTTCATAAAAATTCTGACATTAATGAAAGGTTGTAAATAGACAAGGCCTTCATCTCTATGCATAACTCTTATCTGGAATGTGTTACAAGCATGTATACATTCTTATGATTCAATTCCTTTTGTTCAGGTTATTATGTTCATAAGTTTACGTAAAAATTTTGTAGGCTAGTAATGTGGAATTTAATTTCTTCTTTTTCTTCCTTTTCCTATGTATTGATTTCTAATTTAACATATCATACCATTTACAACTTTCTTAAACACTTTATCAATACTATTTTTATGTCAAAACTAACAGTTTTGATTATCCTGCAGTCATCATCAGAGCTCTTTATAGGACTTTTTAAAACACTTTATCAATACTATATTTTATATCAAAACTAACAGTTTTGACTGTCCTGAAGTCATCATCAGAGCTCTTTACAGGATCTCTAATGATGATTGCAGGACAGTCAAAACTGTTAGTTTTGATATAAAAAATAGTATTGATAAAGTGTTTAAGAGCTCTGATGATGACTGCAGGACAGTCAAAACTGTTAGTTTTGATATAAAAAATAGTATTGATAAAGTGTTTTAAGAAAGTTGCAAATAGTATGATAATGTGGAATTTGTAGAAATGAAAATCTAAATATCCATGATTTGTAAATACTAATTTAAAAAGTTTATTTTGAAGATGATTAATAAATTGTTTATCCTCATGTCAAATATTCCTTATCACGGTGTGGTTAGAGGAATCTCCTCTTCATCAAAAAAGGAGATAACCATTTGAAAGTAATGCCATAGTCTTCTGATGAGGCAAAGTAGCTCAGAACAGATTTGTAATTTGTATTACTTAATATGTTAAAACTTATTAGATGCATTTATTATTTTATAAATACATATCTTATAGAAAAATCAATATGTGAAATTTCAATTTTGTTTGCAACTATGAATTTTTTTAAAAAATGAACTTTAATATATTATAGATGGCCACAATCCCATATCTGAATCAATGCATATGATATATAACAATGTAATTGAATATTCACCAAAAAAAATTGTTAAATGCTTGTCTGTCTGGATCACAAATTGTAATATGAAATGTGACAATTTATTTTTGTACCTTTGTCGATTGTTTTGGTGCTCTCCCTGCTATCACAAAATCTTATCAACCAATTGGAAATGTTCTTGTCACTTATGGTTTCACTTCCTTTACAAAATTTATATTTCTTTCAAATGCTTCAATAGGATTTTTGCCAATTTTAAAACAAAATTTTGTTCAATCATGTGTTATGGTACATAGCACACTACCATATTTTATATTGCAATTTATGATTCAGACATGCTAGAATCTTAAAGCTTTTGTATATATTTTTACATAACATATTGGTAATGCTGTAGGCAGCTGAGGGAGAAAGCTATTTTTCAGTTATCTTTTCACTGGGACCTATTGAATATATTATTGCAGCAATTCAAGATAAAATTTAATTTTCAGTAATATAATAATAACAACTACCAGACATGATTAGAAAACATTATTGTTTTATTGCATTACTTTAGTCACTTCCCTCTAATTAGTTAAGATATACACAATAGATTTCTTCAAAGAGAAAAATTAAATGACTTGTTTCCACTTCAATGGCAGTTAATGCAAATGTGTTTTCTAATTAAATTACATCAATAGATGACTTATTAACATCACCTTCTGCAATCTCTATAGCAACACTCATATCAGCTATTTTTCAGAGGGCATAAATTATTAACACTGACACAAACAGCAGCTATAAGAGTGTTTTGGCATTGGAAATCTTCCATTATATTGTATACTAATAATGGAATAAGATCCTTTGCAAAATAAAATCTATTTTTTTTAGATCTTCAATGGGGATCTTTTCACAAATAATGAAATCTTAAAAAAAGAACATTAGATTATTTTAGCATTGTTTCACATTTAATATTCATGAATAATACATTTAAATAAGAGCAGCCACTTAGTTCTGTTATTTTGATTGATTTATGACCATAATATCAATTTGAAAGGCAAGAGTTAAATAAGATAATCTATATACATTAAATGTATCATGTTCTAATAATTAAGAGTTCATTGTTATACTGGATAATAATAAAATACATATACATACATTTAGGAGTTACTCATAAACAAGTGTAACCATTCCAATTCGAAGAAAAAGAAACAAAAAATGATCTGAAATGACAATATAAATAACTATACATGAAACGTAAATACATGCATATATATGTAACATGCATGCTATTTTTTTGTTTTGTTGGTATATGATGCAATGCTATCTTTTAATTTTCTCATGGAAACACTTTTCTTTTTAAAATACTCCAACACCATGTCTAATTGTAATTCTTCAATATATTCTATTTAGTGCCATATCTTTTCAATGGAAACCATTACCATTGCACTTATTTAGAATGTCCTTGAGATAATTCTTACATAGTAGATGTGGTTTGCATCTTCCATGAAAACCATGTTCAATAAATTCTTGCAGTGTTTATTTATTTTACATGTTCAATCCAATAAAGATGTGATTTTACAATCATAGACTCTATAGAAACACAAACAGCAATTTGAAGAACATAACGATTGTTTTTATGATCTTGCCATTATTGTATCATTCGATAACATTTTACTGATGGTATGTTGTTAGAATCAAGGAGTTTAAGTTAAACCATTAAACATCACATGATAACCACTGAGTGGCGCTACTATATGGAGAGTTTTGTCTCAGTGAGATTAAGTTACTATACAAAATATGAACGTAAATTAATTAGAAATACAACATATGAACGTCTGTTTTGTTTATTTGCTTATTAAATTATATTTAATAGCACTCAAAAACAAAATAATTTGTAAAAGTTTTAATAAATTTTCTTTTAGTTAACTATTATTATTATTATTATTAATGAAATTACGAAATAGTTTTGTTAAATTTATTCTATAAATTGTTTGTTTTAACTAAATTATACACTAATAGTTAATGATTAATATGTTTGTTTTCAATAAAATGTTAATAAGAAAATATTATCGTCAATAATTCGTTCTTTTAAAAACATAAAATAATATTTGCGTTTAAAAATATAATTTATAAAGCAAAATGGCAAAAAATGTTTAATTTAATTGAAGAAAATAAAAATTTATTTTTATTTTGATTGGAAAATAAGTGTACAGACTTAAATTTAAATAGAAAGTTAAAGAATGTGATACAAATAGTATATTACAATAAAAATAAAGAAGTAGAAAAAAGATTTTGAATTAATAATGAAATAATAAAGAGAAGAATATAGAAAATTATAAATATTGGAACTCAAGATCAGTGAACTGCTGCGTACCAGGAAGTGACATATTTGAACTTTTTATGAACTCATGAACAATAAAACCATTATTTATTTAAAGTTTAATAATAAAATGTATGTAATAAGATTCTTATAAAAGAATTATAAAGTAATTAAAATATTTCATTTGTATCAGAATAAGAAAAGTCACAGATAGATAAGAGCTAAATCAAAAATTACTTTTTCATAGTGTGGATGTACTGAAAGGGTAGGAAGGGTTTCAATAATTTGTATTATAGGCAAAATAAGAAAGTTACATTGTAAAATTTGTAATTGAAGTAAAAAAATTAATAGTGAAGAAAATTTACGAAATGTATGATAAATTATTGAAAACTATGGATAGGAATTCCATTTAAAAATTATTTGATATTTGCAGTTTTATATGTCATTAGAGTGTATATAATTAAACCAATTGAATTGTTGCTATGTAATACTTTCAATGTGTATAATACTATTAATTAATTTTATTTTAAAAAATCAAATATTCTTTTGGATAAAGGGTCTAATATAGTAAGCTAATTGTGGTACTTACTAATCTACACCTATTATTTATGAATATAATTTGAAAGCCATTGAGATATTTTCTTTGTGACATAGAATTGGTTGTTTAAAAAATAACATGTACTATGTTGAGATTTCATCACTGTTACATAAATGAAATTGTCACAGCTATTTTATGGACAAGAACAATTTTCAAAGATTATATTACAAAACACTCCTCTTTTAAAATTAAAAACATTTATGAGCTTAGACATCATACAAAAACAACCCCTTTATTAGAATTGGATGGGTAAGCTAATAATATAACTAATATGAACTCAATTTACAATATAAGCTGCAACAAAATAAAATATATCTCTTATAGTTATCTGTCAAACAATCCCACAGCTCAAATCAGATCGCTTATTCCAAACTATTTTTTTTTGTATTTTCACATATTCATACTTATTGGTCTTTGTATCGTCTTCAGCCAAATTCATTTTTCTCCTATTTTTGCCATATTTTTACTGTTGTAGTATATTGCCATACTTTCTGTGCCTCTAAATACATTTCCCAATTTGGTATCTTTTTATTTTATAGTTTCCTAAAAATAATATTCTATTTACTCATTTTAATGTTTTATATTTCTAATCTTAATTTTCCAATTTATTCTTTTGACACCTTAAATCTTCTAAATCCAGATCCAAAAGCCACCAAATGTTCTTTCTTACTTTTTTCTCTTTGTTCTTGTTTCTGCTTTATATAAAAGTAATGACCCAAACAAAACATTTAACACGTTTCTTAGATCTAATTTTAATTATTGACAGAACAATTTCCTATCCTTTGTTAACACTTGCATCATCAGAAATATGTAACTTTCCAAACATTTAAAAATATTAATCTATTCTTAATTTACTTAAAATCTTTTCCTCTTTCTATCTGCTTTCATTGATACACATTGATTTTCAACTCAAATTTTCATAAGCTTTGTTTTTTCCTCATAATATTTTATTGAGATTATTTTCACTATGAAAAAGTCACTCAATATTTTAAGCAAATCTAATACAATTACTACTCCTTTATCATATGTTAATTCCATCTTTGGCAAAAAATAAACCTTCATTTACAAGCCACCTAAAAAAATAAATAGAGATCATGTTTTTAATGTCAAGACAATGTATTTAATAAGTAGAAATTTTTAGCATTGGTTAAACTTGATGGAACAATTTTTGGAAAAATTAAAATGCTCAATTTGAGCAGAGATGATAAGCAAACTCATCCTGCTAAAGTTGTCCTTGTTTTAAATTGTAAGAAATAATAGCTAATCAGCTCAGAATGCATTACTCTACTAAATTCATATCACACATAAGACTATTATTATTGTAAAGATATGCAACTAAGCTATCCAATGAGATTTTTTTTTTTCTAAAATAAACTGTAAAAAAAAAAAAAATTAAAGGAATAAAAAAAATTATTACGTAGATTTCAGAAGATCTAAATGATAAGATAATATAGCTAATAATAATTTTGTTTTGAAAATGTGATAGTATATGCGATTATAAAAAAATTGAATGAAAATAATAAACAAATCCTTAAAGACTGATTTCAATACAACCCAAATAATTCTGAAATTACAATTGAATATTATTTTAACCAACTCGTGATATTAATAAAAACTCACTTTTTGAATGCAAATATTGAATATGCATAGCTTAATATATGTGAAATTTAACAGAAATGACAATATTTTTGTATAATATATATAAACAACATTCATCTATTAATAAATGCTAAGAAATATAATGGGCTTTCTACTCTTTAATCTTTTAATAGTTTTAAGGATTCATTTATTGACATTATGAAAACAATGAATAAAATTAAATCAGAATAATATATAAATTATATTCTCTATTTCCACAAGTATCAATAAATGAATGCTTAATATGAATGTAAAATAAACAGGCAAAACTTTTCATGCAGTAGTGCCACTCTGTGCCAACCAGAGTAATCAATGGATGCCAGAAGGTTTGTGCATAAAATCCCCATCTAGTGCCTACTCAACCAATATACCCACATTAGTTTCTGGCTTGTGGTTAGCACAGGGTGGCACTACTGTATGGAGAGTTTTGTCTGTTTAATAACAGTTATGTGCTAGCATAAGAGATGGTGATCAAGTGATGAATGGTAAATATTAGATACATATAGCTTAATGTATATAAAATCTATACAAAAGTAACAACATTTCTTGAATCTATATATAAACAGCACTTTAGCTAAAAAATACAAAGAATAAAATGAATCACCTATTCTTTAAACTTTTAATGAATTAAAGCATTCATTTATTGATGTTATTGAAAATAGAAAATAAATTGACACAGTAAACTTTTTATTTTCAACAATGTCAATAAATGAAAGCTTAAAACCATTGAAAACTTAAAGAATAAGTGACTCATTATATTCTTTGCATTTATTCAATGATGGGTGCCATTTATAAATAGCTTCTAGAAATGCTACTGCTTTTGTTTAAATTTTATATATATTAAGTTATGTCTATTGAATATTTACATTCACAACCTGACTTTTCATTAATATTATAAGTTATTAAAAATGAGACATTATCTTTATTATTTAAATATTCAATTGTAACTTCACAGAGATTTAGGTCATATTTAAACCAAGTTACAATACAAATTTCAGTGAATATTACAGACAATATCAATAAATGAATACTTAAAACTTTTGAAAGCTCAAAGAATGGATGATCTATTCTATTTATTTGCATTTATTAATGTATGAGAGTTATTTATATATAGCTTCTACCTGTGTTGTTAATTCCATTTAAATTTAAGGTACAATATTATTAAATTAATGAATATATGTAAAATAGCTTTCTGGGTTTAAATTCTTATAGGAACTTGGGTTTAAATTTTTACTTCACTACACCCAAAGAATACAGCTATCATAGATTGATAGAAAAAATTTCTTTAGCCTCAAGATGAGTGTCAATTAATAACCAATTATATGTATATATATATATATTGTAACCTCTGTCCTCTTCACTTATTTACTTTATTAGATTTATAAATGCCCAGGCGCCAATTCTATACAAGATAAAATAAAATTTATAATTGTAAATTGCTTTTAAACTTATTTAAAAGATTTTTATATTGTAATTACTCTATGGCTTAGCTCAGTTGAGGTTATAGGAATATAGGATACAAATAAGAGTAATAAAACATTTATGGATAACAATTCTGTAACACTAATTTAATCATATGCCACACATTTATTTAATTATAAAACTATTGCAAAATTATCAATTATCATATTTCATATAGAATAGATAATGATGAGGGTTGGGTACCTTTTATATCCACATCACCATCTATTCTAAGCAAAGTAAAATATATTATTGGCATTGTAATACTGAGATTTATCAACTCCAGACAAATTAAATAAAACTTGACTTATACTGGCAAATTTAGGTATTCTAGGGCTATGTTATGTTAAGCATATATATGTGTGTGTGGAAATGGAGAATCGAACATATATAATGAAGCAATTCATATGGGCTATTAATTCAATAAAACATTTATTAAAATAAAAGACAAAATAAATAATAAATAAACAAAAAATATTATTTTATGCACCTTTCTAACCAATTACATTTTTTCTACAGTAAAACCAAAATTGACTAATATTTAATATATGAATCATATATTTTCGAATATGTGTGCTTTTATAATATCGTAAATATAATGTATTTTTAAAACATACTTTTTATTAGCTTATTTATAGAACTTGGATGATGCCATAAATCAATCATCTTTTATACATATTATAAAAATTTATACAACACTTATCTGTTATAATCAGTGTATATCATCTAACATTAACTATACAAAAATAAAGAAAGGCAGGAGAAAACAATAGCCAAACACTTACACCTATATACTTGAGGGTTAAATAATATCTCTAAACTCAATCTAAATAATCTAATAATCCCTTGACCATTTCTACCTCCAACTACACCCAATATACTTCCTACATAAACACACTTGGTTTTAATTCTTTATTTTTTTAAATAAACTTCATTAACGAAATTAAAGCATAATAAATACAATTTTAAAAAAAATAATAATAATAATTTATAGCATCACACACACACATCCGAATATCTATAATCACCTATAATATAATTTCTAGATCATACAAAATAATAGATTATCATATTATAATAATATGAAGTTACATTGTTTTTTTTAAAGAAAACAAAAAATTGATTATACATTTATTATAAGTAATTATGAAAAATACTTATCAATATCCGATCATTACATGTTGTTTTTTTTTTTAAAAAAAATTTGAAAGTTGAACGAAACATACATCTCAATTTCAAAGACAACAGTAAATTATAACATTAAAAAAAATATCTATCCGATTGTTAAAGCATAATTTGTTAAGAATGACAATAGTTTTTTTTATCCTAGAATTCTGTGACAGGCGTTATAATAACATTTGCATGCATTGGAATTATATTATTATATATGCGCAAATAGTAAAGTTATACAGTATAAAATTATCCACTTGATATAAGATTAAATAGATAAACTCTTTCATTTTAAATTTTATTTTGCAGAATATTGATAGAAAATTCTTAAAATTGAAAATCAAGCATTTAATTATAGTGTTTAATAAGAAAATTTTAGCTAGCTTTATTTTAAACAATTTTGTCATTCTGATATTATTTATTTTTGGTAGTACTTTAAAATAAATCATAATTACTTAGCTTACATAACATCCAGGCATTTTAAAGGTAGTGAACATGGATCATCATTTGATAGAAATTTGGAGCTGGCTTCCCTCTGGGGGGGGGGTTATCTCCTCATTTTTATATTATTCCAGTAGTATAATAGAAAATTCTCCACAGATATATTATCAGAATCCTCACGATGTTTTTTTTATTTGTTCTAATACTCTTAGAGAGTTATTGATTCTTTTAAGCTTTATTTTTTTATAGCTTCTTCCTTGGAATTTTTTACTTTCCTTCAAGTTTTTTAAACTTTCTGTCTCTCTCCACTCACGCCCTCTGTTTTTTTTATTACAATCAACTTTGGAAGTGTGCCAGAATTTTTACTTATAAAACTTTAACAATACAATATTTGAATGGAATAAAACAATAATAAAAAAAATATCAAATATTAATTTACAAATGTTATTCACTAATATACAAATAATCTTTCTCATTTTAAATATAAGATTATGAACAATACATAATTAGTGAATAATAAATAAAATATAGAAAAGAAAATTCTAATTAATAATATATCTATGTATCTGCTTATTATGACATGTAAATTTTTCTACTACATATAAACATCCCTGATGTTGTTCATACTCCTCCTTTACTACAAACATATATAATCCAAAACTCTACCAATCAGTATACCCAATTAAAGTTTTAATTTTTTTAAATCCTAATTTTAACTAGCAAATTACATCGCAATTCATTTTTCTCAGATAACTATCTTTAGCCATTGTTAGCACAAATGTGAACTTACCACATTTCTTCCTGGTGCCAACCTGGAAGGTCACAATCCTTCCCCCTTATGAAAGAAAAATGAATTGGATAAACAACAAACAATATTAATAGCACATCAAATTTTACATTAAGATCATTTCTCAATTAGAAAATTATGTTTGTCGAATAAACATAAAACAATAAAAACATTTAATGCTTTTACAAACACTTGTTTCTATTATATTTTAGCAACATTAAATAAGCAATAAAAAATAACTAAATTCTATATTGAACAATATGTATAACTTTTATTAATCATGTCTTGCAGGATACGGAGTCAAACTGCGAGCATTATAGGTAACTTTAAACCTTGCTCAATTATTCTTTATTTCCTTTCTTCTGACAAGTTTATCTCTAAGAGACATTATCTCAACCTTCTTTAGTCTAGTTTTTACATTTCTATGCTCTGTCCTTTTATTTCTGGATGTCTCTAAACCCATGACATTGATCAACTCTACATTTTCTTTCTTTAGTTTGATTTTAACTTTTCCAATTTCTTTTATATCATCTACACTTTTACTAAGATAACTTATCTTAACCTTCTCTTTACTCATCTCTTTGAATTTTACTTTAATTTTTTTCATGTTTATTGTGATTAATTACCTCTCTCATAAAATCTACTTTAGTTTTCATCTTACTTTTACATTTAAGCTTTACTTTGGCTTTGCCTAAATCTCTTTCCGGATTAATAACTTTTCTAAGAAAATTTAAATCAAACATCTTTGTATTCTTAATTTTACATTTTATTTTCACTTTACTGACTTCTCTAGCATGACTAACACTTTCTATTAAATATTTCATACTATATATTACATGTTTAGTATCTCCATAAATTTTTTTTTTTTAAAACATTCACCTTCACCTTATGTTCTAAATAATCAAGAACACATTTTGGAATATAATTTTCATTTTTATTTCTAAACTTATTACTGGTGATATCAGTAACTTTTAACAATTCATTCTTCAAAATTTCTAGATATTTCATGTCTAAGGAAATTATTTCTGTCTTCATTGATTTATTAATTTCTTTCTCTCTATCAAGATTTTTCTTGAAATCCTTAAGCACATCTATATCTTCAATTTTCTCTAATTTTGAGTCCTGATTAACTATTTTTTTAAGTTCTTTGTATACGTTTATTTCATCACTGGCTAAACTAACATTCTTATTAATCTGCAGAACTTGGTCATTAATATTCTCTTGCATTTCTAGCTTCATTTTGGGTATTTCTAATCTTGCTTCTAGCTTTGTTTCTACTTTCACTTCTAATTTTATCTCTGACATTTCTGACTTTATTTCAACCATCCTCTCCTCTGATTTCTTTTGACTCAATTTTATTTCTACTGCTATCTCTGATTCCTGACTTTTTACTTTCTCCTCCACAACTTGCATCTACCTAATTATACTAGCTTTTATTTCTACAATTTCTGTCTTCATTTCTGAAACTTCCAATTTAATTTCTTTTAGTTATGACTTCAATTCTACAAACATCTCTTCTGATTTTTCTCTATCTTCTACTCCTCCAGACTTTAGTTTTTCTTTTAATTCTCATTTTAATTCTACTATCATCTTTTTTGCATTTTCTCTATCTTCTACTCGACCAGACTTTAGTTCTTCTTTTAATTCTGATTTTAAGTCTACTAACATCTCTTTTAACATTTTTCTATCTTCTACTCGACCAGACTTTAGTTCTTCTTTTAATTCTAATTTTAATTCTACTTGACCTGACTTTAGTTCTTTTAATTCTGATTTTAATTCTGTTTGACCTAACATCATTTCTGACTTTAATTCTTTTAGTTCTGATTTTAATTCTGCAAATATCTCTCTTATCAACATTGACATATCACCATCTAGAGTTTTAGGGATAGTATCTCTCAACTTACTAGACTCTCCATATGACATATCTATAGCTTCATTTCCTGATTCAAGGTCAGGGGACATCGCAACAATGTCTGGAGATGGTGTCTCTTGAGACCCACCCAAACTATCGTATAAGCTAAACTCTTCCATTTTATAATCTCTTAAAAATTTATTAATACTACTTAAGAAAATAAGGTTTACCAGCTCCAACCTCCACCAAATCAACAATTCAAATTCACCATCATTACCTAAAATGACATAAAATTTCCACAATTTTATTTTCCCATATAATGTTCGATTTTCCACACACACATAGATAAGAAGACATTAAGTTTTAACTAGATAACATTAATCTAAACATAGCTGAAATTATTAATTAAATTTTACATGATCCACTATAGTTATATTACAAACTACACCAATTCAAATAACTGATAAAAGACCAAAATAATTTAAACATATTCATTTATCTTTATGCTGTATTGGGTGCATCCAAATATTATAACCAGCATTTATAACCCCCCCAAAAAACAAATTTATAACCAAAATCAAATTAATGATGACATGCATTTACTATGACAACTGATATACAATTTTTACTTAAATATGGTAAATGCCAACCTTTGCATAAGAATATAGAAAATAGCCTTTTAAGAATGAGCTATATATTCAAGTTATATATTCATCCATTCTTCTAAAGATCCAACAGATACTGACAGCCAAAAAGAATTATTAGCAGTTCACAATTTTGAAATAGATAAAAGAATTCCATCACTGCTCTCAAAACATACAATGCTCCATGAACACTCTGATGATCGTCTCATTTTAGTCACTCTAAGCTACCACAACCCATAATATTTTACTACAAACACTATCACAATGCCCTGCTTACATCCAAGTCTTAGGGGCTATTTATAAAATATTGTCTTGCTCATCTTTGGGAGTCTTAGTGACAAATATTACATATATATTAGAAAGAACTATGCCTTGCTCTCTCTGGAGTCTTAGAGGCAAAATCATGGCAGGACTACTGTTAACTGCTTCATGATAACTAAAAACTGATATCATAATTTTTGTTGGAGCAGTGAATGAGAAAAATCAGTCACCAGTGACATGAATACACCATATACTTAAGACAATAACAAAAACTCTCCATCCATCACCAAAAACTTGCAACACAACCAACAAAACTCCAACAATCAAGCATTCTATTTAACCTTCAAAATTATAGACTTTCTATAACAGAAGTGTTCCAGATATGAACAACATTACCACTTTATAATTTAACACTATCAATGATTCTATGCTTATTCAGCAGCAATGCTATATTACATTAACAAGCAAACTATCAAAAAATAAAATAATGCTATCACTTTTAACATTTATTATAAGTTACGATATTTATATAGCTCTATAATTGAAACTAAGCTGTTTCATGGCTGTATTTATTTATTTCATCTAATAAAAATGTTTTTTAAACTATACATCTGACATTAATATATCTACTACATATCTTTCAGGTATTGGCTTATTTCGAACTCTAATTGGCTTATTTCAAACCTTAGTTAATGCTCCATTTACCCCTAGTTCCATTTTATCAAACATTTCTATTAATCTTCCAGATTGATATAAAAAAAAATCCTTGAATAAGAAAACTGCCAACTTGATTCTATTTTGGAACCAATTTTGCAATAACTGTATACTTAAAACAGGAATAAAGTAATTCTAATGGCACTGGATTACTTCTCATTTCAGATATATGCCAATATATATCAACAAAAATATAAACACTCTACAAGATATGAGACTTAAGTAATCAAGATCCCATGATTGGACATCCATTTAAACCCTTGGCAGCTGTGGCCTCTATGTATATATCAAGCCATCCACGTTAGTCACCACTTAAAATAGAATGTACAATATATAATCTCCAATAAAGAACAAAATACATATATGAACAATGATGGATCGATCACCAATCATTGTGCAACCATTTAACCCATAAATACATCGAGCATTTAACCCATAAATGTCATGCCATTCACGTTGGGCAAGCCACTTAACCCACCCTGTAACCTCTGTCCTCTTCACTTATTCACTTTATTAGATTTATAAATGCCCAGGTGCCAATTCTATACAAGATAGAATAAAATTTATAATTGTAAATTGCTTTTAAACTTATTTAAAAGATTCTTATATTGTAATTACTCTATGGCTTAGCTCAGTTGAGGTTATAGGATATGGTCTTCATATAGGATGTAAATAAGAGTAATAAAACATTTATGGATAACAATTCTGTAACACTAATTTAATCATATGCCACACATTGCTTCAATCATAAAACTATTGCAAAATTATCAATTATCATATTTAATATAGGATAGATAATGATGAGGGTTGGGTACCTTTTATATCCATATCACCATCTATTCTAAGCAAAGTAAAATATATTATTGGCATTGTAATACTGAGATTTATCAACTCCAGACAAATTAAATAAAACTTAACTTATACTGGCAAATTTAGATATTCTAGGGCTATATTATGTTAAGCATATATATGTGTGTGTGTGGAAATGGAGAATCGAACATATATAATCAAGCAATTCATATGGGCTATTAATTCAATAAAACATTTATTAAAAATAAAAGACAAAATAAATAATAAATAAACAAAAAATATTATTTTATGCACCTTTCTAACCAATTACATTTCTTCTACAGTAAAACCAAAATTGACTAATATTTAATATATGAATCATATATTTTCGAATATGTGTGCTTTTATAATATCATAAATATAATGTATTTTTAAAACATACTTTTTATTAGCTTATTTATAGAACTTGGATGATGCCATAAATCAATCATCTTTTATACATATTATAAAAATTTATACAACACTTATCTGTTATAATCAGTGTACATCATCTAACATTAACTATACAAAAATAAAGAAAGGCAGGGGAAAACAATAGCCAAACACTTACACCTATATACTTGAGGGTTAAATAATATCTCCAAACTCAATCTAAATAATCTAATCATCCCTTGACCATTTTTGCCTCCAACTACACCCAATACCCTTCCTACATAAACACACTTATAACAGACAAGGTTTTAATTCTTTATTTTTTTAAATAAACTTCATTAACAAAATTAAAGCATAATAAATACAATTTTAAAAAAAATAATAATAATAATTTATAGCATCACACACACATCCGAATATCTATAATCACCTATAATATATTTTCTAGATCATACAAAATAATAGATTATCATATTATAATAATATGAAGTTACATTGTTTTTTTTTTTTAAAGAAACAAAAAATTGATTATACATTTATTATAAGTAATTATGAAAAATACTTATCAATATCCGATCTAGACGTGTTAAGTTTTTTCTTTTAAAAAAAATTTGAAAGTTGAAAGAAACATACATATCAATTTCAAAGACAACAGTAAATTATAACATAAAAAAAATGTCTATCTGATTGTTAAAGCATAATTTGTTAAGAATGACAATAGTTTTTTTTATCCTAGAATTCCGTGACAGGCGTTATAATAACATTTGCATGCATTGGAATTATTTTATTATATATGCGTGAATAGCAAAGTTATACAGTATAAAATTATCCTCTTGATATAAGATTAAATAGATAAACTCTTTCATTTTAAATTTTATTTTGCAGAATATTGATAGAAAATTCTTAAAATTGAAAATCAAGCATTTAATTATAGCGTTTAATAAGAAAATTTTAGCTAGCTTTATTTTAAACAATTTTGTCATTCTGATATTATTTATTTTTGGTAATACTTTAAAATAAATCATAATTACTTAGCTTACATAACATCCAGGCATTTTAAAGGTAGTGAATATGGATCATCATTTGACAGAAATTTGGAGCTGGCTTCCCTCTGGGGGGGGGGTTATCTCCTCATTTTTATATTATTCCAGTAGTATAATAGAAAATTCTCCACAGGTATATTATTAGAATCCTCGCGATGTTTTTTTTATTTGTCTTAATACTCTTAGAGAGTTATTGATTCTTTTAAGCTTTATTTTTTTATAGCTTCTTCCTTGGAATTTTTTACTTTCCTTCAAGTTTTTTAAACTTTCTGTCTCTCTCCACTCACGCCCTCTGTTTTTTTTATTACAATCAACTTTGGAAGTGTGCCAGAATTTTTACTTATAAAACTTTAACAATACAATATTTGAATGGAATAAAACATAATAATAATAATAAAAAATATCAAATATTAATTTACAAATGTTATTCACTAATATACAAATAATCTTTCTCATTTTAAATATAAGATTATGAACAATACATAATTAGTAAATAATAAATAAAATATAGAAAAGAAAATTCTAATTAATAATATATCTATGTATCTGCTTATTATGACATGTAAATTTTTCTACTACATATAAACATCCCTGATGTTGTTCATCCTCCTCTTTTACTACCAAACATATATAATCCAAAACTCTACCAATCACTACACCCAATTAAAGTTTTAATTTTTTTAAATCCTAATTTTAACTAGCAATTACATCACAATTCATTTTTCTCAGATAACTATCTTTAGCCATTGTTAGCACAAATGTGAACTTCCCACATTTCTTCCTGGTGCCAACCTGGAAGGTCACAATATATATCATTATTTTATGAAAACTACATATATATATGGTTTAAAACTATCTTGATTAAATATATATCAAATGGTTTGAAAAAAATCAGTCTATTCTATTTCCCTACTATGTTATGTAAATCTGGCTAAAAAAAAAAAAAAATTTTTTTAAATAAATTTATTAATCAAAAAAGATTACAAATAGGATAAATCATGTATACAATAAGTAAATAATTGAAAAAAAGACTTTGATAATATTTATGAAAAAATTCAAAAAGTGTTAAGTACTAAATTTTGAAACAAAAAATTATTAAGATAGGAAAGCAAGCTTAACCCTCATGTGACAATATAAATAGAAGATGGAGAAAGCTTTGAATCTCTGATCTTTGCTTAATAAAGCCGAATTATGTGAATATTCAAAAATTAATTTACATCTTGTTAGCCAAGTGGAGAATGAAAAAAAAAATAGACACTCTAATCGTGGCAAAGGAACCAAGTTTTAGTGCATTCAAGATTGATACAGCATCCCTGGAGTCTAAAGAAACATTAGATACAATAAAATCTCTAATGGATTTTAATGTGGGACAAACATAGAATATATGTGAAATTGTCTCATCATATAACCCACACAGTTGACAACATGATGAAATATTGCAAAAGCCTCTTGATGTAATAAGGGAAAAGATGTAGGAAGAGAAGATAAGTTAAGCTTGATAATAAAGTCAATATGCTTAGGTTCAATGAAAAGAAGTTTAGATTTTTTTAATAAAGCTGCATTTGAAACACCCAAAGAAATTGGAAGTGAGTTGATATACAGGAACTTTAATTTGTAAATATCCCAGAAGATTAATCTAACATAAATTGGAATTTGAGCACCAGGTAACATTTTATATAGAAGCTTGTACAACCCCCACATCTAATATCTTTCCATTGGAGGAGGTGCATCAGTGGAGTCAAAGATTATAGGAAGAGACATTTGAGAAATTTTTGGGGAGCTGTAATGAAAAAGCAAAAATATTTTTTGAAGGTATAAAGTCATTACAGAATGTAATCCAAGTCCATTAAGTGTCTTTGGCATTTGTGCTTTTGCAATACCAATGGCAACTACTTTACCTTTTCATAAGAGCTTAGAATATAATAAGTTCATGTTCCTTTCAAAGCATTTAATTGCTTGATTATAGGAAGATAATATCTAAGTCTTGAATGAACAAGAGAGTTAAGAAGTGAGGCTTTTCCTGGAAGATATATATTAATATTGATCAAGGATGTGATTATTTTCTTAGTTTTCTCCAAAATAATATTTTGAAAATGTCTTGTTATGCATGAGCATGAAAGAAAAATTGGAAAGCCAAGAAAAGACAGGTTTTGCTGCAAAAGTTGAAATGATAGATGAGCCTGATTTGATAGTCCACATCGCAGGCTTAGTAGCATTAACCATAAAATTATATGTGTCTTACCAAATGAATCCAAGATATGTAATAGAACTGGAAGAAAACTTTTATTTGGAAGACAAACTGAAACATCATCAACATATGAGGTGTGATGAAGTTTATTTAAGAGCAGGAACATAAACTACATGTAGATGAGTCTGAATCTGCATGAGTAAAGGATTAATATAGCAAGAAGAGATCCCTGAAGAATTGACATATGAGGTCAAAAACCTTCAGAGATCTTTCCATTAAGTAACCTAAAAATTGAACTATTAAGATTTGCAATGATTCTGATGTAGGGATAAGGAACTTGGTAATCCCGCAATGTTCTAAACAAAACAGAAGTAATTACACAGTCAAAAGCTGAAGAGAAATCAAGCTGAATAACAACATGTTTAGCTTTGTTATAATGCCAAAAATGCTCAACAAGTAGAAGAAAATGCTGAACTGCTCTCATAGTTGACTGTCCTTTTTAAAAATTGAAAATTTGAAATGTGAGAATAAATCCACTGTTGAATTTTGTCTTTAACTAAAGATTCCTGAATTTTAATTAGGAGAGGAGTCATTGAAATAGGTAGAATATTAGTTAATGGAGAGGGATTTAATTGTTTCTTGAGAAAAGGTACCATTGCTACAGGATAAAGATATATGAAAGATGTAGCAGAACAAATCTGGGAATTCCATGAATCCCAGGATGAGTACTTTCAGGTAAAGATTTATTTTTTTGAATAATCATGTCATGGCATGCTGCAAATCAGTGTCAGACTGATTCCAAAAATCTCCAATTTTGAAAGGCTTCACTTGGAGTTTATTTTTAATGTAATTACAAATTTTTATTAGCATTTCAGGCCCAAAAAACTGCTTATTATTTGAGATGAACATAAGTGAAATAAAACGAGATCACACCCAAAGCCCACCTTATATAACTTTTTGTCCAGTTGTGATGCTGTTGCAAGAATATTTTTGAGTGCTTTGTAGCAATGTATTGTGCAAGATTTTTTTGAATATCAATATACTGCTCCTTAAGCTCCATAATTTGATTTAACATTGAGTCAGAAGATGAAAGCTTGGCCATTTTTATAGAAATATCATCAAGCTGTTTTAGCAAAAATTTTGTTCCTCTGGAAGTCCTAGTGTAAGAGTTTATTATAAAACTAAGTAAGCAAACAAAGGAAGAAAATGCTTATGCAGAAGGCAATTATAGAATATTAATTATGTTAAAAAAAATGTAGGCTTCAGAAAAAATTGAAGCAGGAGCAGCTGATTTGTTGAGAAGCCTAATAGTCAAGGAATGATGCAATTAAATGCAAAGAGAAGTATCAATGTTTAAGGAAACAAGCATTGCAAGATGATCAGTAAACGGAACCAACTGTAACTTTGCTTGAATGTCAAAATGAATCTCAGGGGAATAAAAAAGGAGATCAGTTAAAGATGTAGTTCTGTGAATATAAAAGGAGAAAGAATTAAGAGGAAAACATCCTTCACCAGATAAAAGAGGTTTGTTAAAAAGATGAAAAAATTTATTATTAAAAGTGG
Source organism: Epiperipatus broadwayi (assembly GCA_028023455.1). NCBI lineage: Eukaryota > Metazoa > Onychophora > Udeonychophora > Euonychophora > Peripatidae > Epiperipatus > Epiperipatus broadwayi. Next base: position 2,071,922 of record JAQFVV010012489.1, on the reverse strand, counting down.
AGTAATGCATATTGAAATCTCCTAGAAAAATTGTATGAAAGGAGTTTGAAGAAAGAAGTGCATTAATCTCATTAAACAATGAATGCACAAAGTGAAATTCATTTTTAGCATAAATGTAAGCAATATTAAAAGAAAAACTTCCAAAGCTAATATTGATCATTAAAAATTCTTGATCCAAATGCAATGTTCTGAGATTTGAAAAATTAAGATTTTTATTAACAAAAAAGCCACACCAGATGAGGCAGCTGTATTAGGAATATATTGAAAAAAACCAATGCTTTGCATGAGAATAGGAATGCTATGTATAGAGTTGTTGTGAAGCTTTGTCTCACCAAAACATGCAATGAAAAAAATTGACCTTTGAAGCTATTGAGTAATAGCATAAACTCTTGAAATTGAGTTAAGACCTCTAACATTTACGCAAATATGTTAAATATCATAAAATCCAAAATAAGATCAATAAAAATATAAGAAAAAAATCTATATATCAGGAAACTCATTTATAGGAAGAATTTGACAAATCAAATAAGAGGAAAAAATATTTATGAAAATGCATCGGTGTAATGAGATGTTGTGGAGACAGCTAAAGAAAGAGAAGAAATCAAAGGATCTGACACAATTGAGGATTGACTTTCAGTCTGTTTTACCTTTTTATTACCCTTTTTTCTAGCTTGTCTAGACTTCCTAATCGACTTGTTTTTTGAAACTGAGTTCTCAGAATCAACATTAGGAGCAACACTTTGATCCATAATAATATAATAACAATCAAATGAAAGACTTCAATAGAAAATAGAAATAAAAAAAATAACTAATGTTTGTGGGTTATTGCAAACACCATTAGAACTTCTTCTTTTTTAAATTGTACAAATGTGCTCCTTTTTGAAATTATTTTTTTTTGTCTTCTCCTTTATTTTCAATGATATTTCTTGAAAAAATCTAAATGATAATTTTTTTCTTAGTAAATAATTTTTGACAATAGAAAAAACACAGTAATCGAAAGTTTACTATATCCTTATAATTTAAGAAAGAAAAACCTCAAATCAGATGAAAATATTGTCAAATTTTTAATTTAGTTTATTCCACAAAACTGTTTTATTTGATTGCCAATATGTACTTTAATGAAAAAAATTGTAGTACAATAAAGAAATAGAGTAGACTAATATATTTTTTAGGCATTTGATAAATCTAATGAAGATAATTTGGAATCATATATATGGAGTTTTTTTAATTAAATAGGCATAAACAATTATTTTTATCCATAAGAATAACAATTACTTCAAATTGTCAGATATATTAACACAATACTGTCTAATATCAAAGATACCTTTGATACTAGACAGTATTGTGTTAATATATCTGACAATTTGAACTTTATAACATTCTGGAATTTTCCATTTATAAATCTATGAAAGCTATGTGAATATCTATCTAGAATTCTATCTGCAAATAACTCCTTGTCTAAAGCATTTTTTTTTCATGTAAAAAAATACCACTTATCAATATTCTGATTCTTCTAAAAATGATTTACTACATATTAATTATTAATTATACTAATTGCTTTCAAGAAGATTATTTTACTCTTCTCCAAACTGGTTTGGAATGAAAGAGCTATTGTAATCAGTATTAGAATCTTACAGAAAATCCCTAACATTTATTTTCAGAGAACATTTAATACTGTTTTTAAATCCTAATGCTGAAAATTTTGTTTTAGTCACTCTTATTGATATCTCCATCCAGAAAAGTTTTCATTTTCAATCCTTAATCAAATCCATTACTAAATAATCATATATTTTCTAGAAAAATACTATTTTGGGAGGATTACAACATAATTCAGAATGCTAGTCAACCTCAACTATCTCCATTTTTTTTTTACTAATACCAACAAACAGATAATCAAAAAATTCAAATTCTGATATCTTGATTTCCTTATTACAATCAATTTAGAAACATTATTTACTAATCATTTCTTATCACAGGGATTGACACTTGGTAACATTGACCCCTTTGTTTTTTTTTTTGTCATAAGTCTGAAGAAACAATACATCATTTACTGATTCCAGTATCCAGATCTTCTTACTTATAGAAATATCATTGAGTTACTAAATCATGTACTTTCTCTATTTCTATCCTCATTGATAGCATGAAATCAGGCTTTTTTCCTCAATTTGGGTTTTTTGGCTATAAGATTCCATTTTCATTTCAATCTTTTGTCTACAAAATTACAATGACTGTTTTACAGCAAAAATTTCAAAAATTAAAAACAGAGATAAGATGCTTATCCCTCCAAACATTGTTAACACTATATGAAGCCTGGTCTCTCTTTCACCCCATTGTAAGTTGATAATTCCATGTCTTTTTTGTCTTTTTGTATGCCTTTGCTATGCATTTATAAAAGGTATGTTTTGTGATTATACATCATTATATTTGTCTGTTCTTTAATCATAAACTTTAAAATATCCAAATGAATTTCAAATCATCTTTTTCAAATTTGTAAAAAAAATTGCCTAATAAAAATTGTTTTTTTATACATAAAAAACGTTTATTTCTGCTCAATATATTAATCTTTTAAACAAATATATAAGTATCTAATGAGAAAGGATCAAATTAAAAAAACTTTGACATAGAAAATTTGCGTTATTACAGTTAATATTTGGAAATTTATCACTCCAAATTACTTGATCTTTACATATTCATTATTTATTTTTCACAAAGTTATTAAAATGAGTAAAAATTAACTCTATTTTATGAATTTAAATTAAAATCAATTTCAATAAATTTTTCTAGTGATTTTGATGATAACCCTAATAAATATCATTGTCTAATTTACTATCGATGTAAGATCATTTTATGGCAGATAAAAGGAAATTCCTTTTTCACTTACAGTATAAATTGCTTTAATATTGAGGGGTGTTGTATTAATATAGCTAGTGAGGGGAAGTTTAATATGTAAGCTATTTCATATTCTTAGTTCTGGATAATTTGATTTATATATATCAGAAAAACATTAATTGGTATATCAAAAAAAATGATTATTTTGATTAAAGTTATGTATAAATCCTACTTACAAGATGTAAAAAATTATGAAATATTACTTGAATTTGTTGCAATGCAATAAATTCTTGCTTAATTAGATTTTTTATAACAATTCTGGAGTAAAAAGAGTGACAAACTATTGAAAGTTTGTGAGGCATCCAAAAGTCTACTAATCATTGTATAAACACGTGGTCTATATAGATTGCTTGTTTCTATTCTACAACAGTTTTTAGGACATGGTAATTTTGGTTAAATGTTTAGTTGGTGAGATATGAAAATTTGTATTAAAAGAAATACATGCAGTGACATAATAATAGTATGCGATCCTGCTTCAGTTCGGGGGGGGCGCTGACTGCAGCTCTCAGTTGGGATTGGAAATTGTTGGTCTATAAAGCGATATTTTCATATTAAAGACATTTAAATGGGGAAGAATACCATTTCCAAAAAAAATAAATTTTTTTTACAACGAAAAGGTGAGTGAAATTGTATTTTTGATGGAGGTCAAACAGTTAAAAAATAAATAGCAAATCCAACAATATTAAATTAATCTATGCTAATATCACAAAATTAAACAATAAACAGCACGTTACAGAAAAAACACAAACTAGCCGCTTTAGAAAAGTTAACAGATATTGATGATCTAAATCTAGTAAACAGCGATATTACAGAACCCCCCCCCTGCAAACCTATGGAACGAAGAAGAATTACAGCTAATAAACACAATAAACAACACTATTCCTAAAAAACTTTTTAATACATTCAAAAAATTATTTTCAATAAAATCAATAGTTCTAGTGGTCACAGACAAAAACTTAACACTTTATAAATTTCCGAGAGAATTATTATATGATGAGTTAACAAAAAAATATCTGTGGGATAGTATTGCAAATATTGGAGAACATCCCAACAATCGATACATTGCTATAGAATTTTATGATAAAACCCTGGTAAAAACACTACAAAGCTACGCCCTAATAATAGTAGAACCAAGTTTACAAAATTATATCACAGGCATTATCAAAAACAAGTACTTCGGGTACAACATACAAGACTTTTATAACTTAATTCAACCCTATGCTTTAATTTTAAAATAAAATTAAACGAAAATATTGACCCAGAAAACATACCTATTCAAATAATAGATCAAGATGCAATATTAACTCTTTATATAAAGGGACTAAGACCACAATGCTTCGCAATCAACTTTAATGTAAAACAGGCCAACAAAAATAATAAAAATGAAATTCAAATTGAAGAAACAAAAACATTAAAACAATGAGAGAAAACAACAAATAAACTTGAAATAACTAATAAAAATGACATTAATGAAAATTATAATAACACCATATGCTTTTAGACATATCAATTAAAAAAAAATAAAAGCAAAAATCAAATACCAGATAAACGAGTGACAACAAATAATAAGTGTATAAATAATGAAAAAATAGCCCTAACAAAACTTGGAATAAGAAATAACGCATCTCAAGAAATAATGGAAGATCTCAGCACAAATCCACCATTAAGTACACCAACTAACCATGAGCAGAAAAGAAAACCACCCAGAAGTTCACAAAAAAGGGTCAAGAAAGTCAAAACAGAACAATATTACAATTCTAGTTACTCTAGATTATACAAACAGCACATCAGATAAGGTATTAGAACTAAATTATCAAGATGCTCAAGATCAACCACAAACAATTACCCAAATAACTAACACACAACCACAAACAATACCTAAACATAATGAAATTAAAAATTGGAGCAATTAATGTAAGGCCTGAATTCAACCATAAAAATTCATAAACTTAAAGAATGGATAAGAAATACACAACCACACATACTTGAATTACTGGAAACAATGATTTACACTAGATCAAAAATAGAATTAGCTAAATATCTAAGTAAAGAAGGGTCTTGTGCTTGCTCAAAAGATTCATCATCTCCATCAGCAGGTACCACTATTTTAATCACCACAAAATGTTTTTTCACTACCTTTAAAATAGAATATATTGATTGTAATATGCTTATTACAACTTTTCAACATAAAATTATAATTATTAATATAATATTTATCTAAATGTCAATACAACAAAATAAAATCAACACCACAGTGGCAAACATGAATTCCATGCTAGCAAACATAGCAAATCCAACAATACTAATAGGCAATTTTAACACAACATACAAAGAATTCACAGAATGATGGCTTCATGAAATATCTATACCACTCATGAATGCACAAGGATTCCTACCAGAAAATGCAATTTTCTTTCACAATGATCAATTCTCTTCACTAATTGATTTATGTTTGTACTCACCAATGCTTCACCATCTAGTAACAATAAAACTTACATCCTCAGCTTTCTCAGATAACTCAGCACAAACAACAACAATTAACTTTAATGATATACAAACATCAACACTTTCATTTACAAAAACAATTAGAGTTCTATTACTAGTAAATACATCCAAATTTATTTTTTTCAGAAATCTACATCATGATAAACAAACTTAAAAAAAAAGAAACTCATTCCCATACAACAATATATAGCATTTATAAATATTATTTCACTTAATATCAATCATATAGTAATGAAGAATCCACCACCATCAAAAGTACTGGCACTGGCAGATGAAATTTACAAATGATTAACTATGATTAACCCATCAAAGCAAACACAATAATACATATACAAACTCACACATGCATACAATAAAGCATGTGAAACACTTAAAACTACCTGAAAATTAAAAAAAGCAAACTATGTCTTACAAAACCACACACTTGGACAAAGGAATACATTATATGGGCACTTTGAAGACCACAAACCACTAAGATACCAATGGCAATACACGCAAATCAATGAACATTTGCAGGACACAACATGATTTTGCCCATATACCAATATTTCACACAAAAACTTCAAACAAGACAACTAAAAACAATTATACCAGATCTATTTGGCCAACAGAAACAAAAACACATTTTACAACAAATGTCTTTATAGAAAAACTAAACAGTATACCAAATGCATGCCACCCAGGTCGCCCCAGAATTCCAGATTTTGTTTTAAAACACATTATTTGATGTATTTGTCTGAAGGTTTGTAAGGATGGTATATTATAAGATGTGATCTGTTGGTTTATTTCCATCATTTATGAGTGAATGTTGAATGTAAAGAAAATTTTAAACTTTATTTAAACTTTCCAAATACAAATAACTTATTAGTAATAACACGCAAAAAGACAATACAGGTTAGTAATTACACAATGTTTCGAGTAGTATTATTCTCTACTCTTCTTTAGGTGTTGCTGGCCTATATGCTCTTAGGAAAAAAAATAAAACAAAATAATTAGACTTGGAAAAAAAATTGAAGGACTTAGGAGGATTTGAACCAACCATCATATATAAATATATCAAATTTCTACTATATGTTGCCTTTGACAGAATAGCTCAGTTGGTAGAGTGTTTGCCTTAAAATTCGATATTCAAGAATCTAAAAATTTAAGTTCAACTTCTAAGTGAATATTGTCACTGTGCATATAGGCCAGCAACACCTGAAGAAGAGTGAAGAATAATACTACTCGAAACGTTGTGTAATTACTAACCTGCATTGTCTATTTGTGTGTTATTACTAACAAGTTGTTTGTATTTCAAAATAATCCAACATATCACATCTTACATTATTCAATGTACTGCCAAATATTTATGCAACTTAGCTAACCATCTATCACAAAAAATACAGGATATGGAAGGAGTGTACCCAATTGCAATTGTTCCTTTCAACAAAACAAAACACATTATTCCCTCACTAACCAACTTATGACCAATATCAATGGGGCCATTACCAATTAAAATCATAGAAAAAAATCATAAAATCCAACATATCACATCTTACATTATTCAATATACTGCCAAGTATTTATGCAACTTAGCTAACCATCTAACACAAAAAATACAGGACATGGAAGGAGTGTACCCAATTGCAATTGTTCCTTTCAACAAAACAAAACACATTATTCCCTCACTAACCAACTTATGACCAATATCAATGGGGCCATTACCAATTAAAATCATAGAAAAAAAATCATAAAATAAGAAATCAAGCCACATATAACAATGATTATTTCAAAATACCAATTTGCAAAAAAAAAATTAATCAACAACACAAGCAGCTCTGTTCTTTAAAAAACAAAAAAAAATATAGCCCCATAGTTTTACAATTAGATATTGAGGACAGCCTTTGACTCAATAGATATACCTATACTTTTAGAAATGCTCAATAACAGTGATATACCCAAAACTCATCTATACCTAATAGCAAACTTACTTATAAATTGTGAAATCCATATACACATCAATGGAAGAAACTCCTATCATTTACTCCTACACAATCACCTCTCAGCTCATTACTATTCATACTATACATTAACCCTTTCATTAAAAAAATAGAAAAATCTTTTACTGGAATACAGATACCAGGCACTACCAAAAGCATACAATGCTTAGCATATATAGATGATGTTACTGTTTTTCTATCATCAAAAAAACAACTCATCCAGCTGTAAAACATTCTTGAAGACTATACAAAACAATATAAATTAAAATTCAACATCAGCAAGGTCACTCTTTACTGGAAAGCCATGCTCAAACCCATACCAATCAAAATCAACTTCTTTTCTAGGTTTTCCTTTTTTATATGGACTTACAGGAATGAGATGCCACATACAAAATATATTAAAGGAATAGGCCAAACAAATAGTTAACTCATTATCAAAAACATACTTATCCATATATTCAAAAGTACAGCTTATAAATCAACTAATCATAACAAAAATAGTTTATTATTTACCAATTATATCCTTCTCAAAAGTTTTTAAATAAAAAATAAAAAACATTCGTAATCAACTCCTATGATCCAAAAAAAAAAAAATAGTAGAAATTTCAATAAAAAATCTCAATCAACCACTCATTAAAAATGGACTAGGTTTACACAATATCAACATATTTCACATCCAAAAACAAAGGAATCTCATATTTATCATTTTACAGCAATTCACAAACTAAAATACCTTATGCAAATCATACCAACTGGTCAACCATCTCCAACTCAATCATACATATCAACAATTATTTATGAATTTAAAGCCACTGCAAACATACCTGAACACTATACAAGCAAATATACATATTGGAATATCTATGATCTCACAAATGAAGTAAAAACATTAATGATGTAACACCAAGATTAGGGATAAACAACAAATGATTACTAAAAGAATATCTGGAACCAAAATTTTTTGACTTTATTTTGAAATTAAATCTCATTGCTATGCCCACAACCTATTTTCTGCATTACAAGAGAATTTACTTCACAGTAGATCCTTTTTGCAACTGTGCCATAAAACAGAAAAAACTCCTACAACACATGCTATACCAATATACAGCACTCAAACACATAAGAAAAATAATTTTTGACACCTATAACCTAACACATCAATTAATAATATAATTGCTGCATACAAAACAAAATCAATACCAAACATTAGGGTGGCCACTTTTATATTATACACATTTTGGTGTACAAGGTGCATTTTTGTAATAGGAAATAACATCAGATGGCATCCAGCCACCTCTTGCAACAAATTAACACAAATAAAAAACCAAGATAAAATCATGATAAACCCCCACTCATATGCTGCAACATGGTCACTACTAAAAGAATAATCAATGCTATAAAACAACAATAAGAATCTGATAAAAACTACTAGAGAAAAACTTTTTCAATAGCTTTTCAGACTTTTAATTATATGCATACAAGCTATAAACTGCAAAGAGATCATCAAAAAAGCAACTTGTACACCAATTATTATCAATTATTTTAAGAACTCATTCAAATCACAAAATTTAAACAACTCAACAAGCCATAAATTGAACTGTAACACTCAGATATTCTTATGTGACAGAATAAATCAATGTATATACCAAAATCATGTAAAACACTTTTGATGTAACCTTTTATAGAATCAATAAAATGCCTTTTTGAAAGCTGCTAATAATAATAATAATAATAATAATAATAATAATAATAATAATAATAATAATAATAATAATAATAATAGTAATAATAATAATAATAGTAATAATAGTAATAATAATAATAATAGTAATAATAATAATAATAATAATAATAATAATAGCAATAGTAATAATAATAATAATAATAGTAATAGTAATAATAATAATGGTGGTGGTAGTAGTAGTAGTAATAATAATAATAATAATAATAATAATAATAATAAATTTATTTAACGCACATTGATTATGTAAGTAATATTTACTAAGTCAATAACCCTCAAGAGTGTACACTTGAAAATGTGAAGGTAGGGACCTCTACAGGTCTTAACCACAAGCTTACACTTTGGAAGAAAAGAGGGGAATCCTTCTTTACTTCAACCTACTTTCTATATAAATAGGTGAAGCAGTGAGATCTGAGAGAGTGAAGCTATCCAATACTTCACTGATTAAATCCATCATTCCTATCACACATTAGTACTCACAAAATCTTTCAATTTACAATGAGTCAATGAAATGCTCTCAGATCTAACTGCTTCAGCTTCACCTATTTATATAGAAAGTAGGTTGAAGTAAAGAAGGGTTCCCTTTTTTCTTCCAAAGCAGAAGCTTGTGGTTAAGACCTGTAGAGGTCCCTTCTTTTGCATTTTCAAGTGCACATTCTTGAGGTTTATTGCCTTAGTAAATAATAATAATAATAATAATAATAATAATAATAATTATAATAATAATAATAATAATAATAATAATAATAATAATAATAATAATAATAATAATAATAATAATAATAATAATAATAATAATAATAATAATAATAATAATAATAATAATAATAATAATAATAATAATAATAATAATAATAATAATAATAATGTGGTCCTACCACATTATGGAAGGAGTAAACTATTACAAGCTCTAAGGAAAACTGAGGGAAAAGATTAACAAAAGCTTTAAAATCTAGAATTGAAGATAACTGAAACCAAGAACATCAAAGCCTTGGAAAAATAAACATTTCTTAAGTCAAAGAAGTAAATATAAAATATATTTTATACTAAATTAGCACACACACTCAAAGTTACAAAATGGCATTGGAAAAAAAACATACATTCAAATGGTACCAAAATAAACAACAGCAGTTCAAGCACAGACAAGCAAAAACAAACATATGTAAATATTACCAAAATATCATATCAACCAAGCAGTGTGGAAGAAAAAATTGTTGCAGGTCAGACTGGGAGATTTAAAAAAATAACACAAGATGACATTAACAATCTAAATTTACAAGAAAACAGTAACATTGAACCTTCCCCACCAATACCATCAATATATGGACTCAAGAAGAACTACAAGAAATTAATATAGAATTCAATAGCACAATCCCCAAAAGCCCCACATTCACATAAATTTTTCTTCAACAAAGTCTCTTGTGCTGGTGGTGATGGACAGAAATCTCTCCCTGTATAAATTTCCAAGAGATCTGCTATATGAAAGCCTCACACGAAATGCACTCTGAGACACAATCATGACCATTGAAAACCATCCCAACTCCTGGTATTTTGCTGTTTTTTCAATGAACATCAGAGAGGGAGATTTCAAACCTAGATTAAGACCCTGGGAAATTATGCCCTGCTGGTCATTGACAGGAACCTATGGAACTACTACACTGACACAATAAGAAATGCATATTTCAGCTACAATATTCAAAATTTTAAAAATTAATACAATTATTTGGAGAAAGAATATACATTAAGCCAATCTACTTAAATGACACTCCTATACCAATAGTCAGCAACAGTTTCAATTTTAAATTAAAACTAAGAGAATACATTAATCCAGAAGATATATTGATACAGATAGTTGACCAGGAAGCAATATTTACCATCCATATTAAAGGTTCAAGACCAAAATGTTTTGCATGTGAGAAGTGCAGGCACCTGACAGCTGACTGTAATCTAAAGATTAAAGAACTGTGCAAACTACAAAGCAATTCATCAAAGAAGAATCATCAGCAGATAAGCCTTTTCATTTAACAATTGATAACACAAATGGCGTTAAAATCAAAAAAATAAAAATAAAAGAAACGTTGAAGAAACACACAAAAATATTATAGCACACACAGCCTTTAAAAACTAATGAAGATCAATTAGCCACAACACAATGGCAAGAAGGGAAAATTTTTTAAACAAAATTGACAATAACAGCTAAAACAAAAAAAGCATGAATAAAAAGATCAAAAGCCAATATCAACTATAAAACAAAATAAACATGGATGAAATGCCAACACATGAGTTAACACAATCATCATAAACATAGCAATCAGTGTTCAAACCCAGATAAAAATAAAAGAACAACTGGTAAAACACACCTAATTATGCTAGACCTGTCAAAGCAAAATATTGAACAAAAATAATGAAGAGATAAATAAAACACCAACACATGAGTTAACACAATCACCAGTAAACATGGCAATCGGGGTTCAAACCCCAAATAAAAATAAAAAACAACCGATAAATCATACCTAAGCACACTAGATCTGTCAAAGCAAAGCATTGAACATAATAATAAAGAGATAAATAAAATGGAACAATAAGCAAGAAGACAGCTCTTAACTGATGGCAATGAAGAAAGGAATAATTTTAAATTATCCCAAGCAACTAGAACCACAAACAACACCACAGATAAAATTGTGCAAATTATTGCCCGAACCTGTCACAAATAATCCAAAAAAACAGAGCACAAATGAAAGCCAGAAAGGCCCCCAAAAAGAACAGAAAAATCAAGAAGGTCAAAACAGAAGGGTTTAGCGATGAAGACTCTGACCAAAAATACAAAATGACTAAACTACTGATGAAGAATATGAATTTCAATATAAAGATGCCCAAGGGTCACCAGCCACACCAAATTAAGGTCCCAAGAACAATACAAAAATATATACTTACTAATTAAAGTCAAAATTGCTTCAATTAATGTCAGAGGTCTAAAGTCAATCTCAAAAATTTTCCAAGTAAAACAATGGATTAAAGATGTGCAACCACATATAATTGGACTTCTTGAGACAAAAATATACACAAGATTGCAAATTGATGCAACAAAATATTTAAGCAAAGAGGGATTCACTGCATCCTCTAGGGATTATTCTTCTCCAGCAGCAGGCACTGGACTCTTTATAGCAAATAACTGCCCTTTTGCAATCTTTAAAATTGTCTATATAGATTCAAATCTACTGATTGCCATTTTTCATCACAACATCATAACAATCAATGTCGTTTTATATATATATATGCCCATCCAAAGTTACAAAATAGAAACAATAATCACAAATATTAATGCCATACTAGGTGCTATATCAGATTAAACCATCATTAAAGAGTGGTTGTAATTTAACATATCAAGAATTTACAAACTAATGGCTCCATGGAATATCTGTACCACTAATTAGTGGGGAGGTTTTTTGCCAGAAACAGCAATATCATTTTGCAATAGACACTTCTCTTCACAAATTGACTTAAGCTCTTATTCTCCAATAATTCATCATCTAAAAATGATTAAACTCACTCTGTCAACATTCTCAGATCACTTAGGGAAAATAATCACCATAGACCTCAACCAAATTCAAGTATCAACAATCCCACCAACCAGAACAATAAGAATGTTAATCCCAACAGTTACCAATGAATTTCTATTCTTGGAAACATACATTAGATTACAAAAAAAATCCATGCAATGAAATTAAATCCCATACAACAATATCTGGCTTACACTAACATACTTTCCTTTAATATAAACCACATTATAATGAAACAACCACCCCCATCGAAAGTAATAGCCCTTGCAAGCCAATTACACAAGAAAATAATGATGATTAATCCACTGCATCAAACCCAAAAATATATTGTTAAACTCACAGATGTATAATGATGTATGTGAAAAACTCAAAAATTACCTCAAAGTTAAAAAAAGCAAAGTTTGTCTCATCAGACCACACACTTGGACTAGAGAGGATATCATATAGGTCCTAGGAAATTCACCCACAATTAAAGTACCAATGGCAGTACAAACAGAAGATGGAACTTATGACAGCCACAATATAATCAGGCCTACCAACATTTCAAACACAAACTCCCAGCCACCAAAGAGCTTAAAAATCCCATCCCATATATTTGGCATGCCAGAAACTGAACCCACTCACCATACCATGACTTTGCAGCAAAGCTAACTAGCTTACTGAAGGTTTGCCACCCAGGTATCCCTGGAATCCCATTATTCATTTTAAAATGCATGAGCCACCACACAGTAAAATATCTATGTAACTTGACCAATCATTTAACACAAAAGATATAAACCATAGAAGGTGTCTACCCTGTTGTCATAGTTCTCTACAATAAAAAGCCAAAAATATTTCCCTCACTCAGAGATCTGTGTCCAATATCAATAGGGCCTTTGATGATCAAAATAATAGAAAAGATCATCAAGCAAAAAATTGAACAGTGCATAATACCACTAAATTCTTAAATGCAACATGCCAAAAATCGGATCAACCATACAATCAGCATTTTCTATTAAAAGCAGTGCTTGTGTCAGTTAGAGAAAGGAAAAAATATGAACCTATAGCAATTCAACTCAACATAGAGGCATCATTTGACTCAATTAACATCAATATATTATTAGAAATGCTAAAAGCCACCAACATCCCTAGGACATATCTGTACATTATTGCAAATCTAATTCTAGGTTGAGAAATATACATATCCCTCAATGATAAAAATTCACCCTTCACTCCAACCCAGTCTTTGTCACAGGGATCCCTGCTCAACTCCCTGCTTTTCATTTTCTATATCAATCTTCTCATAGAAATGATACAAAAAACATTTAAAGAGATTCAAATATCTGAAATGGCACAACATATATCTTGCCTGGCATACATGGATGATGTCACAGTCTTTCCTAAAAAAAAAAACAAGATTTCAAAATTACAAAAAAATACTTCAGGATTACACAGCACAATATAAACTGACATTTAACCAAAAAAGATGTCAGCATGGTCACTTTTCACAGGAAAACTGTGTACATCAATCTATCAGTCCAAGCTGACCTCATTCCTGGGTTTTCCATTTCATTTGGAAATCACAGGTATGAGAGGTGGAGGTTAAAAAAGGCAAAGCAGATTTCAGACTCCCTCTCAAAAACATATCTGTCCATCTTTACAAAAGTTCAATTAATCAACCAAATAATAATAACAAAAATAAGCTACTATATCAATTATAATCATACATCAAAGGCCTTCACTTCAAACATTAGAAAAAGATGCAGTCAACTCCTCTGGTCCAAAAAAAATAGTGACAATATCTAATAGGAAGATTAGTCAACTGCTTATAAAAAATGGACTAGGTCTTTTCAGTATTGAAATATTTTATATACAAAAACTGAGAAATACAATAATCAACCTACTAGAACAATTTCTGAAACTCATGCATCTAGTATGGATTGCCCATATTGACAGACTGCCTCCAGTAGGAGCATACATTTCATCCATTATTTACCAATATAAAATCACAATAAAGATAATAGAACAATATGAAAACAAATATTCATATTGGGAAGTGTACAATCTAATGAATAAAGATATTGATGCTAATGACCACCACCCTATACTAGAAATAAATAACAAAAGATTAATCAATGAATATAAAAGATGGGCATTGGAACCCAAGTTTTCAATTTCATAATCAAAATGAAACTTACTGCAATGACAACAACTTGTTTTCTCTATTGTAAAAGGATGTATGTTGACATTGATCTCTTCTGCGGACTATGCTATTAGACAGAGGAAACAATGGAACACTTAATTTACCACTGTATGGTTCTGAACCAAATAAGACAAATAAGGTGCAGCATCTACAGAAAACCAAACTCTACAATTCAGGAAATTATTGCCGCATATCAGAATTGATCAGTCCCTAGCATCAGAGCAGCTACCTTCACGATTTATTTATTCTGGTGCAGAAGATGCAGCTTTTTCATAGGAAGAAATACTCAGTGTCATCCCTCAGTGTTCATGAACAAATTAATGCAAATCAAAAATAAAGACAGAATAATTCAATTGCAAAACCCGATTTATATGCCTCGACTTGGCTAGTATTAAAAGTGCAGTCAAGATTGTAGGCAAATACAAAGGGAAAGAACTAATAAAAGTCAAATTAACTTTATCAAATTTAATGCTGACACTGTAACATGCAAATTAATATAGAAGAATTTTTATTAACAAAATTATGTATACAAAGATAGCCAAACTTAAGGAACTGAACCTCATGACATATATAATTATCTCTATAAATCAATGAATTCGGATCAAACAAGTGCAATGTAAAACTATGTAAACCAAACATAATTCATGTAAAACATCTTTTGAATCAATAAAATGCCTTTTGAAAAAATAATAATAATAACAACACCAACAACAGTAATAACAACAGTCAATGAAAAATAATGACACTTTGAAGAGACTAGAATAATGAAGGTTATTGATAAATATTTAAAAAAATGAAAGAAAAGTTTATATTTATTTTATTGATCTTGGAATAACTATTGAGAGTAAACTGGTTATTTTATTTAGGTGGATGAGTAGGAGTCAGGGAAATGATATTCTGAAAAAGAACAATATAAATTGGAAGAAGAGATGAGCATAAGGCAATTAAAAATATTTATTAAAATATCTTTTTCAAAAGTGATCTAGTTTCATGTAAAACAGATATTATTTATTCCATATTGTGCTTAATATATATTTATCACATAGATTATTTTTAAATCCAACAAGGGATTAATAAATATTATGAAACATCTTCAAAGTATTCAATTTACATTAAATAAATGAATTTAACTCTTTCAATTCTGTTACTACATAAATAGATTGAATAGTTATTAACAATATGCTTTATGATATATGCATGATCATAATCACAGAAGTCAGAGGTTGTTAAATTTCATCTCTGAAGCAGTGAAGTATAACAATCTTAAGTGTTTTTGAATACGTTTCTGAGATTCCACTATAACTGTTTTACCCTGATTGGTTTAGTATAATTTTAGAGTTTCCGATATTGGGGCATAAAGTTCTTGAATTGATTTTGGTTGTGGTACTTCATGAGCTTATTAATTTTTGAACAATAACATCCTATGATTATTTATTGATGGATTTGAAAAACTAATTTTGTTTGAATTTCATAATAACCCCATTTACTATATCAGACATTTTCAAGAATTTGAAATAAAACTGTTGAACATCATCAAAAGATCTTGATTTGAAGTATATCTTATATAGTAAAACATTGATCTGCATTTTGGTAAGTCTGAACTACTTATTATTTTTTACATATAATTTTGTGAGGCAATATATATTATGACATCTGGTGATGGAATATATGAAAGGATGGAGCAGTAAACTGTAGTGAGCCAGTGATATTTCTAATGATAATACACTATTTTAAATCAAGAAGTGTGAACATTTTTACATAGTATCAGCAGAGTATTGAGAAAACTGGTCTTAGAGTATTTGCATTACCATCAAAAAGTGCAACAATATATCTAATAAGGTTATTTATAGGAATTATTACTTTATATTAATTTCGATAGAGAAGAAATTATATTGGGCTAAGTAGTATGAGGTAGGATCATATTTTAGTTTACTCAATTCTTGAATTATTCTTGTTTAAAGAGAAAATTGAACCTACTGTATTTGTAGTCTATGAAAAAGATTTCAGTATTTTTTATTTCTGGAAACTGTCACTTTTATGAGATTAAAGCAATATGATCACATTGATGGAATTTTTGCATTCTGTTACTGGAAAAACACTAATCTGATCAATATATTACATAAAGCAATTGAAAAGGCCCAACTATGTGAAAAATCTATACTCTATTTTTCTATTTGCTATGATTGGAGTTTTCTACCGTAGAACATTTATTCAAGTTAATGTTTTTGCACTAAAAAAGAATTTGTTTAGAGAAAAAGACTTCAATCCAAAGAAAGTTATAATTTGATGTTAGATCAGTAAAAGTTGAACTTGTTTTCTGGAGCTTTATCCTGGTTTGAATACATCCTCTTCTAAACGTAAAAGTTCTCAACCATTGTCTAAATCTTATTAAGGTAATTTTTTCAAAGAGATTTTAAGGAATACAAATAATATTATTTGTTTACATCATTTTCTAAATGGATAATGTTTTGATGAAGATGGAATAAGCACTGGGGATGGTGATGGTGATTGGGGGGGGGGGATTATAGAAGTTCAATGTATCAATTATGTTAATGATATAGTAATAATACTTTCAAATCCTATTAATAACTTTAATACGTTTTTAAAGTAATATTTGTAAAATTAATTAATAATACGACAATAGTAAACCGAAGTCAAAAGAATTAATTAAAGGTGAAGCAACGTTAATAGATTAAAAATCATAGAATAAGTTAAAGTTAGTTCTCTTAAATATTTAAAAAGTTGATTGTCTGACTTTGCTGAAAGATTAACAAAATTTGAGAGTGAATATGAAATGTTAAAAAGTCCTTTAATAAAAGTAGAAAGCTATTTTATGACTCATTAGATTTAAGAAAATATCCTAAAAGTGTTTTATATTTTACCTAAATTTTATTTGATCAAACAAATTTTGCTGAGTTTTATTTTGTATATTAAGACGTCTACAAAAGGCTGTATTACATGATCTCAAAATTAAAATGCATTGGATCGTTTGTTGCAGTGGTAGGATACTAAACGCTGGAGCATAAGATCCTCACATCCATTCCAGTCCAGCAATTACGGCACACAAATCTTTTCATTCATTTACCAGAAATAAAGCGAATATTTTAATACAATTTAAATGTAAAATGGGTGTATTGTTAAAAATTGGGTAAAAATTGGTGGTATAAATTCTGTGATGATTTTTTTTAGTATTCCAAATAGTAGTTTCATTTGTAAATTCAATAAGCCAATAAACATCACATGACCACTTCCTCTTATGCTTGTGTATAACTGTTGTTAAAACAGGCAAAACTCACTACATATATATATATAGTGGCAATATATATAGTGAGTTTTTCCTTTTTTAAATTCAATAAGATTAAATTTGGCAAGAACAAAAATACCTGCTAGTGCATGGGTTTAATGTTTTGATGCAATTTGTTTAGAAAGAAATTTTATATTTGTGAGATTTGGGGTTAAAGACCAGGTAGCATCTTATGCCCCAAACAACGGAGAAAAAACGAAAATGGTGCTTCTTCTGTAGATTTAAATATTCAATCAAAGGGAAAAGATTGTGTGCATGTGGGCTGGGGATTTTGAATTGTGGATTTATAAAAAACAGACAAGATAAATTAAACACATATGATTGTCAGTGTTATGATAGTACAGAGGATAAACAAAATGTTATTATTTTTTGAAAAAACAGTGACAATATAAGTGAAAAAGAAATTACATTGCACATATACTTAAAAAATAAAACAATATAATGGATATATTTGAAAGACATGAATCAGTGTAAGAAAATGAAAAAAACTTCATTGATATTTAAAAAGTAGCTATGAGAAGGTTGAAAAATGTAGCAGAAATGCATGTAGGATAATTAATTATTGAGAGAAAATATTCAGTAGTCATATCAAAAGATTATCCATTGATATATATAATGTTTATAAATTAATTCATTGAAACAGTTTAAATATAATTAAATAGACTTCTTAAGTCAGGAAATGACAATATAAATTTAAAATTAAAAGTGATACCTCTTTAATTTCTTCCTCTTTTAATATTTCTGGAATATTGTTTACAATGACTTTGAATAGAAGGGATGAATTTTTAATCAATCAAAAAATTTATTTTTAAATATTTTTAAATCTTATTAGTATATATATCTGGAAATTATGAAATTTATTTCTTTTTTCATCTTGCCTGTAATAAATTGAAGGAAGAAGAATTTGAACAATTAACTCTTTTAATTTTTAAAAATGTATTACTTGTTGACACTAGAGGTATATTTAATTATATTTAAAAGTTACAATAAGTTAATCTCAAAACACATTCTATACATATTTAACATTGTAAATTATTTATTAGAAATATATACATTATTGGATGGATCTATTAGCATAGTAGTTAATGAATCTATATGTTGTGTCCGTGAACTAAGTTCAAATCTGAGCTAAACATTGAAATTTTTCAGTAATTTTGATTTAAGCTTAAACTTTTTATTTCCGGTAACATCCCACTCAATCCCATATAAAGCTTCAATTATTCTTTAATAAATAGGCATCTAGTTTCTATATAATGCGCTTGAAACGCACATCTGTGAAGCTAAATTAAAAGTTTATATTTGCTTAGCGCTTTTGGGAACTTCGAGATCCTATATTCATAGCTTATAATAATGATAATATTTGTTGTTAGCTTGTCTAATATAGATGTATGCTAATATATGCAAATCACTTAGACCACCCATTTTTTCGAAATAGAGAAGCAAGCATCTCTCCTATTGATGGAGTTGGGGTGTGCTATAAAGCCAGCCTCCTTTACCTTGTGCTTGGTGTCATCACACTTAGTGCAAACCATTTCAGCTGTCATAGGTTCGAATATGTGGCCTGTTGACGTTTGATGTTCAAAAAATATTGATTTACCTTCAGATTTGATTCTTGCCATTTTATATAGATATCGTTGTTGTGATACTCTGGTAGCTATTGTGGCTCACGTTTCCCTATAATATGCTGCACTGCAGCTATTATTGGGGGCATGTAAGTTTGTAAACAGCCTGAGGGGTTTGGTCGGGTGTGATGCTGTCTTGAATTATTGATTAATCTATTAGTGGCAGGTGGTGTATGAAAGCTTAAATTGAAATCTGTTGAGAGTGTTTTAATGAGTATTTTAGCCAACGTAAAAGCATACATGGTTTATCCTCTTTGGTAGAGTTAGTTCTTAGCTTGTTATAAAATTTGTTTGATTTTCCTGCTAATGGCTACATGTTTAAATTCAACGTTTATCAGGTCTTTCAGGTAACGTTTTTTCTGTCCGATTCGAAATAAGTAATACAAAACTCTTTCTAAAATATCTGTTAACAAACTATAAACTATTATCTTCTCCTTTGAATTCCTATAGGTTACCTAAGAAATTTTCTCATGCATAAGGCAAATTACGCATAAAAATTAAGAATCTAAATTTTGTCAAATATGAATGCAATAGACATTTTAAAAATAAATTATTGTTAATACATATAATAAGTCAAACACATTTATATATAGGATTAAATTGTTAATTGTATAATGAAATCACTTTGTTGTATAATTTTTTTAAACAGGTATTATGTTTTGTTTTGTTTTTAAATTGATTTTAACACTAACTTAGCTCTAGTATTGAGTGTGAAGTAAGTGCATTTTTGAAAAATAATATATATATTTAAAACCATTCATGTGATATATATGGCTAAACTTCTTTACATAAATTTCTTGAATAAAATTTCTCCATTGATGATTTTTCGTGATATTTTTCATTGGATTATTTTCCGCATGTTTCACATATAGTTTTAAACTATTAATTTTAGTCAGATTTTATTATTAGTATTTTAAAGATCAAGCATATTACATTATCAATTAAATATTTTTTTTAGACTATAATATATCTAAAGCTGAATTGAGATTCAATTTAAAATTACAGTTATAAATAATTTGCTTTCTTATGATTAAAACTTTATATATATATATATATTAGATATACTTAAAAATATCCATTCTAACACATATTCTTAAAACTTATAAATAAAGACATCGGAAAAAGATAGATGCCTTCAAAATGCATTTTATGCAAAACCAGACCTCTTCAGTTGGCTTAGGTTCCAGTATTCCCTGTCTTTATTATTTATTTCATATTTACCAATATTATTACAATATGATTTACAAGTGTTAAATTTTCTGTACTTCCAACATTGATATGCCTGCTTTGGATAAATATATTAATAATGATTATTAATCATTTATTAGGCTAAAAATTATCATACCATTTATAGCTGCAATCGCAACTTTGATACATTCATTTTGAATAAATACATTATTGAATTTATTAATCATTTATTAGACTAAAAAATATACCATTATTAGCAATATAAAGTTTAAACCACGGATAAAAATTAATATATCTGTTTGTTTGTTGTTATTTTTAATTAAAATGTGCATGGAGTGATTAATGCAATCTCATCTCTCTTCTTTGTTTTTTTAATATACTTAAAACATCTAACCCATCTCTTATTTTATCTGGTCTACAAATAATAGGATAATCTCTAGCCTAATAAATGATTAGAAATAATCATTAAAATATTTATCTCCAGTGAATGATATCAAAGTTGTAAATACAGAAATTCTGTTATTTGTAAATCAAATTATAATAATATATATTCACTTGCTTTTTTTATGATATAGATAATAATTTTATTTTTTCTTGGAATATTTTCATTTTTCATAGATTTAATTCCATGCCTCATTTAAAATGCTCTGCAATTCAGAAAATGTTGGAATTGTGGAGGTTACTTTAGGTTTTTATTCTTTATTATTACAGAGTTATTTAAAAAAACTCTTTTTCACATTTCTTTCATGAGCTATTCTTCTTCTTTTTTATTTTATTAAAAGAGCAGTACAGAAACTTCGGCCTAGGCAATAAAGTATGGAGCGAAATATGTTTGGAATAATAATAAGAAATCAAAAGCAAAATATATGGTGATAGAACAAGAATATATCATTGAAAAATAGAGGCTAAAATGAAGTTGGAGTGAACCTATTATTAGAAAAAATGGTAATTAATGAATCCCAATAAATTTAAAAGACCTAGACAAAAACTGCATAGATGATAAGATATGGAAATTTACTAGAAATGGAGAAACTATAGATCAGAAAAATGGAATTTAACTTGAAATGATCTTCATTCTACACAATTTCAATAATGGTAACAATGTTGATGTTCACGAACAAATATATTCAAGCATATTACATTCTTTCTAAAGATCATGAACCAATCAGTGCATTGCTGAATGTCAAATATGGATGAAAATTTTCTAGTTAAATAAAAGCAAAGTAATGATTATGTTTTGCCATAGCTTTTATTTATCTTGCAAATTTATTCTGGCTTGCAATGACTTACAAATAATTAACTTTATCACACAACATACAAATGGTTGTAAACATGAAATACAGAAGTAGAATAAATAAACAAATAAGCATCATAAATAATATACTGCAAATAAATTAAACAATATATATATATATATATTCAAACTTATGCACACTTCATTTAAAATTATTATCTATAACTTTGTTTACTTATTGATTAATTCACATAATAATATAGCAGCCATTCATAAATGAGTCTATAATTCTGACTAGAAAAGGAAGAAAAAAGTGATTTAGAAATAAGTGTGCAAAGACTATACAAACCAATCTGTGAATAACAAATCTGTCTACATATAGAACATACTGGTTTATTTTTCTGTTCATTTGATTTTTTGTAATGTTATCTTTTAGTTTCATCATGAGAAAACTTTTCTTTTTGAAATACTTCAACATCATGTCGAATTGCAGTTTTTCTCTGCATTCTTTTCTCATTCATATCTTCTCAATGAATACAAGCAATATAGCTTTTCTTTAGAATATTTTTGCAATGATCCTTTTTTTTAACTATTTTATTTCACCTTTACTTTGTAATTAATAATACGCTGATGCGCTGTGGTGAAACTTTTCTATATAATTTCTGTAGGCTTTCTATATCATAATTTCTGCAGGCTTAGCGCTTTCAGAGTTTTGTAAGGATCCTTATAATATAAACAGAGCCTACCTATTCCATCAAAGCCATGCTTGAAATCACCAAATGTTCCATCCAATGAAAGTATAATTTTAAATACTAGATTCAATTGTACCACATTTATCCAGTTGAAGAGCATATTGATAGGTTTTATAATGTTGCTATTGCATTTTAAAAATTTTACTGATCATCCTTAAATGAAACTTTTCATATACCTTTTTATTGCATCATAGGTTCTCTATGTCTCACTTGCATATAATAAATTCAGTAAAGCAACAGTTCTATAAGCAGCTAATTTAATTGTGGGAGTCATTTCCCTATGATAAAATAATCTGTCATTTCACTTGTTAAAAGTAGCAGAAGCATATTGGCATCTGTCTTCTATTTCAACATCTAAGCCTGATTTCTCCACCTTCTAAGGTTGCAGAACATGTATGTGCCAATGAACATATGTTCAATTGGAAAAATATAAAAATACTGGATAGAGAAGAAAAGGTACAAAGAAGAAAATTTAAAGAAGCTGCTCACATGACATTGGCAAAAAATCCCATAAGCTAACCCAGTGAGACTATACATAATATATGGAAAACACTAATCACCTTTGCTCTTAGGAAAAAGTGGAGAAATCAGGAGAAACCTCATAGATACGTATATGAAATTACTACAGACTGTTGCCTTTGGCAGGATTTAGTGTTACCTTAAAATTAAAAACTTAAGAATCTAAGGACCCAGGTTCGAATCCCATGCTAGTACTGTCACTGGTCAGGCCAACAACACCTGAAGAAGAGGGGAGACTAATACCTCTGGAAACGTTGTGCATATACTAACCTGTTTGATATGCTATTACTAACAGTTGAATGTATTTGGAATATTTAAATAAAGTTAAATTTTTCTAAAGACATTCAATACATATATTAGATGATGGAAATAGTTCAATATGAAAATACAGTTATTATCATTGCATTTACATTTATCATCCAAAAACTTAACACTCCCGCGTTCACACATTAATCTTTCCTTATATATACTAGTTTTTTTTTTAATATTTTGTTGTTGGCCATATCACAATGTTGCTGCCTACATATTCCAGTACTACTTTTAAAAAAACATTTGTGAGAACTTGTTTACTTCCAAGATTTTGAAGTTTTCGGTCTGACAGAACTAAATTACATATATAGTAAAAAGTCCATCACAGTAAGTCAATGTGTATTTAATTATAATTTTAATGTCTATTCTAGCATTAATATCAAAGCGATAAAAATTCGTATACAACATTTTGTATTACATATAAAAATCTTATTTAACAAAATTATAAAATGATTGAAATTATGTTACTTATAATACTTTTCTATAGTATTAATTGTTTTAGTTTTCTTTATTACTTTCACTTATATGATACACGAATATAATTTTCTCAATTAAATACCCCCCCCTCCCGTCGTAATGTCAACATCTACGGCTAAAAATAAAATTAAAGCATTTTAAAACTTTTCTGTAAATGACAGCGACGTTTTCAAATGCTTAAAATAAATAATACACGAAAAAATATATCATTGTTTAGATAATTTAATATATTAAGTTAGTTTACAAGGTATAAATTATAAAAAATGTAGTTATTGTATATATAATTGCGACATTTTAGCAGAATGTGTTGAAGGTGTTTTTGTTTCAAACGTATTTTTATACAAAGGGTTAAAAAAGGGGGGGAAAGCTTCTAACATTATAAATGTAAATTGCGATTTAGTTCATTAAATAAATATTAAGCGAAATGAATAGTTTATTTAATTATATTCCAAGAATGTTAATATGTGGATTATAAAAGATAAGTGAAGTTTTTAATGAACCTTGATCTTTCTCTCCGATGACTTTCTCAGCCGCGAATATTTATTACACTTCGAGCAGCAGCTGGACAAACGTTATTTTGACTTCGGAACACTTCAATTTCTGCTGAAATAGAATTTAAAGAATGGTTCTTATCATGTGAATATTAAACAAAAAGTGCCTTCATCCCGTCATACAATTTCTGGAGCTACAATTACTAATATGAAAAATCGGTTGCTGAGGGAACGTTAAGTAGAAACATTGGGGTAAATTATTCTCCACCAATCAAATCAAAGCTCTTTCAACGATTAGGAATGAGTATTATTAAAGTTTGGGAGCACCATGCGACCTGTATCCTTCTCAAATCTTACAAGTGATTATCTTATGTAAAATTTTTATATTTTAAAGTCTTAGAAACTTTCTAATAATTATTTATAGCGTATTGATCAATATTACGCAGCATGGATCTATATTTTACAGTCTTATCATATGCGTTTGTTTATTCTCAGTATAATGACTGGAGTTGAATCAATGAGTGGGGGTTTAACCTAGGTAAGTGAATCTGTAGATTACGTTACTCTTTGTATAAATAATTTATATGTTACTAAATCTGTAAATAGATGAAAACTTATCTGGTTTCTTTTAATTATATAAATATTTAATCGATATAGCGTCACGAATTAATTATCAAGATTTGTTAAGAACACTTTAGTTCTTCTTAAGGTGTGCAGATGTTCTCTGCCAGCCATTACATAGTTGTTTTTAACTATGAAATCATATAATTTAAGATTATAATTTTTAAATAATTATTTAAAAAGTATTTATAGATATATTTATTTTCACTGTCAAATGTAAGTTTTCATTTCCGTATTGCAGGCTTATGGAGCGACAGTATTTAATCAAATTAAATTTCTTTGTCAACTTTGCACGTGCTATCACTAGGCGATTTACCATTGCGAGAGTTTATTATGTCTACGAAAGTTGATGTCAGCCCGATAAATTCGCCCTCAAATAGTCAGAGCCCTAAAAAAATTGCTTGGGAAAAAAAACGAAATAACTCAGTGATGGACAATTCAGCCAAATTAGAGTCTGTGGTCAAAATTGGGAAAGTGTCACCGGAGCAGTCCCGAACTCCATCAGTTACTTCTGTACCACGAAAGTCGGCCTGGGATAAAGTAAGAGCAAATGGTGCAATAATTGCCAAAAAAGGTAGAGAAACAACAACTGTAACCCTACAACTTAATGAAAAAGATCAAGATCCCGTCTTTGTTGTTGAAAGTTCTTGCTGGAAGACTCTCAAGCTTATGGGTAAAATTTTCCGATCTAAAAAATTCCGAAACATTAAATTAGAGCGGCTTTACCAGAGATATTTTTTACGTTTAAATCAGAGTAGCCTCACTTCTTTATTAGGAATTTTAATAACCATTGCTATATTTTTGACTCTGAGTCATTATATTGGAGGCAAAATTACTCTTCCTAAAGGAATTGTACTGGGAGTACTTATTATTGTTTACATATTTTTGGAAATTCTTTGTAATCGCAGCGCTTTTAACCAAATTTACCTTGTCACTTTTGGATATATTGTTCTTTTAAGTCTTATCGGTATTGAAATTCTTGTGGAAATGGATAATGAGCCTAAATCTGCTACTAATGGCGTATGGTGCACTATATTTTTTATCTATATGAGTTACACATTACTTCCCATTGGAATGCGCTTATCTGTATTAGCAGGGATCACCCTAACCGCTACACAACTTATCTGCTCCGGACTTTATAATTGTAATGACGCATTTCTGTGGAAACAGGTGAGTGATTAAATTTTATTTTAAGCTATAAAATGTAAAGAGAGAACGAAAGAAAAAAAAAATCTAATAAATCACACAAGGAAATGTGCGAGTTTTTATTCCAAGAAACGAAGAGAAAAGTAATTCAAGCCGCAACCAGGAATAGTTGGTTTGACTAAAAAAAAAAAAAAAAAGTAATTGAAAGTATGTAAGATGTAGATTTACAAAGTATTGTAGTATTGACATATAATTACTTAATATTTTATGTATTATTTCTGTATTGTACATTATATGTATGTGCATGTCAAACTACTATATTTTTACAGAATTATACTCAAGACATGGGTTCGAACACGGGAAGCTTAAAACAATTTTTTTTTAGTTTCTAAAACTTTTTAAGTATCCAAACTATTCAGAATTTATTAATAAATGGGTATTTATTATTCACAGTTTGACTGTAAAACAAGGACGAAACAACACCAAACTCCTCCAACCTGACAATTTGGTAATATCATCTGTTTCATTTTTCTTTTATGAGGGACCTATTGGAGAGGTCTTTATCCTGATACCTGCTTATCTGTCTATATGTTTTTCCATGTACTTTAGAAAAATAAAATATTTGAAAAATACATTATTAAAAATTATATAAAGTAGAAATTGTTAAACAGGAAATAAAAAAAGTGAAGCTTTAGATAAAACCATTATGAGGTATACACATTTCATTTAAAACAAAAAGTGGGTATATCAGTTATGATATTTTTTGAGAAGCAGTATAAGTTGCCTTTAGAAATCTTAGGCCAGCAGTGAAGATGCAGCAACTCCAACAAATAAAAAAATAAAGATAGAAACAGAAAGTATTAATGACAGTAAATCAAATTTGGATTTAACTTATTAATCTACAGTGTTCTATAAAATTTTTCTATTCCAATTACTATGCTTCTTTCAATTCATAAATCTTTCTGCAAAATTCTTTTTTTTAATTTCTCTATGTACTCCTTCTTTCCAGCTCTTTTTTGGATATCTTATTTTACTTTTTCTTTGGTAGTATTTAGTTTAGTATATATGCTAAGCTAGATTAAACATTTGTTTTAGTAATATTATCTGAGATATATATGTTTGTACAATTCCAAATGTCTTTTTTGATTTTATTTACTATTGTATATTTAATTTTATTTTAAATTCTGTGTTTATCCATTCTCTTTTCGGTATTAAGGCAGATTTTTCCCAATAGTCTCTTTAAATAACTGGATACTTATCTCTACTGTTTTATCTATTGATCATTATTAACTTTTGATGCATTTTGATTCCATAATATCTTGTGTCTCATTGCAGTAGTTTTTTTCTCAGTACATTTTTTGCTTTTATAGTTTCAGCTGTTGTTTTTTGTGTGATTTTCATGACAAGGTTTAATAAAGGCAAATATAAAAAAATGTTGGATAAAAAGTTTAGTGGAGTCTGCTTTAAAAAATAAATAATTATTACAATTTACAAAATCCTCCTCTTAAAGACTTGTGTTTATAATCAAGTGATAACACTTGGTGATCAAGTTCTTACTTCTGATGAATACAAATGGAGTGAATATTATCAGAAGCATCCATTTCAAATAAACTTGACCATTTCAGAAAGACAACAACCATAATAATTCAATTCTTTATATAATTTAGTACACATCTACTCCATTAAGTCAATTATAGTGTGCACTACAAACAAATATATACAAATAGTGACTAGCATCAACTATAAAAAAAGAACATATAATAATAGAAATAAAATAGTAAAAGAATAAAATAAATAAAAAGCTGATTATCCACATTGGTCTTAAAAAATTGGCTGAAAACTAGATCCTGTTATGCAATGTTTTTGTTATACATTTTGGGCTAACCAATTAAAGGAGAGGATTGCACTCTATTAGATCTACAAATTTTAAGTTAAAAAACATTGCAAGAATGATGCTTGTAATATGTTATTTCTTAATATATAACTTGGAAAGTAAGATAAAAATATATATACATTTTGGTAAAGAATTTAATGCAACAATTTAAGATATCTTATTTTTCAACTTAGCATTAGTAAAATATACTTATCAGAATTTATATTAATGAATCTAACAAATTTGTCAAAAACGAATTGAATACTGATAATATCTGCATTGAAATGTGGATTTGATGTAATTGATCCGTACACTAAAATCAGAATTACCAAAGACATAATTTTTTTGTTAAATTATTAAGTACATTTACATATCTATGAATAGTTCCTGTAACTTTAAGAACATTGTACACCATTAAATCAGTATGATGATGGAGGGAGCTATTATTAGAAAATGTTATTTCTAGATTTTTTTGTTGATTATTTGTTATGAGTTTAGAACCATAGATATATAATGAGATATAATAAAACATCAAGATATCATATTATTTAGAATAAGAAACAATAGAGCTTTTGATTATTTTCACACCACTTCAAGAATTTATCCACATATCTTTGAAATAAAATACAATCTTCAATAGTACAAATATGCCAAAAAAATTTGCAATCATCTGGATAATGTAAAAGGTGTGAGAATTCAATATTATTTCTGAGGTCATCAATATAGATATGAAACAATAAAGATGCAAAAATACTGCCATGAACCACCCCTATAAAACAGGAAATATGGCAATAAAAATTTATTATTAAACTTCACAAAAAGTATTCTGACATTGAGGAAAAAATCAAACTATTTAATTAAGCTTATCAAAAAGTCTAATTTGTTGAGTTTAACAAGAAAAATTTTACAATTCATTTTATCAAAAGCTTTGGACATATGAAAATAGATAACATTCAACCTATATTGGTCCTCAATTGTATTGGAAATCTGGTAAAAAGCATGCAAAACCTTGCCAATATAAAAAAATAGTCTTCTCATATAAGTACTTTAAAAATATTTGGGCACTAATGTTAAAACTGAGATTGGCTTATGGTCACTAATTAAATTTTTAGAATTTTGATTTTAGCAAGTTTAAAAGATTTTGGGAAAACCCTCTTTGCTAAAGTGCAATAAAAATATGCAGAAGAGGGGAAGAAATATATACAGTGCATTCTTTATAAATGAATACTGGAATATTGCCAGAACCCAAGCTATATTGCATTTTAAACTGTTTAATAACAAAAATAATGTCAGATTTGATAAAAGGAATATTTGCTAATCTTTCATCAATTAGATCATTATTCGGGAATGATGATGATGATGATTATTATTATTAATAATAATAATAATAATAATAATAATAATAATAATTTATTTAAAGTAGTGCATTCTACAGGCCTTCATAAAAAATCTAACTACAAAATACATCATTAACACAAAAAAAGATAAAACAACAATAGAACTAATTATATAATACATGTTACATTCAAGTAAAAATACACATGCATGCATATAGACAGATATTCATATAGATACACATTCTTTTAAAAACATATTAAAATTGTTTATATGCATATAATTATATATTTTATTTCATTCACAGATAAATGATGAATATCAGCATGTTGATAAAAGATATTAAATTACTTACAAATGCTTATTTATATCTATACTTGTATATAATACTGACGTTGTTTTTTATTATTTTACTTTTTTGTTGTTGATGATGATCATATGTTCTCTAATTAGGCTCTTTATGTGTACCTGATTGGTTTGAATAAATTCAATTATTATTATTATTATTATTAATGATAATGTTAAAGATGATAATAATACCTAAATATGAATTTTATAATAATCATACATATTAAGGTGTGAAACACTAATAGATCCACATATAAAGCATGCTGTTTCATTATTCTGATTATTTGTTGTTTTGTGATGTTAACTTTCAACTTTTACAGCAGTAATTTTTCTTTTTGAAAGACTTGGGGACCTTCTCTAATTACAACCTTTTCTTGGAATCTGTCTTCAATCACATCCCCATTGAAAGAAATCATCATATTCTTTATGCAAATATGTGTTAACATTAATTTATAGTTTTATCTATGATTCTTAACAATAGTATTAGATAACTAAACATCACATGATCACTATCTCATACTAGTACATAATTGTTATTAAGCAATTCAAAACAAAGCAAAACTCTCCATACAGTAGTGCATCCATTGATTGTTCTTGTTGGCACAAGATGGCACTACTGTATGGAGAGTTTTGCTTTGTTTTGAATTGTTTAATAGTATTAGATGTTTGCATGTTGGAATTACCTTAATCAATTGCATTGGTAATAATAGCTTGTTGCTACCAATGCAATTGATAAATTAGAGAGAGCACATTCTTATGATTAGTAGTTAAAGAAAACCACAAACCAATCATAAATAGTTTACTGCAGGATAAAAATCTCTTCAGCATCTCTGCATAAACAAATTATGAATGAAATGATCCTAGGTTTCTCTCTTTTTGCTTTTTATTTATAAATAACTGTCTTGCTTTTTATTTAAAAAATAACTGTTTAATTTTATTGACTAATAATAAAGTGCTGTAGGCTGGGATGGATATAGATTGATGATTCGGGGGGGGGGGGTATTAAAAGTTTATTGGAAATTTTTATCTAATTGAAATATTCATTTTCCAAGTTGTGAGCATAATATGTAAATATATGTTATTTTAATTATAACAGTAGTAAAGTGTATTTATATGAACAAGTTTATATGCATTTATTTTAATAGTCAGTTACAGGCAGCATGAGAATTATAGAGCAGTTTTTTGTCATACGTTGAAATACATACTATTTTTATTTAATGACAAAGTAATGAATGACGAGATGAGTTGTTGATCACAGCCCTGTATGAGAAACAATAAAACTTTTATACTAAAATTGCTATCTATATTGAGTTAGTATTTAGATAGGAGAAAGTAATTGTCCTTGTCCTGTATAATGTGATGTGGAGATAGAGTGGCTGATTCTGAATTTCAAGTCCATGGACCACAATCCAATTGTGTTACTTTTGGCATTTCAAATTTTTATTAATTTTTGATACATAAACCATTCTATTATTTAATAGGAGGAAGCAGAGGCAAAACTCTCTACACAGTAGTGCCATCCAGTGCAAGCCAGAGTAATCAATGGATGCAAGAAAGTTTGTGCACTCATCCAACATCTCCAGGCTAATTTCTAGCTTGTGGCTTTTATTGGTGAAAAGCTTTGGATCTGAGAATACTGGACCTAGTCTTTAGGATCTAATGCAATCCACCAAAAACTACCTTTTACCTTTTTATTTAACTATAAAGCTATGAGTCCAAAATGAAAACACAATAGTGTATGCTCAGATCCAAAGCTCCTCACTGATGAAAGCCACTAGCTAGAAACTAGTCTGAGAATGTTGGATGAGTGAGAACTAGATAGGCATTTATGTACAAACCTTATCTTGCATTCATTGATTACTCTGTCTTACACTGGGTGGCACTAGTGTATGGAGATTTTTGTCTCTGTTTTAACAGCTTTGTAAGCATAAGAAATGAAAATCATGTGATGTTTAGGTGGAAGTAGATAAGAATTGCACTCACTTGTAAGCTTCAATGTTAAGGTTTTAGAAACTGGTATTGAAATTCATTTGTAAGCTTCAAGGTTAAGATTTTAGAAACTGGTAATGAATTTTTTATAGATATTTATTGCTGATGACTGG
Source organism: Epiperipatus broadwayi (assembly GCA_028023455.1). Classification (NCBI taxonomy): domain Eukaryota; kingdom Metazoa; phylum Onychophora; class Udeonychophora; order Euonychophora; family Peripatidae; genus Epiperipatus; species Epiperipatus broadwayi. Next base: position 2,039,745 of record JAQFVV010012489.1, on the reverse strand, counting down.
TGATTATTATGTTATTAAACGATTATATATTTTAAATATAAATATGAAATTCATTACCATATTATGTATCAAATGAAAGTTAGGAAAAGGGGTACATTTTTGTCAACATTAAATGGCAAAATCAATTTTTAACTCATTTATATAAATGTTTTGTAAACTACCTTTTTAATATATATATATATATATATATATATATATATATATATATATATATATATATATATATGAATAAGTATGATTATATATAAATAACATAAGATGTGTATGTCAGTGTGCAAATGAAAGTAAATGTAGCATAAATTATTAACAACCAAACACACTTTCAATAGTATAAATAATCCAGATTCATAGTAATTCACTTTTATAAAATAAAATCTAATTCTGATAAGATGTTGAATCAGATTTAATAATGAGAACCTGGACATGCTCAGAAATTTTGATTGTTAATTAATGATTTTTTATTTTATTTTCTAATAGGCAATTGCTATAAATATGGTTTGCAGAATTAAAAGTGTACCAGTTATGAATATTTTAGGTCATATTTAATCTGATTTACACATTGATTTTCATGTATTTTATTATTTATAAAGTTCAATTTAGTATACATATATATATACATAACTGCAAGGAAATCAAGTCATACATCATGTGACTTAATTTAATAAGCTTGTACTACAAATGTTATATAATGAGCATTAGTAGCTCTTAACAAGCTTTCCAAATATCCCTATCCCCAGACCAGTTTCTAGCTGCTGGATGTCATCAATGAGCTAGGATATTTAATATCCTAGTGCCTCACTGACAACAGCCAGCAACTAAAAGATCTGGGGATAAAGATATTCAGAAAAGCTTCTTAAAAGCTATTATGCTTCTTATATAACACACACACACACACACACATATATATATATATATATAAAATAATCCTAACAATATTGACAAATCTGTAAATATACCATGACTTATTACATATGTAAAACTGACAATATAAATCTCTTCACAGAATAATCAAGTTTGAAAACATTATTATAATAATTTACAAGTTCAATTCCAAAGAATCATTTAAATGAACTTGCAAATAATACTCCTTTTTTATATCATTACTAATTTCACAAATGCAATCATATTAATATAAGAGAGGGATGTTGTGTACAAGTTCATTTAAATAATTCTTTGGAAATCTGACTTTGTTATGTGTATAGGTTTATAAATATGTTTTTATTAGTTTCATTTTTATGAAGGATTAGACTCTGTGGTACAATGGTTAGTTTATTTATTTAGAATAATGATTTCTAATCAAATCCAGAACATTTTTCAATACTGGACTATAGACAATATATCCATTAATTGATCAGTATTTGGCTATTCTTATAGAAGACAATCATAAACTTTTTTATGGTGAAAATTTTATAATTAAGCATATTATTTCATATAATTGCCAGAAGTTAAAGGTAACTCATTGAAAATCAACAATATTTTTTTCTAGAAAGAGAGTAAAGTCTAAGCTAAATTGATTAAATAAATATATGTATTCTGATAAAAAAAAAAACTGCATGATGTAATCCCTATCTATGAGAGAGGTGTTATATTTCTTCCAATCGAAAAGCAGAAGTAACTATCTTCCACTGAGTCAAAAACCATGACAATACATAACCAGATTTTAAAAAAAGTTACCGTTATTTTTTATTTCTATGAATGTTAAATATGTCTTTTACTTTTATCTCTCATTAAAGCATTAAGAAATGCATAAAAATATCTGTATCAGATTATTATTATTTAAATTAACTGTTTAAACAATATTTTAATAAATCAGCCAATCAAACCACTGAGGTAAAATAATCAGCCTATTAGCTTTTTTAAGATAATGATTTCAAGTATTTCAACACTGTTTAACTACTGGATGAAAACCTACAGCATATACAAGATCAAAATTAAGACTGATCAAAATTTTAATGTTTAGAATAATCATGATCTTCCCCTATAATATTCAATGTTTAAATATTACAATGAAATGCTTAAGGCAGAGTTGAAAATAATACAAATGATATCATCTTACATATTAATATATTCACTAAATTGTAATCCAAATATGCACATTGTTAAAAAATATGCATATTCATATTATTGTTGTATAATTGAATTATAAAACACCTGTCATAAGTGACAAATTAATTTTTAAATGCTTTTGCCATATAATTGTATTAGACCATTTATTTTCCTTTGCCTTTAAACCAAAAATTTTGCCACTAATTAAAATGCTCAGAGCAGCAAAAATCATCAATATTTAAATCAGATTTTTACGTATTTTTTAATTCTTTTTTTTACATTTCTACAAGATATTCTGATTTAATAAACCCTTTTAGCATTCAAAATGTTAGATAATTTGCAATATTGGCAAAATTACTTATTTATTTTAAAATGTAATAAAATGTCAAAATATTTATTATTTAAAATACTTTACATCTATGTCTCATGATTGCTGTTGACTATGATTATCTTTAGTAATATGAACATTATACTCAGCTATTCTTATTCTCTGGACAATGATTATATTAATTAGCTAATTTGGGTAAAACATTGTTAAAAAAATAAATAATAATAAAATGTAACTTATGAAAGAGAAATTTTGTTCAAATGATTGTTATTTAAAAATGATAAGGATCTCATGGCACAATGATAGTGCATCCATCTGCTGAGCTTATAAAGTGGTTTGAACTTGGACTGAATAAACTTGAACATTTTTTAAACAGTTTCATTTTTTTTCATGTAGTTGGCCCATAACCCGCTTAGTTAACAATTCAATATTATTCATAAAGTTGGTATTTTGTTATTCTTAGAAAGTAAAGTCAATAACAATAAAAAATGCTTAAATGCTAATCTTCTGGAAAGTCTAATCAGTTTTTTTCCATGTGATTTTGGCCAGTTTATTTCCCAAAGTATATTATGTGTTCAGCATCAAATTTGTTGAAATGTAAATGTCGTTATTCTAAAATATTGTTTCATCAGCTAATGGCTAATATCTGTTTATTAACATTATTGTAATTGTTAATGCTTTTCATCTCACAGAGATATTATTATAAATACATATATTCAAAGATTTATTGTAATATTCAGCTTATTTTTTAATTATATTTTGCTGTAATTAGTTTTCAACATTATGACTATTGGCAAAGTAAAGGTTTATTCAGTTTGGGTATTAGTTATGGCATGCTTTTGGCCATGACTAATAACCAAATGGAATACACTTTTACTTTGCCAACAGTCATAACATTGAAAACTAATCATATGTATTGTAACTATGAACATCATTAAGTTTCCTTTTATTCAATATTCATTAAATCCATTCATTGCTGCTATGTTCAGCAATTTGTTTATCTAATGGCAGGAATCCATTTTTAATGTTTGGTCATAGATATTTTAATTTAAAAATACTTTGCATAATTTATTAGTTTTAGCTAAAATATTTAGAATAACTATTAAGAATTAAAGAAACAATTAAAAATAATATGATAGAATCTGCTCATATTGTGCAAAGGTAAAAGTAAATTATTGTACTTATGCGGCATGAACCTTTGTTTACATCATAAAAACAAAAAATAGTTTATGCTTAATCTGTTTGTCTTTTTGTTAATTTTTTTTTGTAAAATTATTAAATATTTGTACATTAATGTATAACATTTACATTTAGATTTTATTTCAATATATTAGTTTATTGTCAGATAATAAGTCAATGGAAAACCTAACAGATGCCAAACAGAAAATGAACTGCAAATAAACTCTTGTCAATAATCATATTTTTTTTATAATTATAAAATGAGTTTTAATATTCCAGAGAAAGTTACTATTATCTGACAAAATGTCTTAAATATGTTGATTTTTTTTGGAGAATACTTTTTTTTTTTTTGTTAAAATACATTTTTGTAGCCTGAAGGCCAAAGTGAAGTCTTTTGTTTTGATTATTTACCTTTGTTTTAAGCCATTTTTTATTTGTAAACTGATATTTTTTTTAATTAATTTTGTTTACTGAATTTAGGTTTTTAATAAAATTTATAAATAAAACAAGACAAAATAAAACATTTATTTTTTCCTTCCTTATTAAAAAAAAAACAATCAAAGAAAAATCGAAAAATGGATTCATAATTTATTGAATAAAGCATGACGTAAAGGGTTAACATTTGTTCATTATTAAGCAAATACTAAAAAACAATGTTCATTTCAAACAGTAGGTGTCCATTATTGTTTGTTTCTGTAAAGCAGAAATGTATTTAATATTTCAACCAATATTTAATGTATACATGTATTAAGAATACATTTTAATCAATTGCAATATAGTTTATATTAAATATTAATCCATATTGGAAGACAAATTGTTGAATACATAAACCACACTATTTAAAAATATTTGATATTTATCACTAATAGATTACCTATATTTTTTATCTAAGGGTTAATCATAAATATTGTAGTATCTAGCATAATAATTTTGATTAATTAGTTTTCTTGTGCTTTTTAAAAGAAAAATAGAGTGATAGACATAAGAGATAAAGAGAATTCATCTTGATTTTTCAAGCAACTAACTAATTTAATTATTTATACATTTTGTTAATTACTCTATTTAAAATTACATGGTGAATTGCCAATGAGATCATATGACATTTGAATACTCAAGTTTAATTGATCAAACTCTATTTTTTTTTTTTACTTTACTCAATTAAAAATTCAATCGGAACATTTGCCTCTTTAGTGCATCATTATATTGCTCTATAAATAATAGAATTGTTAATTGCTTAGAAGGTCATATGACATTTAAACACATAATGGCCTGTTGAATAAATCTTTTTATTTTAGTTAGTTAAAAATTGATCATGTACCTCAAACCTATCTACATTCATTACATATGCAGTTAAATGTCCTAAGGTGGAGTTATGTGATGAGATCATATAATTCTGGTCAGAAAATAAAGATGTCAATAGTTTTTAAACAACTAAAAACACTAATATTTAGAAACTGAATTAGTTTAATATCTATATGACTATACAGGCAAGTTGCCTATGTTTTTCACATTAGACTAATAACTTAACTGTATATCAAAAAAATAAACAATGGTTTCTTTAGAGAGAAGATGTGTTAGATTCTAAAAAATCAGAGTACCTTGTTTCAAAATATAAAACTCTTCACTGATGAAAGCCATAAGCTTGAAACCAATCTGGGACTATTGGATAGGGCATCACAGGATAGACAATGATTAAGCACTATCAACTGACATCTATTAGTGATTAAAACTTATAAAATAAAAAAAAAAGAAAATGTATACTGATAAATAGAAATATGTAAGCTGATGTCAAGTGAAAGTATGATGTGAATAAGATACTTAACTTTCCCCCAATCAAAAAATATAAAAAAAAAAGAAAAAAAAGTTCAGGAAATAAAAACCAAAAGAGGGCGCGTATGGGGGCGTTCCGTTTCTGACCTCACTCAAAATAAAAATTTCTAGACAGTCGACCAAAGTCGTTCTGGTTGTCAAAGGGTTAATCATGTAAGTCACTGAACTACCACCTAAAATAATATTTTAGTCTCGTAGAGTCAGAAAGTTTATCAAAAATTTCTTTTCCCACGACAGTTATTTTAAATCAATGTACTCATTTTTAAAATAAACAAATTTATAACTCTTTCAGAATTGACCTGTTAAGTTATTATACCTTATTGTGGGTTAACAAATAGCCATGTAATGAACCAGTAGTTTTAGCAATGAAAATACCATAGTTCTCCCACATTCACAAACCCATCATTTTTAATTTTAATTAACAGTATGAAAAAACATGACAGAAAAAATAAAAATAATTATAACATAAATTCATAAATTTAATATGACACCAACTATATTAATACTATCAAGAATCACCTCTCATTCAGTCATTTTTTCATCTTATCTGCTGAGTCAGTCTTGTAGTTGATTTCTCTCTTTCTCTAGACTTAGCATTATAATATATTTTTATGACATTATTCTATTGTTTTGCTAATTATATATATATATATATGGCTGCAGAAATGAGTTTGCTGTTAACTGAAAGGAGACATTTTCACTCCTCTTGGAGGTCTTGAAGAAACCAAGTAAAGTAAATTTTTTAATGTCCATTCCATATATTCTTGTTGTGCAGCTGTTATTACTATGTGATTATTTATATAATATACAAACATGGATGGGCTGCTCACCAATATGCATTAGCCAGCATGGTGAGTTTATTGACTTTTTACCTTTGAATTAAAGATCAAGAAACACCATGGTCTTTCTTTTCAGTTGCTTGATAAGGCAGAATAAATGTGTGTGAATGATTTTTTTTTCTAATAGATATATACAATCATGACAAATAAAGTTTGTGGCCAAGGGTGGAGGGTGGTAAGAATCCCCTGATTGCAGACCCAGGCTACCATTTGATGATTACTTTGTTTTACAAATGCAGATCACTTTCAAGTGAAGAATAATTGCAAGAATTGGAAGCAGAACTGTCTCATATTAAATGGGACGTTATTGGACTTTGTGAAGTTAGAAGAAAAGGTGAAGAGAAAATTGGTTTAAAAAGTTGACATGTACTCTACTACAAAGGGTACACATACAACATTGGAGAGATTGATAGTGTATTGGACAGAGTGACAAGATTAGTTATTCAATTTAATAAAAGATATCAAATGTAGATAATTCAGGTTTCTGCCCCAATAAGTTCTCATAGTAATGAAGTAATATAAGATTTTTATATGGATGTATAAAAAGTTTTTGATCAGACTAAACAACATTTCAAAATTGTTATGAGAAACTTTAATAGAATTGGTAAACAAATGAAAGATGAAAGTGCTGTGGGCAAATTTGGTTATGGTAATAGAAATGAGAGAGGATATAGTCTTGTGTAGTTTATAGAAACATAAGAACTTTACATTATGAATTCTTTTTTTGAAAAAAATATTAAAAGGTCATGGAAGCATCCAAATGAAGGTACAGCAGAATTGGATTTTATTTTTACTAACAGAAAATACATTGTTTAAGATTAAACATTTATTTTATAACGTCTTGTGTGCAATTATAATTATGATAGAATGACAGCCTGTTAAGCTAATTGCGCAGACGCTGTGAGAATGTTATTAATAAATGAATACCTTCGAACAACCACATGAATCCTTTTTTACTCTTATACAAATACTATATCATGTGGTTGTTCGAAGGTATTCATTTATTAATAACATTCTCACAGCGTCTGCGCAATTAGCTTAACAGGCTGTCATTCTATCGTAATTGTTTAAGATTGTAATGTCCTTAACAAATTCAACATCAGAAGTAATCATTGATTAGTAAGATGTAAGATAGGTGTTAATTCTAAGCTAGAGAGACAAAAACTATTAAGAGAAACAATATTTACAGTAGATATTCCTAATCTCCAGAAACATTCTAATGAATTTAAATTAGAACTTGCAAATTATTTTCGAGTATTAGTAGATTTTGAATATAATTCAGATTTGAATGAAATTAATAGGAAAATCACTGATACACTTTTAAAATCTGCAACAAAGATAACTGATAGAAAAAAGCAGCAATTGACCAATAAAATTTCTACTGAGACTAGAGAATTAATGAAGAAAAGAAGGAATATGGAGATATATAAAAATGATGCATTAAGGAGGATTGAATATTTCAAAGTTTGTAACATGGTATGAAAAAAAGTTGATAATGATATAAAAAGGTATAATGGTGAACTAGCAAGGGAAGCTATAGAAGAGAATAAAAGTCTCAAGAGTGTAAAACTACATTTGGTATTGATAGGAAACTTATATCGGCAATAAGAAAAAAAGTTGAAAAAAAGATGGAACTATTGCTAGAAAGAGAGATGACATCATAAAATGGTTAGAAGGGTTTTATCAATAGTTATATAGTAATAAAGAACAAGTACTTTCTACATCTATTATATCTTCTGAATTTTCCAGAATTTTAAATGAAGAAGTGAGATGTACAATTAAATTTATGGAGAACAGAAAACCTCCAGATAATGATGGAATTATAATCAATATATCAAAAAAGCAGATGAAGAAATAGAAAAATTTGGGGAAAGTTATATCCCAAATGTCTAAATAATAAAGGTGTACCAGATGATTGGAAAAATACAGTATTAATATTAAAAATTATAGACCTATCCACCTTTTATCAGTTTTATACAAAATTTTTACCAAGATAATTACAACTCATCTACAGAGAACATTGGATGTCCATCAATCAAGAGAAGAAGCTGGATTTAAAAGTGGTTTTAGTACAATAGATCATATCCAGGTATTGAGAAAAGTTATTGAAAGGACAAATGAATATGAGTTTCCCTTATGCTTTGGATTTGTAAATTATGAAAAGGCATTTGATTCTATAAATATTTCTTCAGTGATTAAAGCATTGGATCATCAAGATATAGATCCAGGATATTGCCATATTTTAAAGAATATTTATAAAAATGCAACAGCAACAATTAGATTACATAATGATACTAGAAAAGTCAACATTGAGAAGGGTGTAAAACAGGTTGATTCCATATCTCCAAAACTTTTTACAGCAAGGCTGCAAGAAATATTTTGTGGATTAAAATGGGAAACTAAAAGAGTAAAAGTAATTGGAGTATATTTAAATCATTTAGATTTTCAGATGATAAAATTGTTTTTTTGCAAATAATGCTTCTGAGCCTCAGGAAATGTTGCAAAAGTTATCAGAAAAAAGTAAGAAAGTAGGGCTAAAAGTAAATTTTAAAAAGACTAAAGAAATGTTCAATGGATTATTCTCAAAAGATGACAATAAAGATTGATTATGATGAGTTAGAAGAAGTTAACAATTACAAATACCTTGATCAGGTTATTACTACAGATGGAAACTTAATGGATGAAATTAATCATAGAATTAAACTTGTTTGGAGTGCTTTTGGTAGAAATAATATTAAAACAAAATATGCCTGTATTTGAAAAGGAAGATTTTTAATAAATGTATTTTACCATTTACTTATGGATCTGAGACTTGGACATTTAATAAAAGAGCAATACAGAGATTTCAGACATTTAAAAAAAGTATGATGAGTTGCATGTTAGGAATACCAAGAAGAAATTGAAAATGTAATACATGGGTAAGAGAATAAATAGATGTTATTGATATCATTGAAAAAAGTAAAAGACTGAAGTGGAGATGGGCTAGTCATATTGCTAAAAGAGATGATAACAGATGGTAAATTGAAATCTTAAACCAGATTCTAAAAGATTGTAAAAGACCCAGAAAAAGACCACATGTGAGATGGATGAAATAAGAAAGTGTGCAGAGATGATGTGGAGAAGAGTGGTTAGATATTGGCACTAGATTGAACTTGGGGAAAACTTCATCCTGCAGTGGATTGATAATAGTTGGCTGTGATGATGATATTTAACAATCAAAGTATATTTTAGGTGTGTGTGTTTATGTAAAACATTATACTGGGTTTCTTATTTAAGAAGCAATGTATTTCTTGGAAGGAGTGGAATCTCATGACAATGGATGTTGAGATATTAGTCTGAAGATTAATTAGTAAATGCTTTGCCGATCTTTTCATTTTTGATAGTCATGATTTTAAATACTTATGCTTCTAATCATCGTTGCCATTAAGATGCATGTCACAGTGTCACTCCAACTGAAGGTTTTTACAATGAAACTAGGATTTGTATTCAAAGGAAGGTCTTTGTGACTTTCTTTACTTTCATTGGAACAATAGTGTAAATAATAATTTTAGTAGTTTGCCCTTGAACTTTCTAACTCTTTATTCAAAATATGCTAAAGGAATAGGTTAATAATCATTAAATTAGTCAATGTCTTTTTATCAGATAAATATTTTTTCCCAGTCTTCTTTAAAGATATCATAAAAAACAACAAAATGCCCAGAAAAATCATATAAAAAGCTTGTAAATGTGCATGAGAATATCTTGTTTGCATATACTTTAATTAAACATGAAAGCAGATTGAGAGAATGAGTTAAGGCTGTCAGTTTCAATTGCATTTAACATTACAATTTGTTTTTGTAAAATTCCATACACTTTTCTGTATGTCACAATGTTTGTAAGTTGGAGAGAAATAATGTAATTCAGACTTACAAAGGCCACAACCCTATTGTATATATATATATTGGGATTGTCTGTTTACTGGCTTTTAATGATATTATATATTTATATGAATGTCTTGTATTGATATACTGTAGGAATGGAAAGCCTTGGATAAACACAAATTGATAAAATGTAGCCATATATTAAATAGTATGTATGGCAAGGTCTCTTTACAGATTTTGATAAATTACTATGTGATTAAACGCAATAAAACACGACAGAACTGGAGTAGCAAAATCGATTTTTACCTACTGCTTGATTGTTTTTATATATTTTGAATATCAATATCCAGCAAATCATTTACGTAAAACATTACTGGTTAATACTAGTATTAGTTTTGTATAGAAATTTTTCATTTTAAAAAAGTGATAAACTATGATTATTTTTTTTTTTGCCAGGTAAATTTTCAATTTGAATTACAGAATTTAATTTCCTGTTATAAAATTGTTCTTATGTATTGGTTTTCATATTATTCTAATGAATAGAATGAAATTTCATTACGATAAAATTTAATACCGTATTTTAAAATAAAGTTATAATTAGTGATACACTTAACATTTTTATTACAAAAGAGAAAAAATAAAACTATTTAATTATCAAGTGTAAATTTTGTTTGGATAAAATCGTTTTATCAGTTCTACCTTTAGATTTGCACTGGATTTTGTTTCAAAACTCAAGTATAAAAAAAATCATTTCATTTTTTAAGAACGTAAGTAAGTTTGATAAATGATTCTGTAGTCTGTCTAAGTAGGAGGGTTTGATTTAATATACTGTATTACAGCGGTCTAAAACTTTATCGAATTATTATTTTGAACACTGTAGGAAAATGAAAAATGGTTTTTATTTTTTAAAAATATATTTTTTCAAATAAGTATAAATCGCGAAAATAAAAAAGATATTAACATTTTACTTTTAATACTTTTAAATGTAGTATTATCTGTGATATACATTTTTATTTAATAAAACTGCTTACAAAACAAATGGCAGCAGTCTTTACTTGATTGTAACACCTTTAATAATTACTATTTCACTGTTATTTCATTTGAAAACGGTTCAATGCCATCAGAAATTTTAAACGGACTCGAATACAAATACTGTGTTTCAGAACAATCTCTTTTTTTTAAATAAAAGTATCTCATACCTGACTGTGTTTACATTTAGCATATGCTTTTAGAAAAAAAAAAAAACAACTTTTAACTCTATCACAATTATTTATTGTTATTTATTTATTTAGTATATGAAGTGCTTACGTATTGATCCTGCGAACATTAAAGTTGCCGGCACAAATAAATGTAAATATCAACGGTGGGCAAATGCGGCTCTTAGCTAATCGGGCTATGTGCGGCTCCTAATAAATCCAATTTTATTTTTATTATTTCAGTTTTTTTTTTTTTTAATTTGTACAAATATTTGTAATATGATAGAAATTTTTATCAAACACTTTTGTTCTTTATTTTATTACAAATTACATCATGTGTGTATGTATGTATATACTATTTTCAAATATAATGACAAACTAGACGTTAATGGCATCTACCTAATCTTATGAAAATTGCTACATGTGCGTAAAGAATAATCATATGTATTGTAAAGTTTCTATAAAGCCATCCACTTTGTGAGCCAATTTGTAAAGCTTCTATAAATCCATAAATGTAATTTTTGATTCTGGCAGGTAGATACTTGTGGAGTCAATTTTAACCCTTTTACTGGTCGCACAACCACGTTATGCGCCAATTGTAACGTTTATTCGGACGGATCGATGGATGTTTCTCCATTCCCAGCTAATATGATTTCTAAAGCCTATTGGGATGATGATGATGGGATAGAACATCCATAATCTTATTTGCCAGGGTGCCAAATTGCAACTTTAATGAAAATATTGAGGTTAAACCTTATTTCAAGAACTTATTAATAAATTTCTATAACGATATCTAATGAATGGGTTAATAAATAATTAATAGATTAAGAGAACACTCCCCATTCACTATCATTAAAGTCACAATTAAAATGTTCCGATTACAAATAGTTCTATGTCCATCTCCACTCTCCTGATCATCCCTCCATCATCCTCACATTCACAGGTCGATTGCACGACTATTTCTTTTACCATTAAATGTTCCATTCTGCTAACTCATTTCTCCTATTATTATTCCTTCTCAGGGTTTTAGAACAATAAGGTCTGGAAGTTGAACAAGCTGCTATGGATTATTGGTGATAAATACCCCTCTCACGATTATCTCCAAGGTTAATCTAGGCTGTCTTTAATATAGCCAATGTCCAATTACACGAAAGCTTGAATAATTAAGCTTAATCTTTTAGAAATAATATATTATACTTACATAATTAAAGTAAAATTATAAGGAAGTGCGTCTAGAGAGGTGTTTGAATACAATGGATGGGGAAAGGATTTTATGCCCACCCACTGCATCCACTATCACTCAATAACCATCCCTATTCATCATCTATATTTCAACTATACTGAATTGAGTTTTGGTAATCTTGTATTGCCAGTTCGGAAAATTAATCATCTAAAGAAATTTTACAGTGATACGATTTACTAAAAGGATGATTCACACATAAACAATAATGTATTGGTGTATGATTGGATTTAAGATGTCTAGATTGTAATAACTCACAAAACATTGAGATGTATGCAAATTTTTATTTAAAACAAAATAACAAATTTTAGTAACAAATTATAACTCAATAACATAATATGTACACGAACTTGATGATTCACATGGCTTTCCCCTGTTCTAAAACCTTATTATGATATAAAAAATAAATAAATAAATATCCCTAAATCAACAGGTAATTTTAAGAGGTTTTAGAATATAAATATTAATTTTTAATTATTAGGGAATTACGATTGCCATGGAGTAATATTTATAACAGACAGATAAAGATAATAGTTACCTTCACATATATTATATTTAGTTCTTATTTTTATCTCAGACATAACGAACATTAAATTTCTCCCCCCAGTGTTTAATGCTTTTAGTTACTGATCTGTTTCTAAAGATAACTTTTCCAATAATAAAATTTAATAATTTTATTTAATCATTTTAATCTAATATGCCTTCACCCTATGCTTTACAATGGAGATATTTTATGTATGGTAGACTTCAAATGTCAAGAAATCGGTATCCAGCTTAATCATTCTCACACATGCATACACTCTATATTCATGTTCTTATGACAATAATAATATTTCAGTAATATTACCATTCCAGCGAAGTTCTCAGCTGGCTGTGGATATATTTGCTAGATAATTTTATATACGCATTGCTTACAATAAGGTTTTATTTAACCCTTAAATTTACTATTCATTTACGTTATTATTCTTGGCTCTTATTGATCAATTGAAATATATCAACAAAATAATGTTCAAGTATACCAATTGCACACACACTACCCGCACTCATGCTGACATCAAATTGAGTTTGCGACCCTGTAACCAACATTTATAAGTAATGCTTAGCAATACATCTGTGAGGAATATCAACATTAATATGAGGTAGGCAGTAACCCAAATAAGCGAAAACCTTTCCATTAAGGTTGAGGTATGCTAGGATTTTATCGCTAATCATACAGAAAGACTTGGGTTTACCTATTAACTTCTGGCCATCAATAAAGAAATCATCTTGTGCAGAAAATAACCAAGTGGAAAACTCTTCCACTGTATTTAAATACTTTATAAATATGGAATAGATATCTTAGTGAGCAAGTTAAACTATGACTTCACTAGTTTAGTGGGAACTATTTGTCCATCCACATATATACAGGTCTAACATCAATTTGTACTAGTAAAACTTTCACATCTACCTTGCAAAATAGTACACCAGAAAATGAGCCAACAATTTTTTCAAGTCTTAATTAGCTTGTATCTAGCTTTAACTTTATAATAATAGTAATAAGAAATGCACATTCAAATTTTAAAACCATCTCTCTGCACGTTTACACCATAATGATGATGTTTTAGCCCAACATTCACACAACCTTCATAAAACATATCAATAGGTCTAAGCATTTGATAATAATCCCTGATCTGATTCAAAACATTTCACTTAACAATATCTCTCACTCTCTTCATAAATAAAAATGTAAAAGCATTTAAAACAGGCACATACAAATGATTTGATATTAACTTCTCTACTCCCAAAATAATAATAATAATAATAATAATAATAATAATAATAATAATAATAATAATAATAATAATAATAATAATAATAATAATAATAATAATAATAATAATAATAATAATAATAATAATAATAATAATAATAATAATAATAATAATAATAATAATAATAATAATAATAATAATAATAATAATAATAATAATAATAATAATAATAATAATAATAATAATAATAATAATAATAATAATAATAATAATAATAATAATAATAATAATAATAATAATAATAATAATAATAATAATAATAATAATAATAATAATAATAATAATAATAATAATAATAATAATAATAATAATACCTTTATCAAAAATACAACAACACAACACAATCTTTAAACAAAAATATACAACTAAATTACATCAAAATATTTACAACCAATTTTTCTCAACAACATCACACCATAAAATAATTATTTACACAATCCTTTATTCTTTTAAAATTATATATATTACTCTAATCTTATCATATTAACACTCCATCATAAAAATATCACACTAACTAGTATTTATATATACCACAGGCCCTTCATATCTCCAAATAATAGCAACAATAAATTCAATGCTTACAGCAACACCAAATCCCATAATACTCCTGGAGATTTCAACATACCTACCAAACTTTTCACCAAATGATCCATCAAATAACAATCCCACTTATTTGAGGGTTTCTCCCAACAAACTCAATATCTTTTAATAACAATAGATATAAGTCACTTATTATTTTTTTCTACTCACCAATGTTACATCATTATTTTAATCTTGAACTCTGTCCATCTATAATCTCAGATCATCTTCGTTCATCACCCTCGACCTAACAAAAATACAAAATACAACAATAGCCCTCCAAAAGACTATGCGAATACTTCTTCCAGCACAAACAACTGAATTCTTATATTCAGAAACATATATAATGCTCCAAAAACTTCAAAACATTCACTGATCCAGTACAAAAGTATATATTCACCAATATACTTTCTTTCAACATCAACTATTACCTGCAACTCAACACCCCCACCAGATTATTAATTCAGATGAACTAATAAAAGAATAACATTTCCAGACCAACTACAGATAATCAAACACAAATTAAAAAACTTACAAAATGTACAACAATACACAATACACTAAACAATATTACAATAAAAAAGAAAAATATGCCTTACACAACAACATACTTGGACCAGAGCATACATACGGTGGGCATTGGGATACCCATCCACAGTCAGAGTGCCTATGGCACTTGAAATAGATGGCTCTATAACAGCTGGACATAACATGATAAACCCAATATATCAACACTTTAAAAAAATACTGCAAAAACAGAGAGTGTACATACCAAATGAAGACATATTTGGAGACCCTGAAACAGATACACCAATAACAACAACTGACATTGTATTTCAACTTGCAACAATAACAAACACATGTCACCCAGGACCACAAGGAATTCCCAAATTTGTGTTCAAACATCTTAGTCACTTCACAGCAAAATACCTGTGCAATCTAGCCAATTACATATCCCAAAAAATTTACAACATACAAAGTCTATACCCAATTGCAATGGTTCCATTTAACAAAAAACCAACAGCAATATCACTTTACTAACTACGACCATTTCAATGGGACCTTAGGAATAAAATTCTTGAAAGAGTGATAAAGGAAAAATAGAACAACACATACCCCTGTGTTATCATCAGCACAATATGCCAAAAAAGGATCATCCATTGGCCAGGGTGCCTTAATGTACAAAACAATTATCGAAGTAGTAAAAAAAAGAAAGAAATATGCACCAATTATAGTTCAACTAGACATTGAGGCAGCTTTTGACTCAGTGCCTATAGCCAAATTATTAGACGTGCTGAAAAAAACAACAACACCTCCATCCCTACTATATATAATAGCAAATCTGCTACTCAGCCGTGAAATTCACATCACATTGAATGGAAAAAAATCACCAGCCTTCAGACCGAGTCAATCCATCCCACAAGGATCCCCCCTAAGTGCCTTGCTCTTTACAATATATATAAATCCTCTATTAATAGAGATACAGAAAAAAATAAAAGGCATTCAAATTCCAAACACTGCTTTAAATATATCATGCATAGCCTATATGGACGATGTAACCGTTTTCCTCCCCTCTAAAAAGAACCTCCCCATATTACAAGAGATAATCAAGAATTATACCTCAAATTTTAATTTAAAAATTAACACAAATAAAACTGCAGCATGGTCAATATACACAGGCAAGCACTGTACAGAGATGTTTAATGGTAAACCATCTGCTTTCCTTGGTTTCCCATTCTACCTTGGAACCAATGGAATGAGGCAAAAAATTCAAAATAAATTAAAAATAGATGCTGAAAAAATCACAGCCTCACTTGAAAAGTCATACCTGTCAATATATGCAAAGGTAGCACTATTTAATCAACTTATAACTACAAAAATTACATACTATACACCTATAATCAAATTTGCAAAAACATTCATATCTAAAATCTCGTCAATCTGTAACAAACTAATATGGAAGAGAAAGACAGTGGCAATCTCTTTAAAAAATCTGAGCAGACCACCACATAGCAATGGACTTGGACTCCATACAATCAATGTTTTTTACACACAGAAATCAGTAAATCTAATAACAGCAACCATAAAAAGATTTCCAGACCTGGAGTGTGTAATCAGTATAATACCCACAGACAGACCACCCCCTTCATATGGATATCTATCCACACTGATTGAAGAACTCAAGCCAATATACAACAAAATATCACTCAATAATGACAACAAGTATACATACTGGGACATTTACAATATACTACATCCAAACCAGACACCCAATCTACATCCATCAGTTCTTGGAATAGACAACAGGCAACTACTGCAACAATTCAGAAAATGGTCATTAGAACCAAAATTATTCGATTTTCTGCTTAAGCTTAATCTCAATGCTCTACCCACAACCCATTTCCTTAGATTTCGTAGATTCTATACCAATATAGACCCCATGTGCGGGCTATGTCATAGAGAAGAAGAGACACAAGATCATTTTCTTCATTCCTGCAGTGCCCTAGAAACAATACGTCGCACAATGTTTACCACATACAGAAAGGCTATTATTTCAATAGATGAAATAATCTTACGATTTAAAAAGGCAATAACCCTGCTATTCGTGCAGCAACATACAGCCTTTATGCCTACTGGTGCACCAGATGCACTTTTGCACTTGCCAATAACCCTCGACGCCACCCAGCAACATATTCAATAAAACTAGAACTGTTAAGAAAAAGAGACAGCATCCTAGCTCAACCAGATATATTTGCAGCCACATGGTCACACTTGAAACAGAGATCCAGTCTATGAAATATAAAGACCAATAAGATAGATGATGACATTTTCAACATCAGCATTTTTTCCAACTTTAAAAAAAAAATGCAAGCATAAACCAAATTTAAAAACAAGAAGAAAAAAAGGATGCAGAAAAGATAAAGACTTATATACTGAAAGTTGTAATTTGTTTTTCATTTGTAAAAAATCAATATATGACTCTGTAACTTTTTAGACTCAATAAAGTTTTGCTTTGAAACATAATAATAATAATAATAATAATAATAATAATAATAATAATAATAATAATAATAATAATAATAATAATAATAATAATAATAATAATAATAATAATAATAATAATAATAATAATAATAATAATAATAATAATAATAATAATAATAATAATAATAATAATAATAATAATAATAATAATAATAATAATAATAATAATAATAATAATAATAATAATAATAATAATAATAATAATAATAATAATAATAATAATAATAATAATAATAATAATAATAATAATAATAATAATAATAATAATAATAATAATAATAATAATAATAATAATAATAATAATAATAATAATAATAATAATAATAATAATAATAATAATAATAATAATAATAATAATAATAATAATAATAATAATAATAATAATAATAATAATATCCTGTTAAAAAAATCCATGAAATGAATCTGGGACCCATACAACAATATCAAGCGTACACAAACATCCTTTCATTTAATATTAATCACATTGCAATGAAGCAACCACCCCCATCAAGGCTCATAGCATTGGCAGATCATTTACACAAACAAATAGGGATGATTAACCCTTCACATCACACACAACAATATATTTTCAAACTTACACATACATATAATAATGTATGTGAAAATCTAAAAAATTACCTAAAAATTAAAAAAAGTAAAATTTGTCTCACCCAGCCACACACATGGACAAGAAAATACATTAAATGGGCCCTAGGAAACCCACCAAAAATCAAAGTACCAATAGCAATACAGTCAAAAGATGGAACATATGCAGGTCATAATATGATCCGGCCAATCTATCAATATTTCAAAAGTAGGCTGCAATCAGACAAAAACATTTCAATAGCATCTCACATATTCGGGATCCCTGAAACTGAGAGACCATTTACCATAGATGACTTTGCAAAAAAACTAGCTAATATACCGGAAGCTTGCCACCCAGGTAGCCCTGGAATCCCATTGTTTGTTTTGAAACACTTAATCCAATTCACAACAAAATATGTCTGTAACTTAGCCAATCAACTAACACAAAAAATTCAAAACATAGAAGGGATTTACCCTATTGCAATTGTACCATACAATAAAAAACAAAAAAATATTCCCACTGTTGCAGACCTAAGACCAATATCATTGGGCCCATTGCCCATACAAATAATAGAAAAGGTGATCAAGGAAAAAATTGAACAATATATATTACCACTAATTTCCAAAGCACAACATGCAAAAAAAGGATCATCAACAGTACAGGCAGCAGTACTTTTCAAGGCAGTATTCACATCAATTAGACATAAGAAAAAATATGCACCTATTGTAGTTCAACTGGATATTGAGGCTGCATTTGATTCAGTTAACATTAAAGTTTTGCTGGAAATGCTCAAAAGCACCAACATTCTTAGAACACATCTATATATCATTGCGAATCTACTTATCAATAGAGAATTTCATATATCTATCAATGGAAGAAATTCATCATCTTTCACACCAAACCAGTCTTTATCACAAGGGTCACCACTTAGTGCACTGCTTTTTACATACTACATCAATCCTCTCATTAAGAAGATACAGAAAACATTTGATGGGATTCAGATACCTGGAACAACAGCGCATAGCTTGCTTAGCATTCATGGATGACATTACAGTTTTTCTCTCATCCAAAAAACAAATTCCACAACTGCAGCAGCTACTGGAAGAATACACTGCACATTATAAGCTTAAATTCAACCAAGCAAAAACTTCAGCATGGTCTCTATTTACAGGAAAACCATGTGTGATGATCTATCAATCAAAACCAACATCTTTCCTGGGTTTCCCATTTCATTTGGGAATCACAGGGATGAGATGTAAAATTCAAGATAGGATTAAGGAAGAAATAAAAAGAATTGCTGACTCCCTTTTATGTCTGTCTTCTCAAAAGTGCAGGTAATTAACCAACTAATTATGACAAAAATCAGCTATTATTCACCAATTATCGAATTCTCAAAGGCTTTCATAAAAAAAATCAAAACAATATGTAATCAGTTACTCTGGTCCAAAAAGACAGTTGCCATATCGATTAGGAAAATGTCTCAACCACTGATAAAAAATGGACTGGGTGTCCACACAGTTGAAATCTTCCACATACAAAAGTTGAGGAATGCAATTATTACAACTATGAAACAATTCCCGAAACTAAAACACCTAATTGAAGTTACTCCTACTGACAGACCACCACCACTGGGATCATACATTTCATCCATAATTTATCAATGAAAAACCAATAAGGACATACCCGAACAATATGAGAACAAATATTCATATTGGGAAATATACAACCTGATGAATAAAGAAACTAATGTAAATGAACCTTCACCAATGTTGGGAATCGATAATAAAAAACTGGTTAAACAATTAAAGTGATGGGCCTTGGAACCTAAATTCTTTAATTTTATAATAAAAATGAACCTAACTGCTATGCCCACAACCTTTTTTCTCCACTATAAAAGTATGTATAGGGACATAGATCCATTTTGTGGACTATGCCATAGAGCTGAAGAAACAATTGAACACCTAATTTACAACTGTGAAGGTTTGGCAAAAATAAGACAAATGGCATGCAACATATGTAGAAGGAGAAACACTATGATGGAACAAATTATTAATGCATATCAGAATCGAGCGATACTAAACATGAGGGCAGCCACATTTGTCCTATATTCTTTTTGGTGCACGAGATGCAGCTTTATAATGAAGAAAAAATACTCGATGTCATCCAGCCACATTCATTAATAAACTAATACAAATAAAAGATAGAGATAAAACTATTGTTAGACCAGATTTATATGCTGCAACTTGGTCACTGTTAAATGAAAAATCAAGACTATGAGAAATTCAAAACAAAGACAACTGAAAACGCTGAGGTTGAAGCATTATTTATAGACTATAGAACAAGGAACAAGTTAGCCACAAGGAAAAAAAACTTATGTTTAAAGAAAAGTAAACCAAAACTGTAAATTTTATTGAATCAAATTGTAAATACAATGTAATTAGAAAGTATGTAAACCAAAGAAAGTAATAAAGTATCATCATCATCATAATAATAATAATAGCAACAACAACAACAACAACAACAACAACAACAACAACAATAATAATAATAATAATAATAATAATAATAATAATAATAATAATAATAATAATAATAATAATAATAATAATAATAATAATAATAATAATAATAATAATAATAATAATAATAATAATAATAATAATAATAATAATAATAATAATAATAATAATAATAATAATAATAATAATAATAATAATAATAATAATAATAATAATAATAATAATAATAATAATAATAATAATAATAATAATAATAATAATAATAATAATAATAATAATAATAATAATAATAATAATAATAAAGCATTTAAAACAGGCACACACAAAATGATTTGATATTAACTTATCTACCCCCAAAATAATAATAATTAACACGGATTAACTTTAAATGGATATATATGATTTTAAAAAAAAATTTTTTTTTTTTTTGTTTAGATTAAATGTTCGAAATGAATAACAAATAATAAAAATATACTTAAATCATCCTCACAGGTTGTCCTTCCGATTTCTGGTTTCCATTTTTCCCTTTTTCCCTTATTTAGTTTGTTCATGTGCACACATGGCTTTATGTGAAAAGAGTCTCTGTTATACAAGTTCAATTCCTATGCCAAAATGTCCAAAGTTTTCATGCTGAGGATAAGATTTTCTCCATTTTGGAATCTGGGGATTACTACACCTTACAGCTGAACAGAACTTGCTTTTAATTTTTGAATAGATAAATCCACTTCTTGATGTACTTTTCAGTTCACTTAGTATTCAGATTTGACACTTTATATGAGATTATAGTGTTCAGATTTGCTGCTTTATATGTGAAATCAAAATCAATTTCAATTTTTTTTTCTGTAATTTAAATTTCACCATTTTCTGATTTCTAATAGCTTAATGCAAGACAATTCATGAAGTTGATTACAAAGAGAATGATGTGCACCTAATATAAATTTACTCGAGAGTCATTTCTCTACTTATATCATTAAATTTGGCTAAGTTCATCGTTCAGAAGACAGACAGAATAACTAACATTAAACGATTTCATTTCTCTCTTTTTCTTTCTTTTTTAAAAAATTTCTTTAGCTTTACAGCAAGGTTTCTTGTTAACTGATGATGAGAGAGGCCAGCAAAAAGAGATCAGCCCTCCAACAAAAGAGCTCTTATATATTGTCTGGCTTCCTTCATCCCCCCTCCCCTGCACAGTTGACCTTCCAAAATCCTTCCAAAACATTTACATGTGGTCAGTGTTTTCTTTGATTAATTGCCTAGTTTCTTTTTCCTTTTTTGTTATTTTAAACTTATGCCCTGCAAAAGACCACCTGCCAAATTTATGTCTGCATTCCAATGGATGATCACCCATTATTTTTAAACTTAAATTCCTATGTCACAGATATCATATTTAGTTTAGTGATTTACTTTAGCAATTTTCTGCTTGTGAAAATCTCCCAAAAAAACAAATGAAAGAAAACTCCCCCTCAGAATAAATGAGAGAAAGCTCTCCCCCCTTTTTTTTCTTTAATAAAAAAAAAATGTATAGCAACACAACTTCAAACCCAGAATCTTGTCCGAAATTTTGGGGCTGCTATGAATGAACTATTAAAACAAATTACTTGATCTTTAAAGGAGTTCCCCATGAGATGACATGGAACAATTATTATTTAATCATAAATCTTACAATTAAAATCCACAACCAAAATATATGCATGTCTCACATATACAATTTTAAATAAACTGATTGTTTAATACTCTAATCCTTGATTTTTTTTTTACAATTTAATTTTATGAACGATTGAGTTCTAACCTGTCATTGTAAAACTATGACTATCTATTTTCACTATCTAAAGTGGTTTTACAATTAACATACTCCCCTCCCTTCTTTCCAATCTCCAACTATTAAAATGATGTATAAATATTGCTTATCTAATAAATTATATCTTTGGCTATTAAATTGTCTTATGAATCAATACTAAATAAAACAATTTTTTGCTTAGAAATCTTTTATAACAAAATATTTAGATTGCCTACCAAGCAAAATGTACACATCCCTAAGAATATGGGTTCAAATCTAGCATTGGCTAGCAAGTTTGTCTATTATTTAAAAAAATGTACAGCCTATGAGGAAAATTTTCATTAAACATTGTCTTGCATAGCTAATTCCTTATTTAATGGAGGCTTTGGCAAACCAAGGGCTACAGTATATATTATGATTTGTGCAGTTTTGTGGTTATATATTTTAATGATAGTTTTCCTATCAACTAAATGTCTTATTTCATAAAATCTGGTATGTAAATTCTTTTATTAAGCAATTTAAATTTGTTTACGATGTGTATTTTTCGGCGGTGGAACACAATCTTTCTAAAGATATATGTATACAGGGGAAGAAAATTATTTTAGCTGTTTATAATTAGTGTACTTAGAGTTTCTTCTTTTTTTAAAACAATTATATAAAAAACTCTTGAAAGCAAAACTGAATGCATTTGTTTGATTTTGGCTATGTTGTTTATATTTTTGGTGGTAAATAATAAAGAACAGATGTTTAAGAGTTATCAGGAAAATATCGACAGAAATATAGTCCAAAATTGCTGTTAATTATTCTAAATATCATTATTTTTATTTTATTTTATTTGACAATTTGTTGCACCATTTACGAATCTTTTAAAACCGGAATTAATATTTATATATTTTATTTTAATTAATTATTTATTCATGTATTTTGTTTGAATTTTAGACATTGAATATAAATTTACTTAAATTTTTTGTTAACATGACTTCAGAAAATATCATAAAATGAAAATATGAATGATAAAATAGAAGCTTTTAGAAAGAATGGGTAGGAAAATATCCTTTTATTGACAACAATGGAAAGGCATTGTACCTTATTTGTAAAGTTACAATTGTAAACTACAAAGATAGAAATAAGTTATCTCCATTTTTTACTCAATATCCACACAATTCAAAATTGTGAAAAGAGAAACTTAACTCATTGCAATCAGGTCTTCATAAGCAATAAAGACTTGTCTTCTTTTGGTCATGAGGCTGACAAAGATGACAGAGCCAACAGTTTTTTAGTAGCTTGGAATATTGCTCATGCCAAACATCCATACAGAGAAGGAAAATTTATTAAAAGAAACTTGGAAGAACAGGTTAAAGTTTTGAATACAGGTAATACAAATCTGTATAAATTGATCACACAAGTTACTATGTCATTTCATACTATTCTTATTAGAGAAATTAGTAAAAATGGTGAAAATAGTTTGATGTGTAATGTAAAAAATTGTACAGCATCGAGTTTAGCTCTGTTGAATCTACAGACATTTAGGATGTTCCACAATTGGCTGTTTTTGTGGGCTGTATATCTGCAGATATAAATATGAAGAAAGAAATGTTAGACTTACTAGATCTTACTGAAATAACTCATAGTATCAATGTCAAAAATGCAGTATTGATGTTAAAAATGTGCTTGATGATGTAATGAACAGGTTTGAATTGCTTCATAATAAACATGTAAGTGTTGCAATGGATAAGCTCCTGCAAAGATAGGGAAAAACCTGAGACATATTGGTCTTTTAAACAGTGATCCTAAAATCCCATTCTTTGTCCCTTTTTACTGCATAATTCACTGTGAGCATCTCATAGGAAAGTAATTAAAGTCCAAAATGTGTAGAAGATTGTTTTGCAGATTATGAATTTAATTAGAAGAAATATTAAAACACCCATCAATTTAAGAAAACAGATGAATTGACCAGATCTCTCTTCTTTTGGTCTGTTTATAAGATGGCTGACAATTTTACAATGTTTTGAGCTATTTGTGGAATTCCTAAATCCTATAATAACATTTTTTTTTAAAAAAATACTCAGAATTTAAAAATGAAACTTGGCTTTCTTACTTAATGTTTCTTAGAAACATTGTGGAACATTTGCAAATACTTAATTTTGCTTTGCAAGGTAAGGCAAAAATGATTAGTGATTTATTAAAAGTGTATTTAGTTTTAAAACAAAACATTGGCTTTTTGTGCATGATCAGAAGTCCAGAAATCTTTCTCCACAAGTAAAAAGAAATATAATTAGCATCAAAGAAGAAAAATCAGATGAATATAAAAAATAATTGGAAGGATTGCAAGTGGATTTCAAATGTAGATTTTAAAATTTTTAAATCTACATTTGTAAATTTTGTGAACTCATTTACTTGAGATATTATTGAAGATGAATTCAAATTTTTGAAATAATACTTGTTGAAAAAGCAACTGGGGAATTGGAGTTATTAGAGATGAAAGAGGATCAGGCATTGAAAATACATGGCAAATCTAGTTCTCAAATTAAATTTTGGAAATTAATACCAGAATCAAAATATTCACACTTAAAAAGAGCCATTTGCCATCTAATTTCAATTTTTGGTATAACATATTACTGTGAATTGTTGTACTCTATAATAAAGTTCATGAAGTTGAAATATCTTTTACATTTGACCAATCAGCATCTCACAGAATTTCTGTAAATATACCAAATTTCAAAGATCTTCATTAAATTTTAAAAGTCTTCATCAAGTATTATACTTTTTATTAATGATTTTCTATTATTATATTTTATTTTTATTATTAAAATTTTGAAATAATTACTTTGTATTTTATTTGTTTCTATTAATTATATTTTCATATTTGCTTTATACAGCATTTAAAATCTAGGTAGAATATGCCATCATATTAATGAACTTAAACAAAATTGGCTATATGTATTTATTTTTTATATATCTAAATGATATGTTGTGGCTTTTTACAATATGTGAAAAACCAGAATTTGGCTCTCATTGACTTCATGCATGCCATCTCTGGTATATATAAAGACTGAATTAAACACATTTTCAATCTTCTAAAAAGAAAATGAATTAATTTTGTAAGTGAATATTAGATAATATTCCTACGAGGAGATAGTCATTAGTAAAAATGTTGGTTTTGCTGCTAATTATTTCTTTACAGTCAAACAATAGCAATGTTTCATTCAGGAATGTTGAAAGAGAGTAGCCATTTGTAATGAAATGTGGTTTGAGGTAAAAAAGTTTATCTCAGCAGTGGTGTTAAAAAACAACATTTTGTAAATGGACACAATTGCATGGTTAAATATATGTAAATTGTCAAGCACTGTTAGCTGAGAGGTTATTGCAGCCGCTTTGCAAGCAAGTAGTTGGTTGCAGATGGTTGTGGGTTCACCTCCCGGCCGATGCTATGACATATAAAAAAAAATATGCATATTATTGGGGAGGGAAAGGGTAATTATCACAATAAATTTAGTTAGTTAAAAGTTTACTTGTTGGAAGATCATTTTTCACAAAAAAAAACATAAATGCCTGTTTGTTTCATTTCTATCAAATAAAATTATAGGTGACAATTTATTCAAAATAAAAAATCTTTATAAATTTAGACGATGGAAGATAACTTCTCACAAAAAATATAAATTGTTATTAGTAAACTTTTATATCATTTTCAGTAATAAAGTTATAGGTTGTCATTTTTCCAAATAAATATTGCCAGACTAATATGCATGTGAAATTTCATTTCCAGATTAATACCTAAGTACCATATATGGATTTACATGACTTACCTATTCACAAAATGTTCCATTAGAAATACATTCAATTAATGAGTTTAGTAAGGATTTTAATTCTGCCAGCATAGCTATAAATCTGAAAATCATTAATGATATGGTTCATAATTTGTATTTTCCCACATTCACAAGTATCAGTATTTGGATAAATTCCATTTTTGAAGAATATGAGCACAAGGACTTTGGGTTATCCTGAATCTGTTGATAAGATTCCTATTGTATCTAGGAAGATCAAATTTATGTAGTTTTATTATTGGATCTGTAAAACAAATTCTTTTTACACCATATTATCAGATTTTCCATCAACATTCAAAAATGGGGATCTTGATTTAAATCAAGTCTTAGGTGAAGAAACTATATCTTGAGTTGGCAAGTCCGATATGTTTAAAAGTTTTTTTATACATTTTCTGTGAGGCAATTTCTTTTCTGATATCTAATGGAAGAATATATGCTAAACAGAAAATCATTGCAAAGGAGTAGACTTAAGTATAACAATAATATTTTTCATAATAATATTTAATTGAGTATCCAGAAGTTTAGTGTGAGAACATTTTCTACAAAGATGGATACAACATTCACCTGCAAAAAATGCTAATAAAAAGGACTGTCCTCAATATTTTTGCATCACAACTTCAAGTTATTTCTGAGTTTTCCAGAAAACCTTAACTCTAGAAATTAATTTTGAACTGACTTTAGATAAATGAAGAACACATAAATAACCAAGATATAGAAGCATCTTTTAAATTACTATTGTAAATGGTTTTATTCAAATTACAAGATGCTTTTTTATTGTTTAGATTAAAAAATGAATATATAGACTTCAATGGATTGGGAATAAGACCCAATTTTTAGGAAAGAATTCTTTTGAGAAGTCCAATCAATAACATCATCATAGATAAATTTCATGTCTTCTGTATTTACAAATTTACTGATGAATACATTAAATAAAATAAATGAAAAAACTGGACTCTGTGACAATGTATTCTGCAAAATTTTGTACTTATTGTAATGATTATTTGATGTCAATTGAATTTTTTTTATTAGAGAATATTTTGTAAAATAAATTAGTGGATTTTATACAATTAAGTATTTTAGAAACTTTTAAGAGACAATTTTTCTAAACAGAATCATAAGTTGCAGGTAGATCTATAAAGACAGCTCCAGTTTTTAATTTATTTTATAAGCCTTTTTCAGTGTGAGTTGTTAAAGATAAAACTTGTTCAGCACAGATTTTTGTTGGCTTAAATTAAACTATTTTATAAAACTGACTTTCAATGATTTATAAACATGATTTTTTTTTAATAAAGCTTATAGAGAACACTTAATAATAATATTGGACAATGTTTTTTTTACCACTGCTATTTTTTGTTTATTTTAAGGCTGCTATAGTTTAAGACAGCTTGTGTGCCAAATTTTTGGAATACTTCCTGCATGAAAAATATTACTGAATAATTCTATCCATTATTCTTTGGCTCAAACAGTATATTATTTGGTATTAAAACAAGCAAAACTCTCTGTACATATTGCCACTCACTGCAAGCCTGAGTAATCAATGGATGCCAGAAGGGTTGTGCATAAAATCCCCATCTAGTGAATACTCATCCAATATCCCCAGACTAGTTTCTGGCTTGTGGTCTTCATCAGTGAAAAGCCTTAAATCTGAGAGCACTGCTCCTAGATCTTAGGATCTAATGCAATCCTCCAGCAGCCACCTTTTATCTCTACCTAACTATAAAACTATGAGACTTAAAATGAAAACACTAATATTTTCAATCCAACCTCATCAGCTTATATAGTTATATAGATCTGAACTCAGTTCAGTACCTATACATTTTGGTGTCTTTGGTTTTTTAATAACTGTAGCTATCACTATCCTATTGGGCAGGACTGGTTTTAAGTCAATAAATATCATGTGATCACTATTTCTTTTTATACATACTGCCACCCAATGCAAGCCAGAGAAATCAATGGATGCCAGAAGGTATTTGCATAAAATCCTCACCTAGTGCCTACTCATCCAATAGCCCCAGACTAGTTTCTGGCTTGTGGTCTTCATCAGTGAGGAATCTTGGATCTGAGAGCACTGCACCTAGATGTTAGGATCTAATGCACAAGCCTTCTGGCATCCGTTGATTACTCTGGCTTGTACTAAGTGGCAATATGTATAGATAGTTCTGCCTATTTTAATATCAGTTATAAACAATCATAGGAAATGGTAATCATGTGATGTTTATTGGCTTAAAACCAATCCTGCCTAATAGGATAATGGTGACTATGGTTATTAAAAAACCAAAGTCACCAAAATGTATGGGTACTGAACTGTGGTCAGATCTATATTATTATATAAGCTAATGAGCTTGGATTAAAAATATTACAGTGTTTTCAATTTAAGATTCATATTTTCATAGTTAAGTAGAGATAAAAGGTAAGTGCTGGATGGTTGCATTAGATCTTAAGATTTAGGTGCAATGCTCTCAGATCCAAAGCTCCTCATTGATGAAGGCCACAAGCCAGAAACTAGTCTGGGGATATTGGATGAGTAAGCACTAGATGGGGATTTTATGCACAAGCCTTCTGGCATCCATTGATTATTCTGGCTTGCACTGAGTGGCAATACATATAGAGAGTTTTGCCTGTTTTAATTGACGTACTTATTATTTATTAAATATATTCATATTTCTATTAAATAAATTTAAAAAAATATTTTTATTTGAATTCCATTATTAATAATACATGTAATGACACAAACTGACCAGATATATTTAAGATATATTTATTTTTATATTCATCCATTATACTAACAGATTACAAATATTAATATTATCATTGTTGTAAGCTATTATTTAGCACAATGAATTTATCTGAGCACTTATGGCATAAATGTGTGGAGATGATAATCTGGACCAACTGATGATTTCTGGTTTAGCATGGAAAATTTATATTAATTAGTGTTTATCTTTTCGACATGTATGTGTTCAAGTGTATCAGTGTTATGAGATAGAATGGAGAGTGGTGGGTCATGTGAAAGTCTGTGCTCATATACCCTATATATTACATATATAGACACAGGTATATAATAAGCCTGTGTTTTAGTTATTAAATAATTGATTGCTAATGACTTGGGTGATCATGTGAGGTTCAAGCATCAGAAGTTACAAGTTAGCTTCAATCCACTTTACCTCTCATGTAATGTACCAAACTGCACAGTAGAAAAACTCATTAAAATCTAAAGAGATACCATAATATATGGAAGCTGCCATTACGTATTATGACTTTATTAAAGTTTCTTATTAAAATTATAAATGTATCTTCATGCAGAAATTTCATTCTACATATGTGTTGCACAACATAAAAAACACACTGTTAACTGAAAAGATTCATCAAATGCATACTACTATTTTACAAAGTGTGCCATATGTATACAAAGTCATATTACTTTAAATAATCTGATCTGCAAAAACAAAAAGACTTCTTCAACAGTCTCCAAAAGAGAAAAATGATGTAGAAGGTATTACTAGTCTTTCCAATTGCTGAATAATGGGATTTGAGCATTTTTTTACCTTTTGTTTTATTATCTAGATAAGAATAACTAAATACCCATTTACTAACCAATGTTGGATAGCTAGTGGAGGTACCCATAGCCCCCCCCCCCCAAAAAAAAAAAAAAATTGATTAGATCTTGCAAAGCTCTCAAATTAAGATGTTAGTATTAAAAAAGCTCTAAGCAAGTGTAATAGTGATTTTTATTGAAAGATATAACAGGATAGAATAGAAGAGAGAGATACAACTAAGCAAGGTGTTGAAGTAGAAGTTTAAAAATACCATTGCAAAATATCAAACAAAAAGACTTAAGGATCAGCTTTATATACATATGGATGGATGTATTCACAAATTGCTTTGTGTAGTCTTTGCAAAATTTATTTCTACTGCATTATTATTTTTCTCTTTTTCTCTTTGTTTTGAGTTAGAATGGCCATATTTCTTTATGAGCAGCGGCTTTGATGAGTATTCATAGTGTTAAAAGAATGACAAGCAACAGGAATTTAACAATGTTAGTATTAGAGTTATAGTACTATGTTGCCTAGATACTCATTCTGACTTCGATAGAAACTTAAAGTGTATACATAAACAAAGCTATCAAAATTCCTAAGAAAAAATTTATGACTAAGCGTAAATTATCTTGGTTATAAAATAAAAATCGAGATTCAAAGTGAAAAATGTAATCTGAAAACATTTGAATAATATAACTGTTGTAATTAATACCTTCTTCATTCTGCAAAATGAATTAAACGTATTTTTAATGCCGTTCCTGTCAGTTGTTTTGATTATGTCATTTGATACTTGCTAAGACATTTTTTATATGGTTTAACTGTTACCTATGTATAGTTTTACTAAGAAATAGTTTTATTACTTTTTGATTAAAGATGAGGCTATCTGACTTTTTCTCCTTTTGTTCATAATACCGTTGAAAAAATATAAGTTATAAATCTTTCTCAGACTTAAAGGCATTTATAAAACTCGTAAATTTTCAGTGATGTAATATCATTTTAAAATCATTTTTCTTTTTTTTTAAAAAAAAAAACAGAGAAAGAGTTGTAAACATCATTTTAAAGAAAGTATGTTAAGTTCTCTGTTCGAAGACGGTAATATGATTGCGCAGTAATAGCTAAATTTGATCATCATCAGTTTAACATTATTTGGCATTCTCTTAATTGCATAACATTGCAGATATTAATAAACCATGTAATCATTATAATAAATGTATCTACAATTGAAAATAACATACATGAGTAAATTATAAATTCATGCTACATATATCTGAATAATTACAAAAAGGCATTTAAGATAATATGATCCTTTTAAATAATTTCTTTTTAAGTAATGCTTACAAAATCATTAAATAATATAAACGAATTACTAGTTATGCAAGTGTCAGAAGTAACAGATTGAGCCTTTGGCTGTCATGTTTTTCATTTCTACCAATGTATTAAGTTGCAAAGCACAATATTTACTGTATATATATAAATGGGACCCATTGGAGAATAGATTTTGTCTATTAAATTTTTTTTGTCGTTTTTGTTGCGAATCAAATAAATCAGTTGCCTCCAGGCAGAGCCGGCGCTGGGTACTAGGCGCCCGCATGCAAATTTGATTTTGGTGCCCCTGTCAGGGATGACGCCTTCTTTTTCAGATGCTAATCTCTCAGTGATGGCGCCTCCTTCTGCCAGCGCCCGCATGCCTGGCATGCGTTGCATGCCCGCTTCCGCCGGCCCTGCCTCCAGGTCCACTAGGAATGATCTTAAAATTATCACTATAAAGTTTTAAAATAAAAAAGTATAAATAATCTCAAATTTGAATTAAGCCACTATTCTACAGGGAAAATACTATACACTTGATTGATTAAAATACAACATGTAATAAATAAAAGCGCCATCTTTTTTCTTGACTTTATTGATAAAAATATATACGTAAATTAAATTATGTTGTTACTTTAAATATATATGTATACACCATGCGTTATTTGGTACAGTGGTAGATTGTCAAACTCTGGAACTGGATCACAGACCAGTCCTGCTGCTCAGACTTCTTATGAAATTTTTGAGCAAAATCCATTCAATCATCATCATTGTCATTGTAATAATAACAATGACCACAATACATATCTAATATTCTTAGTTTCGTGGTGATCATTTTGAAAAAAAAAAATAGAATGTTTTCAAAACATAAGATTCTTATTTACATTAAGAAAAAGCTGAAAGGATATTTGACATCTATTTTCCCTTAATATTTTTTTTCATTAAACTTTTCTCTCACTTTGATCTCCATTTTAGTGTTAATGTTAAATTATTTTTCTATGTGCACTTTTTGTTGATTATTTTCTTAAATATTGATTGAAGTTTATTATTTTAATCAACTTTTATCTATTTACATATAGGTCATCTTTATGTATATCTATAAGAACTTATAATAGTCCTTATGCAACACATAATTTTGATGAACATACATATAGATTGTTATAGACATTAAAGGCACAAAGCTAACAATAAAATAATCAAAATTACCCCAAATTCACAACTAAACCAGATTAGTTTTTTCTTAATATAAATAAGAATCTCATGTTTTGAAAATATTCTGGCTATTTTTTCAAAATGATCATCACAAAACTAAGAATATTAGATTTGTATTGTTGTTGTCATTATTATTAAAATGATAATAATGATCTGATGTTAAGTGAATAATTTTTGCTAATCTGGTTACTTGTAAAATTGGAACAATTTTGATATTGTTATAACTATGTTATCTACATTCTTGTTTGCATATGTAACTTGTAATTCCTCTCTAAGTATATCTTTATTTTTAATTTTTGTTTTAAAAAAAAGATCACAACATATATGATTTTACAATAATCTGAATTATGGGAATTTGTAGAAAAATAAACTTATTTTATTGCAATGTATGTATAAATAACCCAAAACAATTATGAAATTCTTTTTAAAATTTTAAAAATAATAATAAAAAAAAGAAAATATTAAATACTTTTATTAGCCATGCCCTAAAAAGAAAAATAATTATTTCTTCAATCCCAATTGCAATTAATGAAATAATTATTATTTGCTTTTTATTGCATGGAAAATAAAAGCTTTTAACATAAAAAAGTGTTATCTGAATTAATTTTTAATTTGTTAGTATTGGCACAATAAATAAATGTGTAAAACTGTATTGTACTTTAAATCACCTTGAAACATATAGTTGACATATATATATCACTAGATATTTTTGCTACAAGTGAATATATAAATCTCATCTATATATCATATTTAATATGTGTACATAACTTATATATGGGTATAATAAATCATTAAGTTATTTAAAACTTGAACATATCTTTTTAAATGAAAAGTGTTTGATATTTTTTTTTGTTTGAAATTTTAAAAAAAAAAAGCTTATCAAAACCATATTGTAAATGAACTTTACTTAATACATGAGATTTTACTTTAAATCAATTTAACATTTAGAGTTTGTATATGTCACTAAATATTTCGGCATTAAGTTAATATGTATATATTATATTTAGTATGTGTACATAATTATATATATGTTTTATAAAGCATTGTTTAATGTAAAATATGTAGACATCCTTTTGTTAAAAAGTATTTGATATTTTTCTTTTCATTTGAATTTTTTTTTTTTTTAAAAAAAAAAGCTTAACAAAACAATATTATAAATTAATTTTATTATAACATAAATGAAGCTTACAATTAAAGCCAAGAAAATAGCATGCATTATATACTTAAAACATACTGAAGTTTTAAGAACAGTTTTTGAATTTGATATCAAAATATTCAAAAATTTCCACCCACAGTTCGATATCTAAGAAACTAAGTTACCTATCTAAAATATTATTATTACTTATCACTTTGGTAGTGATGTTTAATAAAAAAAATGTACAAAATTTTAACAAATTATATTGAATTTAAATTTATTTAACCTTGATTTAAGAATGCTATTGTAGCTTTAAATTGAAACAAAAAAATCTATACCACCCTCTCATGAGCCTTAATTAAAACATTAAAATTTTAATAAATATTTATAAATTTGATACAAAAATATTCAAAATTTTCTTGCCTACTGATCAAGATCTAAGAAACAAAATCACCTACCTAAAATATTATGGTCCCATATTGCTTTGCTTAGTATTTCTTTCTTATGCACCAAATTTGAATGAATTTTATTGAATGTAAATTGATTAAACCTCAATTTTGAAATTTTATTCTAATTTAAATAATAAAAGTGATTACAATAGTTTATAAACAAACACACAAACAAACAAATATTGTAACTTAAATAAAAATATTTAAAAGTCTATAATTTACTAAAAAAATATTCATATTTTATTGATAAATTATTTTTTGGCTTTATAAAAAATGTTGCTATGATTTCATGCCTGTCATATTAAATTACATATAAAATAGCAGCTTAAACTTAAATATAAGTATTACAATTTTAAATAACAAAAAAATTACTTATCTTTATTTTTTTTATACAAATGTGTATTGATTGAAGCTTCTACCTTTTTGTATACATTCATTTATTCCCTCTCATATATTAGTCAAAACTGCAACTAAAATATATTATTTTTGCATGAGTAAATTTTTGAGTTACAAAAACTAAAAAACAAAAATAAAAGCTTCAAGTTGTGTATCCAAGGAAAACAAAACCGTGCCACTACTAAGATTTTTTTAAATAACAGTGGGAGAGATAAACTGAAATATAATGCTGAGAAAATCAACATGAATTGATGAGTTTTATTGAATATTATTAAATTTTTATATATAAAATATGGTAAGTAATAAAAATTTTGTATATATATATAATTTCTCATAATATAATGCTCCAATTTCAATTTATAAATATGAAAGCTTAAATTTTTTAACAAATCTGTATATACATGTAAACTTTGATCTGTGATACCATAAATAGCTCCTTCTATTTTTTATATATTATTAATATATAATGAGATATTATTTTATATAGTGCTATGTTTTTTATGTCAAGATTTCACAAGTGTCATTCGGTCAAACATAACAAATGTAATTTAAAGTGATTGTTTAACACCTTCATGCTCTCATTTGCACATGCTTAAGATTTGCCCATACATAAATGTTTGTGTTGAAAGAATGGGTGGATTAATTTCATTCTTTCTAAAATACTATATCTTGTGTCTGGAAAAATCGAGAGTATTCATTTTAAATTTATCTTTAAAGTGCACGTGCATTGACTTAATCGCTATTATTAATATATGACAACAAGATGAGATATCAGTTTCTGGGCAATTATAAGAATGTTATTTTACTTATTGATAATATTTTTAACATAAGATAAGAAAATACATCTTGATTTCTTTTTCTCATACAGTTTGAAATACTATTCTTACTTGACATGGCTATGATCACCTATGGTTAACTGCTTCCCAGCATAGATTTTTGTTTTATATTAAGAATAATGAACAAAATAAATGTAAAAAAAAATAGAAGAAAAACAAAAACGCTAAAAAAAAAAGAAGACGCAAACGCAGATCTTCTATATTATAAATTGTTAGAAAAGGAAGATGGAACTTAGCATAAATTAGAACATTGAGAATTTCCTAACCTATACAGACTTCTACTTGCATTATCCTAATATGCATTGTATATTCATGTATAGTAAGTCAGAGTATAAATTTTAAAAAAATAATTCATTATGTTATCTTTTTATAAACTAAGACTGTGTAAACATTTTTTAAAGCATAATATATTGCAGAGCTAAAAATAAAAACCTCTTATAAGCACCAAATTCATTTCGTTTTAGCAGCAAACTTATTTTTGTTCCTTAATCTACTATTTTTTTTAAAAAAAGCAAGGGAAACATTTTTTTTTATTAATTGAAAAGTACTTTTATTTAGTTTTTGTACTGTTCAAAATTTGATTTATAATTTGGATCGAAAAAGGACAAAGTATGGATTAACCTGATACATAATTTTTAGATATTTTAAAATACTTTTCAAAACCATCTTCCTTTTTGTTCTAGTATTTATATTTTTTTAATAAACAAAAAATTGATAGTTATAATAAATATCAATAATTTTCTGTATGTTTTATTACTAAAATAAATCCTGCAATAAAATATAAAAAGTTATAAAGGCTTCAATGAATTATTATTTCAATTACTTTCCAAAAGATAAAATTATTTCATTGCTACTATATATATTATAAAACATGTTTTCAGGAGCTACCATGTTTAATAAAATAAAATTAGAGTACCGATGTTTAAATGATTTGAATATTGAATAAAATCACTTTGAGTTATCATCATAATTCAAACATTTGCATAGTTCTCTCTCTAAAAATATTTTTCTGGAATTATTTATAACATTTCTCAATAGATTTAATAATTCTTCACTGATGGAATTCTATTTATTGTTCTTCTTTTTTGCTATTATTTAATTTTATTTTATCAAATATGCTTGCTCCTGAAAACATGATGTATAAAACATCTTTTATCTATGAAAACATTTATTTTAACACACACATATAGATATATATTTAATGCTTTTTTCATGGTATATGATGGAAATAAAGCATTATTTGCTTTATATCATGTAATAATTTGTTTTAGTATTCAATGTTTTAATAAAATAATATTCACTCTTGTCAAGATTAAGGTATTAATGAAGAACTGTTATGTTTTTAGTAATAACAAAATTGAGCATGAAATAAAAGACAATCAGTCTTATACATATTTGATGGTTGATCATTCAGAATAGGTAGATTAATGTTTAAGAAATTGCAAATATTCTCACAGCAATCCTATAAAACTTACATCCGGTATTGTAATTAAATGATTGGATTGATGGATAAATATTTATCAAATTAAAATAATAATTTTGTCATTAAAATGTAATAAATTAATATTGTTTTATGTATGTAGAAAATATTGAAAACCTTAAATATAATCTTAGTTCATTTTTGCAACTGAAAAAAAAATAGTTGGCAGGTTATGCAAGTAAATGCCTATATAAATGTACACACATGTGGTTAATAATATTTTATCACCTGCAGTTAATAATAAATATTTTTAAGTTTAAATTTTAATTTATCATTATTGCTTTTTAATAAATATTTGAGAACAAATTATTAATTAATCTAATGAGATTTTTTTGTTTAATTAAGATATGATAACATTTATTTATCTTTTGTTGCGGGTGGATCCTGCTTTAAAAATGAAATATCAAAACAAGTGGATTATTTTTTTAATACCAGTGCCATAAATTATAACAGATAAGTGTTTTATATATTATTTTAATTATAATTTTATGAGGAAATAATAAACATCTTATTAAAATTTCTATTTCAAAACTTATCCATCAAAATTTAAAATTTATGAATAAATATAAAATTAATAACTTATAAAAATGGTTAATTTTTTTATTTTTATTTTACATTAATGATTGTATATTTTGGGCTTTATTGCTTTCCATAATACATTAACTTTATCACAATTTTATTATTGAATTTTAAACTAAAATTATTATAAGTATATTTTCAACCAAATAAAATTTTGATATGGGATCTCCCCTACTGAATGAACTAACAGTTCTAAAAAATATTTTATTAAAAAAAAAACAAATTTATATATATATTATACCTGAAAAAGGGAGTCTATAGAATGATAGGAGATGTGTGGTTAAAAATAGACAATTTTTTTTTAGTAAAATTTTTTTTTTCAGTAAAAATTTTTTTTTGTCTTACAAATTTTTTTTGGCCAAACAGTCTTATTTTAGATTTGTATATGATGATGTTTAATATGATTTAATTTTTCATTGATGATGATAAAATGGGTACAGCCATAAAACAGCTTACTTTTGTTTTATCAATTTTGAAAATAGAGATGAATATCACAACTTAAGACAAAGGTGAAATAAATAATAGAATTTTTTTTTGTGGAACATTAAAATGATTTATTGCCAGATAGGATAGGCATAGTAATAGTGATGAATTATGGGATAGTAGTCTCATGTGTGTTTGGGGAGTTCATTTTGTAAAAAGTCTATGATTTTAGAGGTTTGATTGGATGGTTGATCGTTGGAGTTTGGTTGGTTAGATTGCAGTTTTGGTGATGAGTGGAGAGTTTTGTCATTGCCTTGAGAATGCTATGTATTTTGTGTAACTTATGAATGATCAAACCCATTCACTGCTCCAACCCAATTTATATGTTATCTTTATTTTATCATGAAGCAGTTAACAGCAGACCTGCCATGATACCAGCCTATAAGTCTCCAAGAGAGAGAGAGCAAGGTTTCGTTTTTGTAGCCTATAATAAGCAGGGCATTCCTTGATACTTGCCACATAAGACTCCAAGAGAGAGAGAACAAGGCATAGTTTATCTATTTTATCCCCTAAGACTTAATACTTCTTTTATTGCAACAGAGTTTGCATCATTCAATCAAGGGTTGTGGTAGTTAATAGTGATCGAATTGGGATGATCTTCTGAGTGCTCGTGATACATTGTGTGATTATAGTGCTGTGACTGAATCCTTTCATTTATCTCAAGTTTGTGAACTGCTAGTCATTCTGTGGACTGTCAATATCTGTCGGATTTCTGGGAGAATGAATGAAATGTATAATTTGGGCTATTGCAGACAGACATGCACTATATATATTATTGTTGTGTAGTTCATTAAATAAGGATATTAAATTTTTTTTGTTGTATTTGTAATGCATAATAAGGTGAAAAGAAAATCAGTCAGTTGGTCAGAATAGGTGTCAGACAGGGAGAAGATGTGTGGATTTTTGATGGTCAGGGAAGCACAGATGGGATATATATAGTTTTATAACATGAGTGAACTAAATTATAGTATGGAAGAGGTTATGGAAGAGGAAGGTGCCCCAATACCAGGAATCAGTGATCGTTTTCATACTGAAGAAGAGGATGGGGAGGTTTTCTTAAAACAAACACAAGAGGAAAGAGAGGAAGTAGAGGAAGATGCCTTTAATGTTAGTAGCAATAATACAGCCTCAAGTGTGGAAGTAGATGAGGAACCGGAAGTTGGCCAGATTCAGATAGAAAATAAAGAACTCTCAGACATGAAATTAATGATAATGCAGATGTTCAAAAGTCTAAGAGAAGATAATAAGCAAGGGATGGTAAATCTAGAACAAAAGATAGAGAAAAATAATAAAAGTATGGAAAGTCTAGAACAAAAGATAGGTCAATCTGTGGAAAAAAGTATAGAAGGTTTAAGGGTAAATCTAGAGAACTCTATTGACAATAACAACCGAATGATCATAGCTTTGGAAATTAGGATAGAAAGGTCCAATATAGAGTGTAAAAATAGGTTTGTGTCATTAGAGGAGAGGATAGAAGGAGTGTGTAGGTCTATGGAAGTTACCAAACAGGAGGGCTGTCAGGGACTAAAGTCATTAAAGGCTCAAATGGAGCAGTCTATTGAACAAAATAAGAAAGAGATTGAGTTAGTTAGGAATGAGGTCCATGGGTTGGTCTCCCAATCCATATCAGAATGCATAGAAAAGAATGCCGAAATAACTTCTGCAGGAATTAGTATCAGATTAGAGGTGATAGCCAAAGTGGACTCATATAAGGAAGCCACTTTGGGCTGTGTAGATCAGGCCCT
The DNA here is from genome assembly GCA_028023455.1 of Epiperipatus broadwayi. Lineage (NCBI taxonomy): Eukaryota > Metazoa > Onychophora > Udeonychophora > Euonychophora > Peripatidae > Epiperipatus > Epiperipatus broadwayi. The sequence goes on along the minus strand of JAQFVV010012489.1, from coordinate 1,999,930 downwards.
CACTATGAAAAATAAGTTTAGTGGCTTACAAAAGGAAATACGAGTTAAGGGAAGCATGGCCAATGAGTGTGTACAAATTGACCAAAATCTTAGGAAAGAATTGGGGAAACAAATGGATAGCTTTAGGGAGGAGATAGTAAAAAGGGACAAATCAAGTTCTTTAGAAGAGGGACCCAGAATGAATCAACATGAATTGGGTGTTATGTTGGAGAAGGTTGAGGAGAACGAGAAGGCATATGTTATGGAGTACATGAACCCTAAGATGGATGATCTCTACCAGAAAATAGGGGAATTAAAAGATTGTATTAATGTAGGGCTGCAGGATCAGTCAAACCTAAATTCAGGGCAGAACGATGGTAGCATCAGTCCAGATGACTGTAGGGATAGCTCAGAACAGAGTCAGTCAGAGAAAAGGATGCCTACTTTAGTTAAAAATCCACAAGGTGAAAAAGAAGTAGAAAGGCCGATAGTAGCCATAATACCAAATCTCCCAGTAAAGAAAGTACATGAGGAGATGGCCAGAGAGCTGATTGGGGTAGATCATAAAGTGAAAAGAAGGAATAGAGAGTGGGAGGAAAAAGTCCATACACCAGATAAGGTGATTGAGTTAAGAGAGGCAACAGGGGAGATGAAACCAGATATTTTAGAAAGAGAACAAAAGTTTCAACAGTCTGTAGTTCTCAATCTAGTAACAAACCAGCATGTGTGGTTTCAAAAATCTGTCTTCTTAAATAGATTGGAGATACCTTATATATGGTATAGAGAATCTATCTCTCTGAAAAATTTAAATGCTATGAAAGAGTTAAAAGCAGATTATATCTGGTACAGAGAGTCAATCTCTCTGAAGAGTTTAAATGTCCATTATATATGGTACAAAGAATCTATGTCTCTGGAAAATTTAAATGTGAATGATATCTGGTATAGAAAGTCAATCTCTCTGGAAAACTTCAAAATGCCTTATATATGGTACAGGGAGTCAATCTTTCTGGAAAGTTTAAAAATAAAGTATGTATGGTATAGAGAGTCAATCTCACTGAAAAACTTCAAGGCATATTACATAGGGTACCAAGAGTCCATATTTCTAAATGGAGTTTGTAATAGGAGGTTATATAAAATAAATTCTCCAGATATGTTTTATAAATACCCAATCAAGATGAAAAATGGAAATATTAAAAATGGACTGGATGTACATGTGCAATTTTATGCAGACTGCAATATGATTTGAAAAGAAAAAGCCATTCCAAATTACCAAGAAAATAGGAGAGAATGCCTTTATGCTTGCTGCTCTTGATGGGAATAAGGGAACCTATAATGCTAGGAGTTTGATCCCTTATACTTCAGCAGAGTAGCTTGGCAAAGATCTCCAAATAAATTACTTTTAAGTTTTCTAATGAAAAATATGATATTTACCAGTAGTTAAAATTTTTTTTTTTTATATTATTATTAGTGTATTTTATTAGTTAGGATCTTTTTTTTTTGGATATAGTTAAAACAAAAGTGCTGATGATTTTATCTGAAGGGGGGGGGAGTTGTGCCATTACAATTTAGTCACTAGCTAAATTTATAGTAATGTGCATGTGAGGAAATGTAAAACCAAAAATCATCATCACATTTTTATATAACCATAAAAGAAGCTGTAGGGCCTCCAAGTTCAAACCCTACCAGATCAAAATTTTAAACGCTTTAGACAGAAAGAGAGTGGGACAGCAATTATATGCTTTACTTGTTTGTGTGTTAATAAATCTCTTGGGACTGCAATTATATGCTTTACTTGTTTGTGTGTTAATAAATCTCAAAAAGAGCAGCACACACATTTAATATTTAAAATTTTCTGTTAAAAAGCAAAGTTATAACGCATACGTATAGGCAGTGTATGTGTAAGCTATTTAATTGTTTTATATTTCAAATATTCAACATTTTAACTTTCTTTAAAACTAACCTATGCTTGATCAATTCTAATATCTTATTCTATACTTCTATTTTGCTTTTCTATAATTGTAATTGGGATTTAAAAGTTACAGATTTAATTAAATAATAGGGTTATAATTACTAAGCTAGCAATTATATTATTTAATGTTAGTTTATGAAGGATTTGAAATAATGAAGTATGTGTGTACATTACATACAGAAATTTACATTTTTTATTTATTAAATATTGAAAGAAAATTGAGAAAATCTGTTAATTTTTTTTTTTTATTCAACAGTTTGTAATAGAAGGGTTAAATCTGTCAAATTATTTTTTTGTACATATGTAACGGAATATAATATCCCGTCACATTATTTTAAAATTAAAATAAAAGACCATAAATAAAAATTGATTTATTAAAAAGAAAAAAAAACTTAATTTAAAAACTGTTTAACGTATATATAGATCGCACGATGGACAACTTTAAAAACTTTTAAAAAATAAAAATATTTGAAAGTAATTTTTTTTGTAAAAAAGTAAAGATATAAAGATTGATATTTTAAAAATAGAAATAATGTTGATTTCTATAGTCTTAGAAAATGGAAATGATTGTCTTATTAATTAAATGATTGTTCAAAAGCAAACTACCTCGTGAGGCATGTAAAATAAATTAAATGGTCAGATAAGAGAATACAAAGGAAGTAAATGACCAATGCAAACACGAAAATGACAGCACGGACCATAACTGAAACACGAATGGATTAGTGACGTCTTGCTCGTTGAATCTCAAGATCTAATGATAAGAGACTAATAAAAATATAAAAGCCAAATTATTATTATACTTGTTATCTTAGAGCTGACTATGAATAGATCGTTATAACTAGCTATATTGCAGATTTTCACGATGTGGAAGTCTGCAATAAATTTAATTTTCCGGACAAACCAGCTGAGGCCTCTGGATGACAGTTCCTGGCCAAATGCATGGCAAGTCGCAGTTTCATTTCAAAGAAGGACAAAATCTACAAAAGTGATCATGAAGATGGACTTCTCAATCTATTAAAACCGTAAAGTATGAACTATTGTGTCTATCTAATAAGAACTTTCCTAAAATTGCAAGTAATTAATAACTGAAAATAAGAACTCTTATCTGACTTAAAGAATGCAAATTCAATTATTGATATTTTTTATGTAGATGTTTAAGCAATCATTTCCATTTCATTTTTTTTTTGTGTGTGTATTATGTTTTAACTAAAATGTATTAAATTTAAAGTTGGGTATAGATAGCTGCATGGATAAAGATTAATAACTATGTTTAAATTCGTTTATGTTTAATTTAAGGGATTTTAATTTCAGGCTATTTGTTTCGTGGTTGTGTCAGTGCTAATGGAGAGATATATAGATGTTTATATTAATGTAATGTGAAGCGTGTTTAGCATACAGGGCAACGTGCCCACCTGAATGCATGACCCCAAAGAGGCAGTCATACTGTTGCACCATTAACCCCTTCTAGCTCTATGGACAGGGATTTATAAGTCGGCAGAAAGACCGCTCTCCCCCATACGTAGCACTCTTTAAATATATATATATATACATGATTCCTTAGTCTGACAGATGCACTTTCCTGTTCTAGACACGGATCATTTCCTTCAAATAATATCACGCTGTCAGATGCACATTTCTGTCTGTGTGATTTTATGCTAGCATCTTCATATTGCATTGATTGCTACTATATATCTGGAAGCAGGCATTGGGTTGACTACAAACTTTTAGTCTGAGATTGAATGAATGTTTTGATAAGTTTTTAAGTGAAAAAAAAATCTATGTAGACTATCTATGCTCAACATGCTAAAGTAAAATATAATTTAAATATCCATCTGTGCGATCTATTTAAAATAGTAAATTAAATTTTAAAAAAAATATTAATGTTAAAACCTAAAAATAAATTTATTCCTCAATTTTAAATGTGCGTTAATAAAAATCTATTTGTGTGTTAATTACTGGCAGTGGCTTCTTTTATTTTATTGTTCTAAATATTTAATATATACTTTGAGAATAGAAATCTATTGAAACTTATAAATGTTTAAAATCTCTGCTACTATATGAGCTAGTGACCTTGGGCAAACGATCAGTATTAAATTGAATGTTGAAAATATAAGAAATGACTGGCTAGGAAAATTATATGTATGTACTATCTTGGCCTGACCATCTGGGAGGCTGCACATCATATAGGAAAGAAAAGATGTTTTGTCTAAAATAATATTCTACACCTTTCAACTGACCAGAGAAATAAGATGTTCTTAATAGAAGGAAGAAAGCATTCACCTGCATTCGATGAAAAATGAATTAATCTACCGATAAATATTAATCATCAAGTCCAATTAATTGTTCCAACAACTGATTTTAAACTCAAGAAAATTTATAATGTGACAACAACTGCTGTATTTCATTCACTAAAAGAATAATGCTTGACAGGAAGAGAAGAAAAAATGATATAATGATTTCCAAATTATCCACTAAAGCAAATAACCTCAATAGGATCCTCATCCTCAAATAATTATATACTTCAAGAAAGTGATTGTTCCAAATTTCATGGAAATTGTTGCTGCCAAGTATAGACAGTATACAAGACAAGTGAACCCTTGGATTGGTAATATGACTTTTATATCTATTTTCTTTATGCAATCAGAGTATTAATAAAAATTTAGTAATAAAGTGACATTTTATTTAAAGTGACATATTTTATTTAAAGAACTTTTAAAGACAATTCAGATCGATGGAAACCAAGAATGTCTTAATAATAATAGCTTTGAACTACATAAATGATTTTGAATGTATCAAAATTTATTTGTTTATTAATTTTACAGTTATGAAATATTAATGTGTAATATATTTTTTTTTATGGTATTATGATTTTAGTTTTAACTAATTTATTATTTTGGGATAAAACACGCACATACATAGTAATATTTTATATGTGTATAATTGCGAGTGAATGTGAAATAATAGGTGGTGTTAAAATATTAAATTATTTTGTCTTGAGAAAGTATAGATTTCAGTGCTTAGAAAGGAGGGGGAGATAATGATTTAAAACTCTTTTCTAAGAACTTGATTTTTCTAATTTCTATTAACATTTTTTTTTAACATTCTACTTACATGTTAGATTTATAAAGTATGTGTGCTAATGAGCAGATAATATTTTTTTTTCTTGAAATACTTTTCTCATGGAGTGAAAATCATGGTCAATGTGATATCTAACTTAATACAATATACATTTGAAGGGAAAGGGGGAAGAACTTGAAATTAATCTGAGGATTGTTATATAATCAATTATTATCATTATTGATAAACAGAGCAAAACTCTCCATACAGTATTGCCACCTGTGCTAAACAGAGTAATCAATGGATGCCAGAAGGCTTGTGCATAAAATCCCTATCTAATGCCTACTCATCCAATATCCCCAGACTAGTTTCTGGCTTGTGGCCTTCGTCAGTGAGGAGCTTTGGATCTGAGAGCACTGCATCTAGATCTTAGGATCTAATGCAACGCTCTAGCAACCACCTTTTATCTCTACTTAACTACAAAACTATGAGAATGAAATTGAAAACACAAAAAATATTTTCAATCTAAGCTCAATAGCTTATATAGTCATATGGGTCTGAACTCAGTTCAGCACCCATACGTTTTGGTGTCTTTGGCTCTTTTACAACCATAACCACCACTATCCTATTAGGCAGGATTGGTGTTAAACCACTAAGCATCACATGATCACATGTCCTATACTAGCACATTAATTGTTGATAAACAGAGCAAAACTCTCCATACAGTATTGCCACCTGTGCTAAACAGAGTAATCAATTGATGCCAGAAGGCTTGTGCATAAAATCCCTATCTAATGCCTACTCATCTAATATCCCCAGACTAGTTTCTGGCTTGTGGCCTTCGTCAGTGAGGAGCTTTGGATCTGAGAGCACTGCATCTAGATCTTAGGATCTAATGCAACCCTCTAGCAACCACCTTTTATCTCTACTTAACTACAAAACTATGAGAATGAAATTGGAAAACACAAAAAAATATTTTCAATCTAAGCTCAATAGCTTATATAGTCATATGGGTCTGAACTCAGTTCAACACCCATACGTTTTGGTGTCTTTGGCTCTTTTACAACCATAGCCACCACTATCCTATTAGGCAGGATTGGTGTTAAACCACTAAGCATCACATGATCACATTTCCTATACTAGCACATTAATTGTTGATAAACAGAGCAAAACTCTCCATACAGTATTGCCACCTGTGCTAAACAGAGTAATCAATGGATGCCAGAAGGCTTGTGCATAAAATCCCTATCTAATGCCTACTCATCGAAATGTGATCATGTGATATTATCATTATTATTATTCATGTCAATTTTCATGTTTCTCTAGAAATTTTTATGTATATGTTAGATATGCAGTAATAAATATTAGTTTGTTTTACTAAACAAGGCATATATATTTCATTAAGTGTAGTCTTTGTTAAGTGTGATCATTCATCATTATCAGTGGTTGAATATCAGTTATTTAAGATATAAGTAAATATGCTAAAATTAAGCAATAATTATGAATTTCTTTATAAAATTAGTTTTATGTTTAGGCTTAGTCCTATGAAACCATTGCCCTTATCGTTATTGTTATCATCATCACCATCGTCATCAATGTTTTAATTAACGAGCTGTTTAAATGTTTAAAGGCCATAAATAAATATTAATTTCATAATATTTAGTGATTTTTTAGTATTATTATAACCACATCCTGTCATCTATTTCATGCAAGGATGAGTGAATTGCCATCCTAAATTAGTTATACATAATCTGAGCTAGTAAACTTATAAAAATATTGAAACACATTTGTTATGCTAAGATCTAAGAAATGATTTATGTCTAATATACTCCACTTTGGTTTAAAGATGTTTTACTTTTACCTAAATATTAGTGCATATGGTGATATGGCTCAAAAAGCAAAATCTCCCATTTTTATTAGAAATAAAGTACCAAAGGGGATTCAAACCCGGTACATGTGAAAGGTTATTAGATATAACTGTGTCTAGATTCAGATAATCTAGTGGTGCCCTGCTAGACCATATTCACTTAGTAGTTGTTTAAACATGCACTTAACATCAAACCAAGAAATGAAAGTGGATAAGATTTACTGTCTGTATAGCTGAGTTATATTTTATTGAATTACTAGTGTACTCACCTCACGTGATTTCCATATACCTGAGTTATAATACTTGTTATTAATAATTTGCTTATAATTATTGATAGTGGGATATCTTGAGAAATCCAACATTATTTTAAATATTGTGATCTTATATATTGTAGACAACTCAGATATGGTAATAGTTATTTGAACTCCTTTAATCTTGTTACAATATATATATTTAAAAAAAATCTATTAGAAATAATGTTAGCCTATTTATTACTTAAATATAAACTTTATAAAAATGTTTTCAATATAATGACACTTATAATCATTCAAAAATGTGTATGTTAGTCCATCACCAAAATAAAGATTTTTTTTTCAATCTTATGCATAAATTAGGTTACACAAATGTTGTGAGGTAGATTATTTATGTAAATTAGGATATACCTGTACTTATAAAACTACATGGAAATTTTTCTATTATTTTTTTTTATCCTCTTATCTTTTTATTATTATTATTATTTTTTTTTTCCAAATAATTTTCGAAACTTTATTTATTATCTATTTTTAAATTAAAATTGCTTATATTATAGTTTAAACTTTTTTTTAAAAAAAAAAAAAGCTTACAATAAACAATATATATTTAAAATATTTTTTATTTTTTACAATTCTATCTATACAAGTATATGTGATTTATTATTTGTTTCTGACAATGGTTTTATAAATTTTTCAAACTTTGAATTTTCAGGTGTATTTAGTTAGTATATGGTTTTTTTTTTTTGAAATTATATTTTTAACCTGTTTATTTATTTATTTTTTATTTATTTTTTTAAAAATTCAATTTAAAATTTTCTGGGTGTCTTTTTTTTTTCCATTTTAAGATTATTTTTTACTTTACATTTGAAATTTGCAATGCAAACAAAATAAATAATGTATTAAAGCTATTGGTATGGAACATAAAAATGCTGTTTATCAAGACTTCTTGCCTCCAAATCATTGCACTTTATACCACTTAAATATATATTTTTTTAAATTTAGTTTGGATTTGAATAAGTTGATATTTTACTAAAGTAATCAATTTTAATCATTATTTATAGCAAATGACAGGTACAAACTTAATAAATTTATTAATAGATATTTCCATATATTTTCAAAGCTATGCATTTTAAAATGCCAAAAAAAAAAAAAAAAAAATCAGAGTTGGTGATTCACTTAAAATATTAGTTAGAAAAAAAATTAAGTATTGTGTATTTAACAATCATCTTATAACTTTAACATTCACATATGAATTATTTAAGACCATAATTCAAAATTATTTTGTTATATAAAATTATAAAAATAATCATGAATCCAGTTCATAGAAATATGATCATTCTTCCATTAATAATAAAATTTTTATTTATATACATAATACATTGACCCTCATATAATCAAACTTATTTTGGATCTTAATTAATCCTGTATATAATAATACCCATTTCCTAACTATTACTAAATGGTAAGCTGGAGATTGTGGACTGGATATTTGAAAGAAAAATCCTAACTTTATTTCAAGATAAATGAGCTAACCACTATACCATGAGATTATTCTACTTATATTTAGTATTTTAAAAATTTTGTATATTTGTGTGTGCTGTTTTTTTTGTTTTAATTTTTTTTTATAAATGCAAGAATTTTTTTTTTTTAACAAAAATGTATTTACTTTGACTAATATATAATAACTTGTAGATTTATGACTTTATGCTTGTCCAAATTATGATAATATTAAATAGTGCTATCACACTTATAATATAATACTGTATAATTAATATAGCACTTTCGAGAAACTGTACTTCTCAGAATCATAGCCAGTTCTGACTCATTCGTTGAAATCATTCTATCAGTATAATATGCAAACTCTATGCAAATGAGACAATTAGACCATCTTTTTGATATAACAAAACATGCTTCTTTACGATTAATGGTGAAGGAGTCCTCTGCTATGAAGTAAGCCTCCTTTACCTTACGCTTAACTGGCTATGATTATGAGAAGTAAAGTTTCTCAAAAGCACTCAGCCATTTTAATTGACTAATTGATATTAATTATACAGCTTTACATTATAAGTGTGATAGCACTATTTAATATTATAATAATTTGATTAATAAAATATTTTTAATAATACAGTTTATTTTTAAATAAAATATAAAATATCTTAGGAGAATTATACAATTACTTTGAAAAGCTAATGGTTTCAAAAATGATGAAAATTATGAGTGTCAATTTGGAGAAAAGTTAAGTTGGTCAAACAATGTTTATATGATATATCAAAAAGAATGAGTTTTGACTTTATTAAAAAAAACTAAGAAGACAAATTCACTGTGTTCTTAGAGATAGAGAAATAATAAAAATAGTGACTCAACTGCAAATTTTATCACTTTAAATATAACATGACCAAATGCCTCCAATAATAATTAAGTCATTCATAACAAAATAAAAATTGAAACAAAAATTTTAAATTGCCAATTTTAAAATTTATAAGAATTATAAATAAGTATTTGCTTATAAGCAAAATATAAGATCGTCTAAAAAATGAAAAAAAAAAAAAGTTAAATGAATTGCAAAAATAATCAAATAATTATATAAAATTAATATATATATATATATTTTTGGGACCAAAATTTAAAGCCAGTATTTGAATTAAACAGAGTGATAAATAGGCAAAACTCTCCATACAGTTATGTGCTAGTATAAGAAAAGGTGATCATGTAATGTAGAATGATAAATATTTACTAAATTAAAAGTTCACATATTCATATTTTTCTTTTACAGCTATGAAACTTTTCATTTTCTTTGTCATGCGCAATTTTTACCTTCTATTTTAATTGTCTTTAAAGGTAGATAATTTAAACACTTGCTATATTGAATTTTATATGAATTTTTTCAGTAACTTTTAATTTACTAAAACACATTTTTATTGTTGCCATGGTCACTGGTAAAATAATTAAATTTTATTATTAATAATTTGATAAATTCTCTTATAATTTTTATTATTTGTATTTGCTTTTTTATAAAACTAATTTCATACTTTGTAAAAATAAAACAGATTTTATTTTCATTCTTTTCATAAATCTTTTTGTAAAGCTATCAGTATTTCAAAATTAAACATTGTCAATATTTTGCATGACATTAAATCTTTTCATTTGTATTATAGGAACATCTAAAATTTTGGAAAAAAATTATTTTAAAATTATTATCCACATTTTTAATCCGATGTATTGACTTTGTTTATCAAAAAAATCTTATCAATATGGATTTTTTTTGTCAGTACAATTATCGAGAGTTTTTGATTTAGCTGCATTTTTTGTTTCACTTTTATTCTTTTAGAGGATATTGTTTTACAATTAATCCTGTCTGAAAATCTGTATTATTGATCATTTTGACAAATATTTATTCAATTTAATAATTTCAACAAGGTATTTTTCTTTCATATTGCATCTTAATAGTAAATCTGCCAGTGATTTAATTGATTAGTTCTATTAATATGGGAAATAGTATCCACAATGATTTCATTAAACAAGAGCAGATTTAATATTTTAGACCAGTTTCTTTAAATTTTGTCAATTATATCCATAAATTTACTTTAAATTTGTAGACTTAAGTATTTATTATATCCCATTTTTTAATTCAAAATTTGATTCTTTACTGTATTATACTTGGATAAAATTTTAACTTTTACCATGAAAATTATATTATATTTTCCTTTTCTATTCTCTGTACATCCCTAAAATAGAAATGAATTTTTGACTAACGTCATACTTATATTTATCAGTCTATCATGTATTTTAATTAGACTTAGTTTCCTTATTTTTTTTTCAAGGTTGTTATTTGTTTTGTTTTATTTTTCATATAAAAGAAAGCAATAATATAAACTTGTAAATTTTTATGAACTGCAATTTTTTAAGATATATCTATTTCTTCATTTGTTAAGCAATAATAATAGTAGTAGTAGTAATAATAATAACAATTATTAAATATGCACATACTTAAGCATATGCTTACATACATACACCCATACATATATAAAGGGCATCTACATATAATAGTTAGCATAATTATGGCTAATGATCTCAGTTGACTAGCTAAGAAATAAATCCCATAGTTGCTTCAAATCTTAAAAATATCCACATTATAATTAAATTGGTAGGCAGATCTGTTAATCATTATGTTATAAGCATTTTATGACTGCCAGGAAAGTTAAAATTTATTTTTCAGGTAATCATACCCTAAACAAACAATCTAATTAAATGAATACTTGTTGGTTTTAATAACTAATGAATATTATTTTCAGATTAATATGTGTTGATGACTATGAGTATCAATACAATGATTTTAAAACAAAATAGGACTGTAATGTGGTACAGTTGTTATTATTTGTGTAGTAGACATTTTATTTTTATGGATACCAAGATTATGACTGTAATATTTTACATTAAGTCTCATTAATGTTTAAATTTTATGCTTGTTTTTAAAATTGAATTGTTAGTAAACACACACTTATAATGTAAATTGATTAATGCTTTTAAACATACACTAGTTCTCTTTTTACCACTTAAATTATAAAATATTAGACTAATTTTATATATGGATGAAAATTCTCAATCTTGTAGACTAGTAATTTTTTGTCTTTATATGATTTAGCTTAGTAGGAGAGTGACATACTTTAAAGCTAAAAGTTTCTAAATTGAGTTTTATCTTTGATAGTTGAACAATATATGTCCTCCCTCCCTGTACAAGTAATAATTTCATTATTTTTCTGAAATATTTTAAAAGTGATTATCACTTGCACATTCTACATATCATAAGAAAAGCCATGAATCTTATTCTCCAGTTACAAACTTAAATTGCTTGGAAGTTGATATAATGTTAGAGCACTGGAAATGACCTGCTAAACTTTAATACTCAGATCTTTAGCTTTGAAGTCTATCATTCTATTGCAGCATCAAACTTTTCCAGGATTTTTTTTCAACTGACAACTGGCTAATAGACTATTGGAAAAAATTTCTGCTCAGAAAAGTAAAATATTGTGAGTATGATACTATTTAAAAAGCATTTTGTGGGATTTTATGGCTTTTCTTTCTTACTTTACCTTTAAGAAACAATATCCATTTATTGATGGATATTTAAATCACTCTGAAAAAAAAATTAACTTAAGACTTCTTTTACTATTACAAAATTTCTTTCTTTATTCCATACTTTTTTTTCATGTGTCATAGCATCAGCTGGGAAGTGAGCTCGCTAACCTAGGACACCTGTTTGTAAGGCAGCTGTGCTGACCACTTGACCACCAACACTATACTTAAACTCATAAATCATACATGTGGCAGCTAAATGTAAATATTCTTAGCACTGTCTTAACTGATTTTTTTTGTTCTCTTATATTTTTATATTACATAATCACAGTATTATTCTATCAAAAAATAAAGGATTATATATATTTTTTAATCCTATAGTCTGTTTATTAGCTGATTATGTTTTACTCTTATATCACTCATTACCCACTACTTGCAAATGGATATAAGCATTATAATTGCAGAATTAAAGGATAAAGTTAAAGAAAATCATTAAGTTAAATATGAGCTTTACAATAGTCAAATGGTTAGTTTTCTGGGAAGTCATATGACTTTTGAATGCAGAAAGTGATATTTAGAGCTATTATCCAAAAACCTTTACCTCATAAGTCTGCTATTATAATCTTCTATGATAAGGATTAATTGCTTTGGAGGCTGGGTGATATTCAGTCACCAGAACTAATAACTTGAACTTTCATTCACAAATATTAATACTCAAGTCTATCACTATACAGGTAACCTAAATAAAGCAAGATAATCAATCTTTGAAATACAAATTTACTCACATGTATCTCATGATAATTCTGTTGATTTGACATCTCATAATACTGACTTTTAATCGTTTCTCAAACTTCAAAAACATGACTTATTGCAGCTCTTCATTATATTTTATTCCAACTACATCTTTTCCATAAAAGAAGTTGCAAAGTGTTTCTGATATCAGAAAGTATACAGGTTTAAATAAATATTACTGACATATTCAACATATTAAATATATTATATAGGCCGAATGTTTTTTAATATATTTTATGTAAGTCAAAACTGTTACAATTGGTAATATTCTATACATTGGTTTATTAATAAATGTGTATTCTGCCTGCGTATATAGAGTTTATTTAATCTGTCAAAAATATTTATTTAAATCTGAAATTTCCTGATATTCAGTTCAGGAAATTAGTTTTAACTCTTATAGATAAAAAAGCCTTTGAAGTTTATGTTATTCATATTATCAATAGGTATTGTGTGTGTTAAACGCACACACACGCATTCATATATAAATTTATTCTAACCAAGATTATAAATCTTGAGAAATCTTCAACCAAATTTATATCTTAAAAGAATATTTTATCTATTGAATAAAATAGAACAGAACTAAAATAAAACAAAGGGTTTAGAATTCGTATCTGAAAGTTATGTATAATTTGTTTTTTTTTCAAATGCAATGAGCACTTTATGTAATTCTTAGAACATCGCATAAGCTGCAAGTATAGGAGTGTACATTGTTTGCGCAGTAAAAAGAAATATTCAAAATGTATTATTAGATTTTCAAAAAACAAACAAATAAAATTCAATTTATTTTATGTAAAGTGACCTAAAAACAAGTTGTTTCCATTAATGAGAGAGCGAGAGAACAGTATGATAAACGTGGGAAATTTATAAATTTTCCTCACTATAATTTTGCTATATTGCCTGATAACAAAAGTAACTTTTATTATTGATCTGTTAGAGTGCATGATGTAATATAGTTTTGATTCTATTTTTCATTTTTATGATAGTTTTGAAACAGTTTATAGTTAAACAGACAATAACATCTGATGTAGGTTTGATACTGGAGTGATTAAAAGAAAAAAAATAAGAGAACTATGTTATACTCTTAATATTAAATAATTAAATGGCATATTGATTAAGAATTCCTAAAAAGTTTGATAATTGGAATTGAAGAAGCTATCGGTAATTCAGAAACCTAAAGCTTCAAAGTCTGCCATTCTACTTTTGCACCATAATGTTGCTTTTATATTTGATGTATGCTAATAATTATACTTTTCTTTCCAATTCAAAATAGTAATCTAAAAACATTTAAAATTTTTGATTTGCTACTTGCAAACAATTTTTTTAGCAATTATTGTTTATGTTATACAATGGTGAAAAAGCAATCTTAAGCAAATTTTAATCTATGTAGGTGTCAGCTTGATAATGTCAGTCACTAAATATTTTTGGAAAATTTTAAGACAAAATGCATTCTTCAATGTTGAGGTGCAATACAGGCTGGAAATTATTGGAACTGTATTTCATAAGGTAAAAGTTATATGTCATCATAATGATGTAATTGCTTTGGGTTAATCTCTCAAATTTATTATAAGTAAGACATTAAGATTTCAAAACCAATTAGTACATTTTTGAGCTTTTTGAATTATTTAGAAGATATTAAATAGTCTATTATAAGTAAGCACAATCCAATCCCATGCTACCTAAGAATATCATTGGTTTGCAGCCTAATTTATTTTTTTACATTTATCTAATGATAGATCTAAAATAATTTTTAGAAATAGCTTCCTTGAAATAATAGCTGTTATAATTTGGGGCTGCAATTCAAATACTTTACAAATAGCTTTACATATCTAATCCCCTTTTGAAAAATAATTGTTTATATTAAATTTCTAGACACTAATTTAAATATTACTATTAAAATATCTCAGGATTCTTTAGGTCTACTCTTTTTTGGTAGCTTCATATTCTTTAACATAAATATTAGAAGAAAAATTGCTTCACAGAAAATGTATAAAAAAACTGTTAAAGAGTCTTATCAAATAACCGATGAGTTATGGAGTGAAAACTGGATTTTCTGTTTTATCTGATCCAGCAATAAAACTAATTAGAGTTGAATATTTTAAATATTAGTGGAGTCTCTTTAACAGATTCAGGACTATCAATTATCATTAGACTTATCTGCATCATAAATGAAGTTTGACAACCAGTAACCTATATAGCTATGGGCAAACACAAATTATAAATCATGTATGATAATTAAGAAAACCTATGGATATATCTAGCTAAATTGAAAAACTTGAGAACACCTCTAGAGAATCTACCAGCTGGTTGAAATCTTTTGAGAATGTTTTTTTTTTTTAAAAAAAAAACAAAACCATATTCTAAACAAATAAAGCAAATTATTATTGAATTGGGCACGTATAAATCAATTAAATAGCATCATTTTTCTTAAAAAATATGGTAAATTGAATTTCCCTTTTTATGCAAGACACAGATCCCATTTATGTTATAAGTATAATTTTAAAAACATTTGAAAGAAATATAATATTGATTGCTTTCATTAGAAAAAACATGGCTATCAATAGAATATAATGCAGGGCTACAATCATCTAAATTAAAAGATAACCCAACAACAAATTAAATAATAATGAACCAGCATGTTATTTATACATGTTTATTTGTAATAAATAAATTTGTGTCAGTAGTGATTGGTTCATAAGTGCTACGATACTGCAGCACTGGCAGAAAAGAATACAAAAAATAATTACTAAATTTGTACTTGAAAATATCAATAATATAACATTTTTCAGTATTTTGCATAATTATTATGTAAATATAACTAATTAAACCATTTTAAAAAATAATTATTTTAACTGATGCTTGAGATTCTATTTAAAGATGCTAATTATAGCAGTATCAGAAACATCATAGTCAATGAATTTCAGCAAGTTCTACCAAGATTTATTTGCTCTTATCAGTAACAAATGCCTTGGGAGCTGAGTGAGCACTAACAATAGTTATTTGAGAGTGATATGTTTATCTATTTTTATTTCTCTTTGGAGTGAATACATTTTTATTATTTTATTTAGGATGAGCAGTAAAATATTCTAGTTTTTTCTCCTTGCAATTAACATTTATAAATTAACATATAAATATTACAAAAAATATAATAAAGTAAAAAAAGAAATATTATTTTAAATATTCATCATGATAAGTGTGAGTTTTGAATATGTATAAAACAAATCCTTTTTCCCAATTGACATTATATGAAAAAATTGAAATAAAAAGTAAAGGTATCCCAGATATATTTATCAAAAAGCAGTTATTAAAAACAAAAAAAATACATTAGATCTTTTAACAATGATTGCTATGGAAAAATAAAATGATTGTGTAGATGATAAATTAGAAATGTTCTGTTTTGTTTTTCTTACTTACTTTTTGGTGCAGATATTGTAATAAAGCACCCCTATTTAATCATTTCATAGGTTATCACTGTTTCATATAATTATTATTATTATTATTATTTTTGTCTTCATCAATCTTTTTTTTTTCTGCAATTAGAATGGTCATATTATCACCTGCTAATGATTAATATGATATAAAAACAGAATATAAGTAATTCATATAATTTGATAATATAATAGAATTTCTAGAGAGTGCTAGCTCTAAATTATGTAAAACTAGTATTAAAGTTTTGTTAGCAGGTATAATTTTTCCACAATAAACGTAATTTTTATATGATTCAGAAATATATGATGGAATGAAAGTTTTTAAGTATATCTAATAAAGATATTACCCCAATAAACATCGCATGATCACCATTTTGAATGGCAATACGTATGGAGAGTTTGGCCTGTTTTAAAGATATTGCCCATGGAAATAAGTGTTTATGTCAAAATAAAAGTTATATATACTAACTTCTAACTTTATCTTTGTTATTGCATTGCCAAATCCATATAATATTAATATCATCTACGTTCTTTATAACTTTTTACAATGTTTTTTTATAACCCACTATTGACAGTTTTGATTGCCTCAGTAATCTTCTTCAGAACTTCTACTTATATTTCCAAATCTTAATATTATAGTTAACTTTTAACTTAGGTTTGAAGTTTATATTCCAGCTAGTAAGAATTAGTAATAATCGTTAATGTTCTTTCTGAAATAGTTAGTATCTAAATTGTGTGTTAAGCTTGGAATTTGTAAATCTAAATGTAATAAACTAACATGAGAATTAACTTATAGATGAAAAAGAAAAGTGTTTTTAACGTTTGCTAATGTAAAAAAAAAAAAGAATAATATGATGGTAAACATAAAAGACTTTTTTTGGCAAAGTTTCAAGCTTTGAGATCATATAGTTTTCTTTTTAGTGTTCTTATGAAAGAATTACTGTTAAACTGAGTCATGACTTTATTTTTGATTTATGATAAGAATTTTTATAATGTAAATATTTAATTTAATGAAAACATTCATAATGTTGTTTCATTATAACATAATGTATTTAAAAAAATAATTTTGGCATTGTATTATTATTAGCTTTTTATAGGCTAGTTTTATCCTTTGGTTAGAATTTTTAATTGCTTTCTTTTCTTTTTTTAATAAAGAAAACTTAAAAGTTATTTATACATAATCTTACTACATCGCCATAAATTTTATTAGTTTGATAAACAATTATTTTGATGTCAATCGTTGTTAGCCGGGAGGTTATCGCAGCCGCCTTACAAGCAAGTAGTTGGTTGCAGACGGTTGTAGGTTTGCCTCCCGGACGATGCTATGACATATGAAAAAAAAAACACAATTATTTTGATTAGTAATATTTTTAAAATGCCGCTGACAAATGTACGTAGCTGTTGTATGTGCTTCTATTTTCGCCATTTAAAATTGAGTGTTGTTTGACCAGATGTTGGTAAACGCTTATTTTAATAAGGCGAATAAACCACAAACAAATGAATGGTTAACGTAGCATTTCCATTAAAATTCAGATATATATTTTGCATAATACAGATATATAACAATACATGTTGTTTTGTTTAAAAAAAAAAAAAAAGTGGAGATGGGCGAAGGGAGTATCAAAGTAATATTAGCTTTGCATTTGTGTTACTTAGTACAAGATGGTGACATTTAATAAGTAAATATTTTACTGAAAACTAGGTTAAGTTATGATAATAATTGCAGCTATTTTTATCAAGTAATAAATTAAATAAATTGTAACATGTTTCATTTACTATTATTTTTTGTATATATTTAAAACAGCAGACATTATTGCAAATTTTATTCTTATAATTCTTAAAAAAATATCTTATAAATCACTTAATGGCAAAAAATTATTTTCCATTTAAAATAATTAAAAATTTATTTAGTTTTAATATATGGATTAAGGGTTAAGTAATCCAATTTTTTTATGGGAAGCTATATATGTATCTATTCTAACAGTCCTTGCCTCAATATCACGCTAACATATGAACTCACCGAGCAAAAAGTGCCTTTTTATGACTGCTAAATAATAACTATCGATGTTTTTATGTAGAATTCTAAAATTAAAGTAGTAAGATTATATATATGTAATTGAGTTTATAAATGTGGCACAACTCTAATAAACTCATTTTGATGAAATAATCAAAATAAGTGCATTCAACTAGGGTCACACTTGTAAGTGAATTGTAATAGCTAAATACTAACTTATGATGATGGGGAAGTGGGTAGGCGAGGATTTGAGTCAACTAAAGATGGTACTGTTTTCTAGAAGCATATCTTGGGGATTGTTTGTATTCATATGTTTTAAGAGTGTTAAATTAAAGTGTTTTATTATTTATATATATATAAGTATATAGCAAATCAAAAATGTCGATTTTAAGTAGACTTTACCAATATTCAGATCATTTCTTTCTCACTATATATATATTATTTAATGTGAAATCATTCATGTAACACAGACTAGAAGTTTAAACACCTGATAAACATTCTAAAATTATTGGCCCTAATTTTATTTGAATAAACGGTTTTATTTAAATAAACAGTTTTAGTTTTGTATGACCTTAAAGTATGAAACAACTCATACATAAATAAATGTATTTATGTAATTTTCAGCCTTTGTTTTGACATAAAACATGGAGCTTCCAAAGCAGAAGCAATTTTTTTTATTTGCAATTCTATATGGACAGTCAAGCTGTGTCAATGCTGATTATTATGCATGCAAGAATTGAAAACATCATGCATAAATTTAAGTTTAAAGAAGTATGGAGAGATGCATGTTGGGAGTAACAAGAAGAGATCCGAAATGCAATGTATGGATAAGAGAACAAACAGGTGTTACTGACCTCATTGAAAAAAATTAAAAGATTGAAGTGGAGTTGGGCTGGACATGTTGCTAGATAGTAGATGGACAATTGAGATCTTAAACTGGATTCCAAGAGATTTTAAAAGACCCAGAAAGAGACCACATGTGAGATGGATGGATGAAATAAGAAAGTGTGCAGGGGTGATGTGGAGAAAAGAAGCTAAAGACTGGAGAAGATGGATTGAACTTGGAGAGACCTTCATCCTGCAGTGGATTGATAATGGTTGATGATAATGATGAAGTTATTTTACATTTTAAAAACTTAAATGTCTAATAGTTTTAATAGTTCATCAGGAATTCAAATCTTTGATGAGGATCGGTTTATCTTAATGTGAGAGAAATTGATTTTTTTATTTGGATGTTGGTTTATAATCTTATTGATTTACATTTGCTTTAAAATGCACTAAAAATCAAGTCTTCTGATTGATTATATAATAATTAATAGCTCACTTGATTATTTTAAATATACAGCTGCAAACATTAAGAAAAAAATTATGACTTTATGCTACTGGTTTACAATTTTAACTAAGGAAGTTTTTAGAATAGGGTCAAGCCTTGTATATCCCTTCAAGTATCAATCTTTATTATATTTATAGTTTTTGTGTGCATTACTTTTTAAATGCCATTTTTAAATAACACATCTATTAACAACAATTGTTTTTATTAGTTTAGAAATATATTCCATTTAATGTTACATATAATCTTTAATAAAGTTTGAATGCAAAACATTCTCCAGCTTTTTTTATATTTATCCTCCATGATCTTTTTTTATTTAACAGCTTGTTTTTATATTTACATGTATGAATACACATATTGACATATTTGTAAGTGGTAGGGAGGAAGAGATACATATAAGTTCTTGAAATGTAAACCATTTATGAAGTAAAATATGATTTTTTTTTACAAATTATCTCTCAATAGTTGACTAGCATATGTTATAATGCAGGTTTTCATGAATAAAATTTACTATTTTCAGGTTTTTCCATATGTGAAATTGCTTATCATCATCACCATCATCATTATACAATTGCAGCTGTTGTTATTACTAAGTAACTATTCTTTTACAATATTGATATTTGGCTAGGTATAGTCTACTATATGGGAACTCAGTACTGATTGGTGTTACTAAAGTAGTGTCTATAAAAATAACACACTGCTCCCATAAACACATGCACATATGCAAAATAAAAAAAATATGATTAAAAGGCAAACTATTATGTGATTTAATTATAAATACATATTAAATTTCAACTAGTTTTTACTGATTAGATTTTTTATAAAAAGATTACTGGATAAATAATGTATCATTTGATGTTGTGAATAAGGTGCATGCACAAACCTATGAGAAGTCAAGAGCATAAAGTCTCCAAGAAAAAAAAACAAAATTTATGGTAGAAAAAAAAAATGTCAATAAAAAAAAAACTAAGAGTACTCAAGAAGAAAAAGCAAGTAAGTTTAAAAATAAATCTAATAAAATATTAAATTGTTATAAAAATAAACCCATTAAAATAATTAGTAACAAGATGGACATTAATGAAAGCTTAGAACCAAAAAAAAAAAAACAAATTAAAGCAAAATAGTTATGTTAATAAATTAAGGAAAACATCTAGTAACCCAGAGCTAAAAAGCAAAAAAGAGATAAGTAGAGAATTAGAAAAAACAGTGATAAATAGGAACTCATTAGGAACAGCAGACATAGAAAATAAAAGTAACAAGCAATCAATGTTAAACTATAAGATAGTAGAGAAAAATAATATTGATTGAGAAATTTCCAAGAGACGCAAAAGAATGAAAGGCTAAAAATTATAAAAATAATGATAAAAAAGATAATTATCTTATAGAAGATTAAAACAATATTATTAAACATGTAGCAAAAAAGTTAAAAGAAAATTATTCAAATAAAGAATAAAATAAAGTCGAACAAAAAAGTTAAAAGAAAATTATTCAAATAAAGAATAAAATAAAGTCGAACAAAGTGAGTTCTCTACATTAATTGATCAAATAGAGGAAGTACAATACTCATGCAAACGAACCCTGAAATCATTTGTCAAAATGAAAAGATATTCAATAATTGCTTGAAACCAAGAACATGAATCTTGAGCTTAATTGTACAAATAAACATGGTAAACCCATACTGGATAAACCAGATCTATGTGAGTACTTAAAATTATTGCGTTCACATAATTTAATAGACTCAATAAAGCACACAGCCTTTTTTCCTGCTAGGGGATATGTCTCAATTAAATATAATAACAAAGAGAGTTAGCAAAAAAACAGATAAAAGAAGCCCAAGTATGGAAAATATATGTCTCAAAAGAGCCCAACTCCTTGGTTTTTGGTAGAATTTTACATACACCACCAACTTTTAATGAAGAGTTCTTCAAAACACAAATAAATAACTATGCAGAAATAATATCCATGGAAAGAGAGATGACTCCAGGCATTGAATTCCAAATCCCCACCAACACATGGAATATACTACTAAAACCAAAAAAGGCTCCTAAAAGAGCAATTACCTCATAGAATGATTAAAGACCAAATGCCCATATCTATCATATTGAATGGCAAGCCCCCACTATGTTTCAAATGCGACAGAGTGGGGCATATAGCAGTGAGATATGATGCCATAAATTTTATAAAATGCAACAAATTCAGCAGAGATAAACATATAAGTAACAGTATGAATACAAAAGCCTGGTAAAACATAGTAGCAAATGAAATGGAAGAAGAATGGGAAGGAAAAGAGCATGAAGAATTAAATATTGATGAAGTAGTCAAAAAATGTGCAATTAAAGTAAGAACAATCACCACTTTTAACAAAAAGAGAGAAGAAATTGAATATAACAGCAAAGTCAAAGAAACAAATGTAATGAAAACAATGAAACAAGTATGGATGAAGAAACTGATGTAATAAAACAAAGCACATTTCCAATAAAGTTAAATTTAAATAAACCAGAAAGACATAAAGAACCAATAAACAAAATTAAGACAAAAATAAATACTGAAAAAATAAATGAAGATATAATAGATTGCCAAGCCCAAAAAATCTTAATTGAAAATGAATATATGTCATAACATAATAACACTAAATATAAGAGATATAAATTTCCCAAATAAAATAAATAAAATAACAGATTATATAAAGAGCCAATAATTTGATATAGCTATACTAACTGAGACAAAAATAAATCTTAATATGTCCCAGTCTATAATGGATAAGTTATCCCATCAAAATATTCTAATACATAAAGCTTACATAAGACCAGCGGAGGGAGTAGCGGTGCTAATTAACATAAATTAAGAAATAGAATCACTTTAATACTCTCATTACAAGCAAATTCCATAGTAATCTCCTATCTTTATCAAAGAACTATACACTCTTTATAGCAGTCTACTCAACAACAAAGGGGAAGGACATTAAAAAAGTCATAGAAAATGTACAAAATAAACTTACACAAAATCCAGGAATAATAATACTAGGAGGAGACCTAAACTGCACATACAATAATAATCTACCAAACCAATTGAAAAATAAAATGCAAGAAATATAATTATAACCCTACAAGACAGATATAAAGATAGTGCATATACATTCTTCAGTAGTAAATATATAACCTTAGTCGATCTATACAAAGTGATTGAATCAGAAATTACAACATGGTTGGTTTCTCCGATCACCTGAAAGTACAGCTGAAAATCAATGACTACAAAATAAACAGAAAAGAATACATATTTTCAATAAACAAAATAATAAGAGATGATATAAAATTAAAAATCAATCAAATATCAAATATGTTGGTCACCTTACACTACTATACATAAGACCAAATTGCCACCATGCGATAAAATTAAAAAAAAGATATCCAAAGAATGCAAAAAACATCACAGAGAAATTTAACTAAAATACAAAACTTCCAAGATCTTAAAAACCTAAAACCCAATCATCATTTAATTATTAACTTACAAGAAGAGCATGATAAAATATATCAATTACTGAAGCAAGAAATCGAAACAATAAGGCTCTGAAAATTGATCACAAATCTTGGTAAAATCTCCAAGCAAATGACAAATTATGCCATGATATATATACCACAAATGAAAGGAATTAATACAATGAAAACTGAAGAAGGCAAATCAGTATTGGGTGTAATGGTGGATGAGAAAATGCTGGAAATGATAAAACTAAAATTTGGTGAAAGAAAAACCAGTATAAAAGAATATAAAAGCATAGCTTAAGAAGAACCCAAACAATATATAACAAAGCAAGAAATCCAGACAGAAATAGATAAACTAAAAATGAACATAACATTGGCAAATGACAAAATAGTAGCCACAATTTATAAAATGCTAAGTTACACATTAGTATACGCAATGTGGAAATATTTCAACCAAATGTGCAACAAAAAAATAAATTGACCATATATGAATAATAGAGTGGTATTTAGCCTAAAAAAATAAACTGATGCAAATACCTAAAATAGAAGAAATGAGACATATATCAATAGAAGATATAGAATATAAAATTCTTGCAAGGATACTACTAAAGATATTTTACAAGTTGGTGAGCTCCAAGATCTCAGCAGTTCATCATGCAAGAAAAGGAAAAAGAGCAGTTAATGCAGTTATTGAGATCCAAGAAGAAATAAAATATGTAAAGAAACAAAAACTAACACAATATTATGCTATCAAAGTTGATTATAAATCAGCTTTTGATCTAGTAAATTGGTCATACTTAATAAATGCAATAAATGAACTAATACTTGAACATAGATACATGGTAAATGCAATAATAAATTATGTAAGTAATGGCAGTATATCCTTAAAAAATTATATGAGAAAATCTAACTCCTTTATTTCCAAAACAGGAATCCCACAAAGAATACCACTAGTGGCTCTTTTGTTTGCAATCTACTTGGATCCAATGATTAAAGAAATACAAAACAAAGTTCCAGGCATACATCTACCACACTTGAGTGCAAAAATTTAAACAATTGTATTCATTGATGACATGATAATAATACTCCAAGATATTTACAACATGCAAATTATTATCAACATACTTGAAAAGTTTCAAAAACAAGCAAAATCAATAATACAACCATTCTATTCAGCCATATGGCAATTAGAAACTGGAAAAAAAATTTCCAGTGGTTTCCAAGCAAATCCATCGATGTTCCTAGAAATACCTTTATATCAATCAAAAATGAAGATGAACAGATATCTAAACAAGCTAATCATTCATAAAATAGCTGAAAAAATAAATAACCTTTTACCCATAAAACTATATGAAGTAACTACAGGCAAAAGATTTAATGGAATAGCCACAGAAATATTAAGTTACTACCCTTGAATAAACCTATACAACAATACCTAAACAAAATAAACAGAATAACAAAAAAGTACTTTTGGGGAAGGACAACCAAAATAATATCAATGGCAATGTTACAACTACCAGTTAATAAAGGAGAACTCAACCTAAAAGATCTAAGTAAATATGTGTCATTTATTAAAGCAAAAACTCTAATAATTATTTGATGTTGAATATCTTTTTAGAATTTACAAAAATAATTAAAATTCAGAGCAAATTATAAAAATGAAATAATAAGTACTTTTAGTCTTTGTAACATAGTTTAGAAATAAATAATCTCTGGTTTAAAAAATGATTAGTAATAATTATTAGCATATTTACTGAAATGGTTGATCTCAAAGTTGTGAATGTAGAAAATTTGTTATTTTTAAATTAAATTTTAACGAATTATATAAATGTAAAATGGATAAAATTATACAAAAATCTTTGGAATAACATATAACATAAATATAAAAAAAGTAAGTTGGATAAATGTAATGAAAAATGTAATAAGGAGGGATAAGAGATTAAATATGTTCAGTTGTAAAGGGATCAAACTCACTAACCGTAGATGTATGACATTATTATCAAGGCTTCATCCCATTACTATTACTTTTGTTCTATGGACAACATATCAATAATGCATCCAGATTATTTTGAAGTTTCTATCCTCTAGCTAAAAATAGCAGAGTACATATATTTATTGACCAATATAGTTGGCTAGGTAGATTGTTATAAGCCATCTACTCAATAACATTATAAATTAATTGAAAAAAAAATTAAATGCCATTTAGATTTCAGAAATCATAAGCATAAAGATGAAGACATTATCTGTTATACCATATATCTTTTCATATATTTTTCAAAAATATATATATATAACTACTTGATAATTTATTTTAGTCACTACTAATATTATTAATTGTCATATAATGTTTCTAACTGAAAAGAATTAAGTAATCAATGAATTTCAATGTATATAATTAGCAATTTAAAAATTACACACATATACACAATATATAAGTTTTGAAAAGTAATGATGTCATTAATTTGTTTTTCTTTTTTAAAAAACTGCATATTGTTTAAGATGTTTATAATGGCAGTGCATGTTACCATTGATACTATGGTTAAGATGTTGCAGTAAATAATTTTTGACCTTGTATCAGATCTATAAAACTATGTAATACAAGTTGGTTTCAATTCAAAATCTTAAGATAGTTTTGAATTTCAGGTTGGTAGGAGAAAAGATAAAAAGTTGTTTATGATTGAAAGGTGCATTTGGCTCAAGAAGTTCAGGGCCATTAGTTGCACACATGAGAACCATAAACTAGAAACTAGTTTGAAGATGGAAATAAGATAGCATTGAATGTAAATTTAATAAAACACTATGGCTACACTGGAGGAGAATGAATAAATATTGCAGTGTATTCTTATAGTTATTTATATGTATCATAGTAGTGGAGATTAACTAAAAATATTTGACTTAACATTATTATTTAATACAAGTTGTAGAAGCATTAAGAACTATCATGGTAGGTTGAGGAATTAATAAGTTTCTAAAATGGAGAAAGCAGAGAAAACTATTAGGTTCCTGAACACTGCTGACCCTAGAAATCTACCTCTACTTCCTGTTTTTTCATGTGAACTGGTATTGTGTATAACTATAAATTTAGATAATTAAAATAGGTTTTAGTTTGCAAATTAGTATAACATCTTAAATACTTCACTGCAGTACTAAGCTTTCTATAATGTTTTTCCATAGAACAGCAAAGGAAAAGATTTCACTGCAAGCAGAATCAACATTAAGTAGATAAGAGAGATTTAAAGATTTCCCTCTCTGGTTATAAATATCTAGGCACTCTGTTACGGACCGATAAAGAGATAGATATTTAAAATGTCTATGGCTCAGTTATTTTGAAAACAAAATTTCAAAGTTTCCTTGAAATCGTCAGCTGTCTAGGAAACTTCAGAATAATAGAAATATTTAAATATAAGTATATTCTCTATACTGAACTTAATGTAATTAGAAGGGATTTAACTAAGCTCTCTATTTATCTAGTCCATCTTATATAACTGATACACATGACCACATGCATGTGAAAAAGATAAATGATCTCCAATATATGTATTTCATGCTGAACCAATGTTCATTAGTTGGTCCAGATTATAATCTCCCACACATATACATAATCAGTGCTCAATTTATATTAAGGTAGTATGTCTTCAAACTTTGGTGGGAATATTAAGGTCCTATACATGAAAGGATAGAATAACTTAAGGTCGACATAGGTATGACAATAATATTGGTATCAACAAGAGCTTTGAGTGTTCCATCATCACATTCTCAATGATAAGGATGGCTGAAAAGTTGGAGGGTGGAGAAGATTAAAGCCTATTCATTAAAGATTAAAAATTTGCTATCTTAATATAAACTGAGCATTGATTATATATATATTGTACCTATATTGATATAGGCACATATAATTTTATCTAAAATTATATTATTAAAATAATCTTTCATTAAAGAAAAACATACCAATCTCTTTTCATTCAAGAAAAAATAATGTTAAAACTAATATATGTGCGTATATATGTGCGAGTGTCAACAATAGAATAAATGTTATTATAAATAAATGAAAGTTAAAGGAGATTATCATTAAAAAAACATGGCAATGGTTATTAATTATTATCAAACAACATTTTTGCATGGCTATTACTAATTAAGCAATCTTTCAAAACACGTTTATCAAATGATTATCACTGGAATTTGACAACAGATTTTTGCAGGAGATATTACGAAGACACACATCACAGATATAAATAGACTTTTTTTTATCGGACAGTGTTCAGTTCACAAATTTACTGAGTGAGTGCAGTTCAGAAATTAATTGAGTCAGTTAAGCAACAAAATGCAGTGTTGAGAATATTTTGGAAATTCACGCGTCTCTACAGCCTAAAAAGTCCGATGAAAACAGCAAGATCTGCCCGTGAAATAATGTCAATGTAACAACTTAGAAAATCTCCATCAGTATTTAATTGTCTCCAATAGTAATAATCATGAAAATCAGGAAACTCATCACGGAAAAGTCCCAGCTGGCTGGTAAGCATTCATAATGGAAATATCCTCACCGAAAGCAGCCACCAAAGAGAACAAAATTTTACGTCTACATTCAAAAGCCTAGGTAAAAACATTTGCTTATTTCGTTTATACTGTAATAGCCATTGCATTGCATTAATTCGTACGGATCTTTCAAGAGTCTAATTATATGAACTTTATATCATACATAAATGAACTATTGATATGTGTGATTAAATTCCAAATGCTATGTAATACTTTATTATTATTATGTGTGTACATGAGTTAATATGTGCGTGATCATTATATCAATATTTATTAGTTAAATTAGAGTGTTCTGTTATTAAATCTATAGGAATATTTAAACCATTTAGAAATGTTAATTTAAAATATGCGTGTGTTTTATTAGAATTATAAAATGTTTAAATTTAGTAAATAAATGTTAGTTAATAAATTATCTTTAAAATTAAACTTTATTTGTCGGTCAATTCTTTTTATCAATTCCTTTTATCAAATTCTTTTATCAACTCCTTTTACAATTCTTTTATTAAGTCTTTTAACCACTAATTAAGTATAATCTATTAGTGATTACAAACAACTGAGCTAGTCGTGGATTTAGGTGTTGAGTTAGTGGCCACTGTTCAAAGTGCGTTGTCTATTCTTTTAGTATTCTTTTAGAATAAGCAGCTGGTGCCCGTGGTTATACACAAACAAAAAGGTGCTTTGGACGTGATGTTGAACTCAACAGCCAAGAAGAAGCTATGTCCTGGAAATGTAACGTTAGTTATATACTTTATAGCTATCGTTTGGGCATACATACCCTCCGAGTATGTTCTTCCCTGCCTAAGAGACCGGTGTTTCGAATGCACATATTCGAACTCGGTTCAATATATATATGGGAGATGATGATCTGGAACAACTGATGAATGCTGATTCAGCACAAAATATGTATTGGAGATCATTTATTTTTTTCACATGTATGTGGTCATGTCTATTAGATGTATAATATGGAATGGATAGCTTTAGGGAACTTAAAATTCTGAGTTCAAATCCCTTCTAATAATAAAAATAGTAGATGAATTGATGACCTTGTTGTCCCATTATTAAGTGCCTGCAAATTTAATATTGATATGTAAGATATCTAAATAAATTTAATAATAGTTAGGGATTTATACATTCCATTTCAACATGTGGAATATAAGTTTATAAATTATTAAGGTATGAAAATGTTAATACAGTAAAAATATTTTTTAAAAAAAATAAGGCATTACTTTAAAGTGAATAAAATGTATTGCAACTATATTTTAACAAAATCAGACTTAGTTCTTCTTGATCTTCCTTTGTTATTTGCAGCACCAGATAGGCAGGGTACTTACCCTGGGCTTTGTATTTAGTATTAAACCCATTTTGCACAAAATGAATAAATTTAGTATAATAATCAAGATATCAAATTTTGTCATGTATTTTTTAAAACCATATTATTATTTATGGGCAATTTGATAGAAGTTGAATCAGCAAAACTGTGAAAAATTGTAAAAATTTAGTTTTTTGAAAATTAAGTACATTGAAAATGGCTGCCTTTTTTGCAATTATGTGACAATAGATTATTTATTTATGGATAAATAAATTTCACTTTTATTAGTCACAAATTTTCAGATTTTAAAGTTTTATATTTGGTTAAATTTATCTGAAAATCTCATTATATATTTTCATGTATATTAGAAATCATTTTTTGTTTGTTTTTGTAAGTTAAAATTTTCTATAAGTCAATTAAGATTGTCATATTTGACATTACTACTTGTTGATTATAAACAATAAATTATGATGATGTAAATAATAATTTTGCAAAATAAAAACAAAAATGTAAATTTTATGAAACAATTACATCTTATTAGTTTTATCAGTACAGAATTTTATCAAATCTAAATGAAGCAAAAGTAGAGAAGTAAGATTCTATGTTTGAAGTTAGATGATTTTAGTACTTATTGCATAGATGTTTTGCATAATAGATTTTAGTTTTACATACCAAGCAGAAGCTATCAAAACCATATTAAAGATACTAATTGATAATTTAACATTTTCAAAGCAAAGAAATCACTGAAGAAATTCTATATAAATTAATGTGAACATGTAATGTATTATTATTAAAAAAAAACAGTACATACTAATTCCCTTCTTTTTTTCCAAAATGTAAGCTTGTGGTTAAGACCTGTAGAGGTCCCTACTATCGAATTTTTACATGTACATTCTTGAGATTACAGCCTTAGTAAATATTACTTACATAATCAATGTGCATTTAAATAAATTTATAAGTACATACTAATGTTAATGTAACTATAAAATTTAATGTCTAGTTTTATAATAATACAAATTATAAAAATTTGCATAATTTGCTAAAAAATTATTTATTTTCAATAACACAAACTTGCATAATTTAGTAAAAAAATATAACAAAATAATGAAATTATAATTTATAATAAATTCTTAATGAACAATAATAAAAAATAGTACAAATTAATGAAGATTTTTTTAAAAAATAGATCCAACATTTTGGCAAACTTCATTAAGAAATTATTAGCAAATTACTGATGTTTTCTTATTAAAATGTTAGTAGTAGATGTTTATTTCAAATAGAAATTGTCAATATGAAGTCATATCAAAAATTGTCAGATGTGAAAACAAATTATTTGTTTCAAAATTTATGGTTAATAGTGAAATGTGTTTGATTGACGTATTTTATTAAGCTTAAACTTTAAGGGTAGAAAAAATTATTTAATTTTTTCATTCATTGATTAGCTTCTCAGTATATCTTTAGTGGCACTACTTAATATATAAAAGTTGAATCTGTTACATAGAACATGAGTAAGAATTCAGTATTCTTAACAATTATCTTAATAGTGGGACAAATCTATTTAAGAAATAAATTAGAGATAATAGAATTAAATTGTTTTGAATCAATGAGTTTTATATGTAGAATATTTTAACAATTTTAGATTTTAATTTAAGATTTATAAATATACAATTTGTAATAAATTTTAAAGATTAATTATGGAAATTTTTCACAAATAAGGCTTGTAAATTTTTTCAGGTAAGTACATCAATGTTGAATTTTCAAAAAAAGAAGGCAATATTTTTTAGCCAAAGAATTAAAACTTATATTTTCTCAGGACATAGTTGAAGGCTTCATGACAAAGAAAATAAATAATCTAATGATTCATCACTCATTAGACATTTGAGCACTGGAAATGAAAGTGTTTAGTTGCCATCCAGTGCCCATTACCCATTGAATTTGACATTCCATCATCATGCAGGGCATAAGTTTTGTCCAAAAATTCTCAGTGAAAAATCTAAAGGTAAGTTTTGATAATTAGACTATGATCAAATGATGGAATTAATTTTTATCATTCTTTAAAACAATTTATTATACCATAGTTTATCATCAGAAACTTAAAATTACATCCAAAAATGTCACACCCAAAACATAGTAAATTTAATTCAAAATCAAAGCACTAGGGGGAAACAAAGCGAAAAAAATATCATTGCAATAATAATAGTTTTGTCTATATATTTTTATAATAAATATATTCAATAATTTTATTTCACTATATTTGCTTCATAGATTGTTCTATTCATCCTGAAATTATGTATCAAAATCATAGTTCACATTATAATAAATGAGTATTTTTTTTTATCAAATTACAAGTTTTTTTATGTACATTTATAGTTTATAATGACATTATACTTTTTTGATATATCAGTATCTACCCTGTTTTTATTTTTTCTCTATCATATGGAGATTTTGTTAAAAGTTAATTAGTCTATCTCATCAGCACTATAAATGTTGTATTGACTTCATAATAGTTTTAAAAACTATCCTAGCATATATTTATATTGGTTATAACACTTTTACACACTTTGTCTAATATCAAAACGTTTTTCTTTTCATCTTTTTGATATTACTATGAATTTGCATATATAATTCCATAAATGTTTTATCTCAAAAAATATTTAAAAAGTGTTATTCTCTGCATCTAAATTTTGTATTTAATTTTCAAATATGTTGGAGTATACTGGGTAGAATAGGATTATTATTTTTTGAATGACAACTTTTAATGAAGTACAAGGCTAAAACCTTCAACAGAAGTACCTTAAAATGCTTATGTGACAGCCAATCAGATGTAATAATGACTGCACGTGGAACTCTCAATTCATGAACATAAGCCAGAACACAGGAAAAAGATGGGACCCACCTTCTATACTTAAATTTATATTTTTTAATTTAGAATGAAAATTTTACGCATGGAAAGTATTTTTTTATCAATTTAAGATTTCAATTGATTAAAAAAAAATCACCTGGTAATAATTAAAAAAAGGAAATCATCTTGTAAAGGTGAAAAAATGAAAAGAGAAAGAAAAAACGAATTTAGATTATTAAAACAAATATTAATCTGATTAAACACAAATTACACCTGTTAAATGCTATTAACAATGTCGAAACAATTTATAATTCAATTCAATTAACTGAAAATAATCTGATAAATTAATCAAAATAACTGTTTAATTAGCGGATAAAATTAAAATTCTTAAATTATGCTTAACAATAAAATTGAGTAAAAATGAAATAATGGTACTAAAATGCAGAATAAATATACATATATCTTTAATTTTTAATCCATATATGGACAAAAAGAACATGGAATATTTGGGTGCAAATATAAATAAAATTACATAAAATAATTCCTCAAGATTCATCAAAATCTTAAATACTAAATTTAAAATCTAAATAATAAACAAACTTTAAAAAAAAATATTTCGTAATATAAGACGTATATGTTTTCATATTAGTAATTCACTACTGCCTAAAAGTCATATGTGCATTGATATTCATCTGACAAATTCAAATTAACCTACAATTTTTATTTACTAGCTAAAAGCAAGATATTTATTTCCAATCAATATTGGGTCATTAATTAAGTCAGCTATGAATTCTATCTAAAAAAAAATCTTAAGTATGTTTGGAATCTAAAAAATTTTAAGCTCACCTGGCCTAGATATAAAACAAGGTCATGGTTATGGTAAGCTGATATATTAACGATTCTGCCATGAGGCTGTAAATAAAAAAAAAGTGTTTTTTTAATAATTTGTATGTTCTTAACATTCAATTCAAAAGTAAAAGTTGTATGTGATCTTCCCACATTATATTTGCCTCTTTAAGCATGAAGTTATTTATTTGAAATTTGTGCTCACTTGAAGGGTTTATTTCATGACCCCTAAGTAGTCTACAATAAAAAACTTTGAACCCCTTTAATGCACTTATTGTGAATTATGGTGAAATAATTATGTAAATTTAAAACATTTTGATATTTAGCGAACAGTTACAATTGATATCAAATAGATGAACTTTTCTTTATAAACTCTCTTAGTATTGTTCTAATTTTTTAAATAAACTATTAACCCATGCATTTTTTAATACAGCCTTGTTTCAGTTGTCTTGCAATCTTTTTCAGATTTCTTAATTTTCTTTTAATTTATAAACTAATGAGCTTAGTAATTTTCTTTCACTTTACAAACTTATGATCATTAGTTTGTAAATTGAAAAAAAAAGTTATCTGAAGAATAATGTCAGATAGTCCAAATGGTTCATCATCATCATCATCATCATCAACCATTATCAATTCACTGCAGGATGAAGGTTTCTCCAAGTTCAATCCAT
The DNA here is from genome assembly GCA_028023455.1 of Epiperipatus broadwayi. Lineage (NCBI taxonomy): Eukaryota > Metazoa > Onychophora > Udeonychophora > Euonychophora > Peripatidae > Epiperipatus > Epiperipatus broadwayi. The sequence goes on along the minus strand of JAQFVV010012489.1, from coordinate 1,966,493 downwards.
CTCCGATCTTTAGCTTCTCTTCTCCACATCACCCCTCCACACTTTCTTATTTCATCTATCCATCTCACATGTGGTCTTTTTCTGGGTCTTTTACAATCTCTTGGAATCCAGTTTAAGATTCATTTTGCCTTATCGGGCAACTGAGAAGATAGATCATGGTGTTTCTTGATCTTAAACTCAGAGGTATAAAGCCAATAAACTCTCCATGAGCTGGCCAATGTGTGTTGGTGAGCAGCCCATCCATGTTCATATACTATATAAATAATCACATAGTAATAACAGCTGCAATGACAAGAATGTATGGAGTGGACATTAGGAATTTGCCTTTAAGTAAAAAAGATAAGTAGATTTATTCTTATCTTTTTAAAGATTCTATCTTGTGTTTAGAAAATGAGAGTATTTCTGTTTTCTAAATTCATACAGTGTATATGTTGAGGATGATTCCCTCATGATTATTACAAATAAAATTATCATGCTAGATCAATAAATATTTAGTTATGTACATTGTATAAAACATTGTAAAAAGTGTGTGGAAGAGTGTTATTTTTTAAAGATCTGTTGTAAGCAAGCAGGAATAATGGAACATGTGTTGGGCACCTTGGAAAAATTATGTTTTACTATATAAAAAAAGACCTTTCTTGGCTATTTCTTTATATAAATTCTCAAATAAGTAAGAATTGTAAATAAATTGTTTATTTTTGAAGCAAAAACATGAATATCTTACCAGTTTTTTTTTTCAATATAGTAATATATTGACCAAATCTTATTATTTAAATTAACTTAAGATTAAGACTACAAACACAATACATGCACTCGGTGAGAATAATGTGATAACAATACTTTATACATCACTGAAATTATGTTGTTAATGTTTAATAAAAAAACCCAATCAAAATAATAATAAACAATGCTATTCTAGTGAACTGAAATCTACCGATTTTAGCTAGAAAAAAATAAATAAAAATTATAGTGAATAATCAACATTTTGAAAGACATTTTCCAGCACCTTGAAAAGAAATTGATATTTGAGAAATTTATTATTTAAATAAATTATATTTGTTTTTATGATAAATATTTTAATTCATTGTATTAAAATATATATATATATAAAAGGGTCACTGATTTTATACATTAAATATAAGCAATTATTTAAAGAAAAAGAATGAGAAACATTGGTCTATATGAAATACACATACAATCAGATAAAAATTTTTGCAGTTCTATGTCAAATATGACCAGTGGATATAATCAAAAGCTGATTTCAAATCAACATTTAATTTGACAGTAATTGGATAATTTCAGTTCTCTAATGCATAGTATTTCTTTTTATTTTTTAACTATTATTTTGGTATTCATTTTAGTTAGTAGAAAAATCAAATCATACCAGCACATGACTTACCTTAATATATTTGTATTACAAATATAATATAATAAGCATGCTAATAGTTTTAAATAAGCTTTTCCAATGAATCCAGCAAGAGAAAGCATTTAAAATTTTTATTTAGAATTACCCCTATACTCAAACCAGTTTAAGACTGTTGGCTCTTGTCAGTGATGCACTCGGACACTCTGACACTAGATCTAACATTCAGACACTAGATCTAAAATATCTACTCAAGCACAGCATTTATCTAATACTTAACTATTAAGTAGAAAATCTAAAAGTTTCAGACATCAATATGTCTTCAAATCCAGCTATCTAACTTAAATAGCTACAACATTTTATTTTAAAAACTGTACTCAAGATCTTTGGGTTTATTTGTTTAATAATAATGTTTTGCTTTTTTAATGTTGATCACTATTGTGATGAGTCATTTTCTTTATATTACTAGCAAATACTTGTTTTGCTTATAAAATTAACTCATACATTTCACAGTTGGTTATAATTATTTTTACATAGTATATAATAACTCATTTGTTTACATACACTGAGTGGGGTTAAATATTGTTTGAATTGTGTTTGTTTATTATTTTTTATTGCATATAATCATCTTAATTTGAGATGAAAACCATCAATCCTAAGTTTATGTTATCAATTGTAATTAAGTTGCATTAGTAGTTATTGTTTTTTCAAATTAAATATGTTTTTTCCTACTGAATCATATACTGTTTTGCCATTTTACCAAAGATCATTTGCAATTTCATTTATACATTTTTTTATTTTTACAATGGATTGTAAAAAAATAAAAATAATTTCATTTATACATGATATAAAATTATTTTTTGTATCTTATAAAAAGCTGTGAAAAACTTTATTCTTAAGATTTTTATTACTATATCCTTATATATATTTTCCTATTTTCTCTTTTGCAGTTTTTCTCATTCATCTTTTACTTATAAAATAAATGAATAATTAATTGTGAATTGTTTTGGAAATCATGCACCATTCAATCATCTTTAGCTACAGATTAAGTTTTGATCTAAATATTTTTCTCTTATGTTAATAATTTTTCAAACTGTACAGTGCTAAGAACATGTCTGGATCACATTTTCTACCTTTTTTTAATTATTTCAATATTTGTCATTTTCTGACAAATTCATAAAATGTGGGCAAAAAACAGTTAATACTTCAAAATTAAATCTCACAAACATTGAGTTATATTAGTCAAAATAAGAGTCATAGATCACATGATCCTAAATCTTAAGCTTGTAAGTTATAAACAATGAGGATTGCCAATTCCTCTACAAGCTTTATGATAAATGCTTAGTTATATTATTTCTCTCTTAATAGATTAGTCTTTTGCTCTGTAAAATTGTACTCAGATGAATTTGTACATTTCTTTTTTTTAAATTTCACTTTAGGAATATTTATAAGAGAACACTATGTAAAAATTTAGAAAAAATCCCATAATCAAAGTTTTTTTGGTATTTGATTATCTACTACTTTAAAAATATTACATTGTGTGGTAGTTAGCATATGTGCTTGCAAAGTCACGATTATAATTTTTAATCCAGGTTTAACATATATTTTTTTAAAAGCAGTTGATAATCTTTAAGCAAATTGGAGGAATCCAATCCAGTCAGCCATCCAATTAGATTATTTAGCTAGTTTTAATTTAATGCCATGAGTTTCAAATTTAGCTATACTTATCTTTAGGAATACAAACCAGAACATTTAGCGATATTACCAAAAGAAGTTTAATAATGACAGAAAAAGCATATACATCAGTAGTATAAGACAATATAAGAAAGATTAATTACTGACTTCACTTCTTAAAGCTATCTGATCTGCAGATACTATTGTACTATTTTTATAATTGAGATATTAAACTTTATTCTCTCTACAATATACACTTCAATTTATTTTAAAGGTGAAATATATAATAGCCAAATTATTTGAATTTATAATCTTAATGTACTTCTATTTACTCATGTACCCATTGTACACACATGCAGTTTTTATGATGGGAACACTCATCTTTATTTTTATAAACATGATTGATTTAATCTACATAAATGTCATAAAGGAAATTTTCATTTTTTCAATATTTTTTTGCTGATTGTTTATAAAAGTAAGTGTGAGTTTTGACATCATCTATTTAAAAAAAAAACAACCTTATTATAATACCAGAGTTGGCATGATTTGTTATTTAACCTCCAAAAAAGTTTCAGTATCTCTTATATTTTGATGAATTATGGAGAGTAAAAAATATGTTTTAAAAATGCCCCTGCCATGCACTTTCTCAGTAGTGAAGCTCAGCTTTCCCTTACTGCATTAATAAGATTTTTATTTTTGAGCTATTTATTTGCGATTACAGCATGAATTTAAAATAACTATATTACTTACAAACATTTTGCTAATATAAAGAGTACATTTTTTAGCAATGGGCTACCAAGGAATGTGCCAATGAAATAAATGTTGCTAACCTAGACTGCCATCACCATTCAACATCTGGCTGACTAGTATTGAAGTATTTTTAGTTTACTTTTAAGCAAATAAATACGTTCCTTTTTATATTTAAGAAAAAGCAAATCTAAAATACTGTATTAAAGATTTTCACTGCTTCTTTTAGAGTTTTATTTAAACAAAAAAAAACGTGTTTTTTTTTTAAATATTATATCCTTTTTCCATCCTTCTTTGTGTAAGAAGTAGCAAAACACAAAAGTATTTTTTGATGTTTTTTTTTTTTTTAAATTCTAGATACAAAATTGATGTTAGTTTATTACTTGATTAATTTACTTCCTAATACGATTTGTTCAGTTATTGTAAAATGAAAAAGAAATTACATCTGAAAATTGGTGTTTTTTAATTTCTAATTATTCTCTTCAGTCAAGAGGTTTCTACATAGTTCAAGAATTTTTGCTCTCGAGAAGATGGCTGGCTTTTAATCCTGTATTGTGTCAAACAACAGAACCTTTTTTTTTCTTGTTCATATTTAGCTGAATAAAATTGGAAAACAAAATCACAAAATGAATTCAGGGGAAAAAAAGTGATTTAAAGTAGCTGGGAATTGTCGTAAAAATAAGATTTAAAAAATAAAATTGTATAATTTAATAGTTAAAATATTTTTTTAAAAGTTACTTTTTAAATAACTCTCCATTTGCACTATAGTAGAAAAAAATTGTATGGAATAAATATTTTACATCTTTTATTCTGTATGGGTTTTTTTTTTTTTAAAAAAAATATATTTGAAAATAGTTTTGCATTGTGTATTTATATAGGAAACAATTTATGGTATATAATTTAAGATCTATTATTACCAAATTTTTGGGATAATTAACCAGGTTAGGGGAGTTGTGATGATAAACTTTAAAACTTTTTTCAGATCCCAAGGAGTTTTTCTTTCTTTCTAACAGTCAATTCAAATAATTACCTATTTAATGGCAGTTAGTAAATGAAGTGAATTTATTGTTATTCAAAGTCTAAATATCATAGATTAATCTAAATTAATCGGTTAAGGATTAATGACCTGATAATAAAAACATCTGTAATATGATAAGACTTTCAAATGCGGTTTAAATATATAAAAGAAAATTAGTTTTTTTTTTTTTCATAATAAATGGAGATAAATGCCATGCACTAGAATCGGTATTTGTACTTAAGTATCCAGAGCTTATAGGTAATCTGTTAAATGATTCAAAATGGCAAATAGGTTTATCCAAAATAAACTTTTTTATTTGGTTGATTATATTCATAAAAGTAGTATATGGATTCTTGAAACATCCCTGGTTGTTTCAATTCTAAAGAGATTAAGTGCAACAGATTGTAATCATGCATCAAAAATCTGTCTTAAGTTGATCAAATAAGATTTGGTAACGAAGCTGAAATTATCTGAAAAAGACATCAATTTGCTTTCATAAATGGAGAGTTATTAGAGATAAAATTGGCATGTTAAAATGTTTATTATATTAATTATGAATATTATGGAACAGACTTTCCTCAATGCTATGTAAGATTAGAATTAATGGCACTATTATCAGTTTGACTAAAGATCTATATGAAAGACAAGTTGTAATTGAAGATTAAACTGATCCAGTGACAATTATTGTAAGAAGAACAAGACTTTATTATGTAAGCAATGGGAATTGAATACGACTTCATGATACAATGCTTTATTGTTCAACCCAATCAGAAAATGAAATTATGAATGATGATGATAGACAATGCCAAAAATTATGTGATTTGTTATATGAAGTTAATGTTAAATTAAACTCATACACTTTAGTACAATGCAGAGATAAAAACTCACAGATAAGTTCGTGAATTAAACCTCAATCTGTCATTTCTGATACATGAATATCACATGACTGTTAAGTGATTAATCATTCCCTAATTTTTCTATTTGTAGTTTCATATGGAGGTTAGTGGACATCTTACAGCTTAAAACTCCAGGATTGTTTGTCAGCTGAGTAATGTAATAAATAAACCTCAGATTAGTTAACTGAAAGAAATTATATCAAACCTATAATTAAAGATGCTCAAGTAGATAGTAACTAAGTATGTGGATTATTATCATTTGAATAGGCACACATTTTACTTTAAAAACTTGTTTAGCTAATGATATCATTTTTTAACATTGTAGCTGTGATAATATTTCTTTGTTATTTGTAAATTTTTATAAAATATAGCCTCTGATAGATTATCTATTGTTCTGAGTTGTTGTCACAAATTATTGATTTGAAAGATTGCATCAAATAGAGCTTATTGAAATATTTGTTTTTATAACCAGGGACTCTGTAGATTGTTTTCTACATGTGTACAGGTGTTTCTTCATTAAGTAATCTCTTATTTGATCATTATGTTACTGATAATAACTTCTTTCAATTTCTTTGAAATATTTAAACATAATCAATTGAAGACTTTTGGATGCCTGACACTAGACTTACTCAATCATCATCATTATTATTATTAATCATTACTGATCTACTTCATAATAAAAATCTTTCTAAAATGTTTCCAATTTATTTCTTCTCTTTTCTACACCATCAACAGAAACTTCCTTATTACATCCACCAATTTTATGCATAGTCCCTTTCTAGTTCTTCTATACATTTTTCACTTGCTCCATCTGCAAAAAAAAAAAAAACTAGTCAGTTTAGTTTCAACTTATTTAAAATAATTTAGAGAAAGATTTCTATTGGATAAATATGATGTTCTTGCTTGAGAAAGATTAATTAGAGAAAAATAAGTTAAGAGAATCTATTTTGTATGATTAAATGTTATTATTTTTTATAAAATCTAAGAAAAGTTGAAGACAGACTACAACTTTGCTTCTTCGATTGTTTAATATTCGAATAAAAATATATAACAAACTATTATTTTAAAATTTATTCTAACATCTTTCAAGAAATTTTATTCAAAAGAAGATGAATAAAATTTACTTAAACCAGCAGCTGGCCATGGAGAATTTGGTATGTCTTATTCTGATCACATGTAATCCCCCCCCCCAGGCTTTTACATAGTGTTCAATTCTTTTTTAATATATATATATTTGAATATCCTTTTTTAAAGATATTTTTTAAAAAACCTTTTTTCATTTATTTAAATAATATATTTGATGTGCATTCGTTTTTAATGGTCTCAGATTTTTTTTTAATTGCATAAATGACCTTTAATTTCATTTTTTTAGTTCTTTTATTACAAAGATTTTTTTTACCCGAAAGTTGTTCATTATAAAAGAAGATGAATTTTAGAACTAAAGTAATTTAAATATTTTATTGCATTGAAAGTTTCAAGGCTGTAATTTTTGTTGAATTTAGTAGTTGGTTTTTTTGTCTCATTAAGAAATTCTTTGTTAGTTTATTTTATATATATATAAAAGTGATAAAAGTTTTGAAAGGAATGTTAAAGTAAATGTATTTTTATTAACTTGTATGCATTTATGCTTAAGTATAGTCTTGTGAATATATGTTAAGCTGTATTGACCTAGGTTAGTAAATAGTGCTAATCCATGATGTTTGTTTCTATAACATTTGAATGCTGATTATAATACAAAACATTATAATTGAAAACCTGCTGCCCTAAAATATATTGACTTATGGTTTGAAAAAAATATTAAATAAACAACAATTTGAAAATTAATTAGAACAATTATTTTTTTTATATGGTAGTACTCTCTTTATGTTTTCTACTCCCACTTCCATTCTTCAATGTCTGTAAAAGCATCCATACTTTATTTTTCTATTTGGATTATAAAATTAAAATGTCATATTGATTAACCTCAAAGTGTGCAACTAATGATAATGAAAATTGTTTATTTGGTAATGGAAAAAAGGTTGTATGCAGAAGTATGCTGATTATTTGCTAAAAATGTACCCCCCCCCATGGTTTAATTCAGAGAAAAAATGGAGGTTCTGAAACTTAAGGTGCATGATTTGAAGCTCACTTCTAATATTTATTAAATTCCAAGAAATAAAACCATTCATTTATTATTATTATTATTAAGCATTTACCATCTATTTTGAAAATTGTAAAAAAGTAAAAATAATTTCATACCAGAAATACATGTATATTCTTGGAAGTATTAAATTTACATTCATAGTAAATAATAAATATTTGGTGAAGATAAAAAAAAGTATTAATTTTGAAAATCTTAACAAAAAAATTGTTCTGATAGACAGTAATATATTACATCAAAAAGCTGTATGTTTACATAAATACTTAAGCAAATAATACTCTGAAAACAATTATACCAAACCATTTTCTCCAAGGGATGGTTGTATAGATTCATATTTGATTAACTCCATAAACTTAAAAAAAAATTTTTTTTTTCAATCTTACAGTTTTTAGCCATTTTAAATAAAAATTAAAATTTCAAATTCATTGTGCAAATATTGTATTCACACATCACAATAAAATGATTGTTTCAATTTGTAAAAGTAAATAATGTTTGAACATTTTTGAATTCAACATCATTTAAGCATTGTGTCTTTTATATTTTTATTATCATTAATGTTTCATTATCTTTAAATTTTATTATAACCATAATAAAAAAGGAAATATTTTTTAGAGTAGTCAAGCAAAAATCATTCTGAGCATAAACTTAAATGTGTGCTAATTTGTAAATAAGTTAGAGTCTTTGCAATTTTTAGCAAAACCTTATCTTCAATTTCAGTAAATTATAATCATCTATTAGTGTAGAAATTTTAGACTACTCTTTCTCTTTATATATTTTATGAACAACCTTCATTTATAAAATGAATTAATTGTATTAAACACCTAAAACTCCATGTCTATGTTAACAATTTGATGTGCTATTAATTTATTATTTCACAGAGTAAAACTCATTATTCTGATTTTGTTTTTTTTTGTAATTATTTTTGTTATTGTCTAATAATTTTAATTATATCACAAATATATATATGTTAAATACTTTTATATAGTTTGTAATGTGGGTATGTTTGTCAAAACATATTTTATAGGATTAGGTACTACTTATGAATTTGGGTATCAAAATGGTGGGGGGCTTGGAAGAACAGAGAGTATGGATATGAGGGCTTAAATTTTATCTTTAAAAATATCAATATAAGACCCCTTAATAATAGGCCAGAATTATTTTTATCTTTTTAAAAACTTTGCTGTTAATTATAGTTGACTTCTGTCACAATAAGGTTTTTATAAATAATGATTCAACTGGGTGTACAAAAAATATTTACCAAGAAATGTCAGAGAGCAAATTTTAGATCAGTTTTATGGAGGAAAAAAAATATAACCACAATGAATAATATTAATAATAGTAATTAGAAGAAATTTGAAGTCACACTTTCAAACTTCTACAGCTATCCATTCTATACATATGACCACATACATGTGAAAAAGACATAATTTCCAATATATATATTTTATACTGAATGAGCACTCATCAGTTGGTCCAGATAACCATCTCCAGCAAATATATATATATAAATCACTGCTCAGTTTATATTAAGGTAGCAAATCTACACACTTTAATAGACAGGCTTCAATCTTCTTCATTCTCCAACTCTTCAGCTCTTCATATCATTGAAAATCTGATGATGAAATGCTCAAAGCTCTTGGTGATGTCAATGTTTTTATCATAACTATGTTGACTTTATGCCACTCGAACTCCTCATATATAGGACCTTAATATGTCCATTTAAATACACAGGAGAGAGATGAACATAATACAGACAGAATATGTAATATTTAAATGCAAGTATATTGCCTATCCTGAACATAATGTAATTGGAAAGGATTTGAACTCAGACTTTCAAACTCCCTACAGATATTTATTCTATCTTATACGACTGAACACATAACCACATACATGTGAAAAAGTTAAATGATCTCCAATATACATATTTCATGCTGATCCAGCACTCATCAGTTGGTCCAGATCATCATCCTTCATGCATATATATATATATATATATATAATTTCCCAATTCATATTATGATAGCAAATCTTCAAACTTTAATGGACAGGCTTCAATCTTTTTCACTCTCCATCTCTTCAGACAGAAGAGTGAAGAAGATTGAAGGCTTACCATTAAAGTTTGAAGATTTGCTATCTTAATATAAACTGAGCACTGATTATATATGTGTGTGGGAGATGATGATCTGAACCAATTGATGAGTGCTGCTTCAGCACAAAATATGTATATTGGACATCATTTATCTTTTTCACATTTTGTGGTCATATGTAATGGTTGTATAAATTAGAATGGATATCTGCAAGGACCTTGAAAGTCTTGAGTTCAAATTCTTTCAATATAAACAATATACTTGTATTTAAATATTACATATTCGGACCATTCTTGGCCCATTCCTTTTATGTATATTTAAATGGACATATGAAGGTCCTATATGTGAGAGGTCAGAGTGGCTTAAAAATAAACATGGGTATGACAATAATATTGGCATTAACAAGGCTTTGAGCATTTTATCATCAGATTTTTAATGACATAGATGGTTGAAGAGTTGGAAAGTGAAGAAGAATGAAACTTGTCAATTAAAGTTTGAAGACTTATTATTGTAATATAAACTAAGCACTGATTATATATGTGTGTGAGGGATGATGATCTGGACCAACTGATGAGCACTGGTTCAGCATTAAATATGTGTACTGGAGGACAATTATCTTTTTCACATGTATGTGGTCATGTGTATCAGCTGCAAAAAATAGATTGGATATCTAGAGGGAGCTTAAAAGACTGCTTCAAATCTCTTTTAATTACATTAAGCTCAGGTATAGGCAATATACTTGTATTTAAATATTAATAATAGTAGTTAATCTCTAATTAAAAATACTGAGAGGAAAAATGGAATTATTTATAAAGCCAGACACTCCTTCATTTTAAGTAAGTAAATCAAATAATGAAAATGTTAAGCATCCAGCAATACCCAAAATGACACGTTGATCCTCGACCATAATAGTTTTAAATCAAACACTTATCTATTGCACTAAACTATACAGAGTGACTCTGAATAAGTAAAATTCTTTATTTTTTTAATTAACATTATGACACAACAGTTTCTAATACAAAGCTTTTGTTGTAATAAATTATGTATATACCTCTTTGTTTTTTTTTACATTTAACATTTCGTTACCTTTAAATAAAATCGCCTTTTATACAAATCATTTAAACACCACACTATAATCATTAAATATATGACTTCTCTTCTTAATAGTAAAAATATCTTATTCACATCTATTTATTTTATATAGTTAGAACATTACACTTATTTGACTGAACTGGATTAAAATAATTGTTTATCTTTGTTAATTATTTAACAAAGTAGGATAATAAAATAAATACTTATTTAACAGTTAACTTTTAAGTATATAATATCTATTTGATAGTTAACTAAATATTTATATATATATATATTTGTTGTTTTTAAAATACAAAATTGATAATTCTATTTTTAATAAGTATGTAAAAAGATATACAATTCTTTAAATAGACAAGTGTGAGGCTAATATTTTCTAACATATTTCTACAGTGAAACAATAAAAAAGGAACTGTGATGTGATGTGATGCACTGTGACTTCTTAAATGGAGTCAGGAATCTCTCAGCAGCTATGCTCAGAGAAACCTGTTAGCCACTTTACCTTCCTTTTCCATTGTCCACCCTAAGTTTTCCCATAATCTGCTCCATCCCATTTTTACAACATAAACTTTGTCAACTCCATGACCTTCATATCTAAATCCCCCTTATCTTTTCCCAAACCTAGCATAAAAACCAATAACTTACTTTCTTTATAACCACTTTGTTCATATTTAATCTTCCATAACTTCATTATTTGTACCCATATGCTTCCAAGCATTTCTATTGAAGTAACAGAACTATTCACCAGATCTATCCAATGCTGTATAGTGATAATCTTAAGCATTATTTTTGTTTTTTTCTCTCTCTCTGAGAATAATTTGTAATTTTTAATTTAATTCACTCATTTATTTAAACATTTAATTAATCATTCTGTAGAATATACTCATCCTATTTTTTAGATTTATGTTATTAACTCACAGATATCTGATACTAAATATTTTCTTTCTCATTTGAGTAATATCCATTTTTTTCCATATGTCATAGCATTGGCCAGGAGGTGAACCTGCAACAACCATCTGTAATCAACTGCTTGCTTGCAAGGAAGCTATGCTGACCTCTTGGCTAACATCACTTTGTTTCAAATTAATATTTAATGGCTGTTTTAATTTGCTAAGACTCTCTTCTGTATGTAGCAAATACAAAAAGTGCAATAAAGTTATATAATCATAATCATTTGGTGATTAAGACTGATTGAATATTTAGTAATGCTTATGGGTTGATTGGATGCAAAAGATATTTCACTTTCAAGTATCTGGGATCTTCCCATGTAAGTATAGAAATTTTAGTTAGCCAAATCATAGCCAATCAAACACCTATTCAGTTGAGTATAGAAATATACTTATTTATCAATACAATGTCATATGATTATTTTTCTGCACACATTCAATGTTTATTTTAATGCAATATAATTCACTCCATTTATTCTATTCCATAGTATTCCATTGAAAGATTTTTGGATAATTATGTGTTATATACAGTTCTGTTTGGTTTTTAATTATAACAATTTTTAAGTTGCAGGACTTGATCTCACAATCCATAACCAACTTTAACTTACTCAATTTTAACTGAAGTCAATTTAATATAATTATATAGATCTAATACTACATCAGTAAGTGTATATTTTAGTGATTTTAGGTTTACATTGTTAGTAATGTATATGACGTATTCTGCTTAGATTCAATGTTTTCATTAGTAGAATAAGTCTCAGATATTTTTATTATGTCAAGTGAGTGTTAAGAAAAAAATCCAATTATGATATAAAGCAATGTTCATCACAAATAAATGTAAGTTATGTATCTAAAAACAGCACCATTTACTCTTCTGCATTATATATAGTTAACAATGTTTATTGTTGGATACTGTTGCTTCTTCTCAATGATTTATTGCTGTGGTCTTGCACTCAGTAAGATTATTGTGTAGATTATCAATTGAGAAAAATGAAAACAAATGTGAAATGTGTTAAGTTTATTACTTTGGTATTTGAAAGTCATTTATTCTCCCATGCAACTAACCGATTATTATACTAATTACTTGATTTTTATTACTCTGCCAGTATTTTGATATACATCTTTTTTCCATTACTATTTTGTATATAATAGAGTCATTTATTTTTCTGTTAATGCAAATCTGAATCATGTACTTTTAAATTTTATTTCCTTCAAATCCAATAATTAATATTTCATCATTTCAATCAGAAGTAAAAATTTTAATAATGGCATTTACATTTTTGTAAAATGATGAGGAATATTTAAATTATTAACAAACATCATTATGAAAAATATATTGAAAACTAAACACCAAACACTTTAAGGGTACATTTTTAAATTCATAAACAAAAATCTTATTTACAGTTTGATAATAATGGAAAGTAATTATTACATAATCAATTGCTTAGAAGGTCATATGATATCGAAACTCCTAAATGGCAGCTTGAGCATGAGTTTTATTTAATGCATGAATTTTTTTTAGACAACAAATATTCAAAACAATATAAAGGAATCTTTAGAACTTCCAACCACAAGCCAGAATCGTAGTGATATTGTTAAATATAAAATTTGACACTGTATATGTACCTTAGGCAGTCATTAATATGCACTTCATGGTTTTCATGTAATCAGATTCACTTGAACTAGAGGCTTTTAAATTTTATTTCTCAAATAAACAATTTGCTCTGAAAAATTAAGTAACATTAAAATATTAATATAACAGATTAAGCACATGTTCAAACATAGACTGTGATAAAACTGAATTTTTCATAATTTCAGACAAGTTTAGGATATTTTTTACATTTCTGGCTTAAGACTAATTCAGATATCCACGCAGAAGTTACTGTTAAATGGATGGTCAATTACTCTTAGCTACCAATTGAACAAGGCTGGAAAATTGCTAAAAGTATAAACATCCAGAAATTAGTAAGTCTGATATTATGCTTCCTTGAGAGATTATTAAAGAGACAGTTGAATAGTCCTTAGTTACGCAATAGGCAATTTAAAGCTAGTTTTATTTTACACAATTGGTTTTTTAACGGTCTAATTAGTTTAATAAAATAATAATAAAGAAATACAAAATGAATGGTTTTAATTGGGAAGATATAAATGAATAGAGAATTAATGGATATTTACAATTAAACAAAATGATATATTTAAAAATAAAATTTTGCTGTGAAAGAAATTAAAAAACGCATCATGTACTGTTAAAATAAAATTGTATAATATACCAGCATTGTTTTATATATGGATGAATTTGGACTTAGCGGTTGATTTGTACAGTCATCACAAAACCTCTCTAATGCATTAATTTATTTGTTTATTATCTTTTTAACTTTTTTATTTGCGAGTGACTGATGATAAGTTTAGTAAAATAAAAAATAACAAAAAATTATATTTCTAAGTACACAAAAATCTTTTGTTTAATTAATCATGTAGATTTAAGGTTACCCTTTAGAAATTTTGCATTTTTCATTGAGGATATTCTGAGAAAATTTAATTCCTATAGCTATAATTTCTAAAAATTTTGCTTTTTTTTTTAATTAAAATTTTTGGAATTTTTTTTTCCAATTAACTTTTTTTATTTTAATGATAATTTAATTTTTTTTTCTTTTTACCAACTATTATAAATCGATTGTGAAAATTACATATATTTAAATATATATAATTAAAAGGAAAAGATTCGATTTTTAAAAAAAATAATATTGTAAAATATGGTTTTAATATACATCTGAATAACTTTTTTTAATTTTATTATCGAAAACAGCTCATTAGCATTTCAGGCACTGTACCAAGATTTTAATATTTTGTTTAGATATCTAGCAAAATACTTTTTATCATATATTATATGTTGAACTATTTCCGTGATGTAATATTAATTGTTACATATCCAAAAAAAATCAAACTTTAATTACACTTTTCATATTTAAGTGACCTTACCATTGACAGGACAATACTGGCATGAAAATAAAATCTGGATCTTCAGATTCATGAATATTGAATTTAACTATATCAGGGTCTTTGGTGCCATATTGAATTTTAAAAAAAACTGACTTTAAACAATTTTCACAATAACTGCAGTTTTAATAATTAGAGCAAAATGCTATATATTGACAGAAAATGTATCAATTAAGGAAAACAATAAGGCTAAGATAAATAATGATTACCATTAAAAAAAGTAAGGAAAAAAGAAATGTCAACATCCAAAATAATTATTACTTTATTGTTTATTCATAATTTCTAATTTATCATAAATTAAGTTTAAATTACATCTTCATTGATAATTTTTTTGTATTCCTCATAAAATTCTTATTCTAACTATATATAATACTCCTTACTTGATAATCTATAGCTTAAGAATCTACAAAAATAGTCATGTAAGAATTTATTTTTATCTTGCATTCCAAAAGTTAACAAATCTCAAGGTATTTACAAGAAAAAGATGTATCCTAATAAAAGATACAAAACAAATCATTTACAGAAAGTGGATATGCATTTGTCATCATAGAAATTGGTTTTTTGTCTATCCATAACTAGAAATTGAAGGCTATTGACTTTATCAATGATAAAATGTGTTCCACCTCTTCATTTTATTTTTTTGTATACCCAGTGATGTTTATATTATTTCTGCACACAAGTGATGCTATATTGTTACATTTATTTTCCCACAGAGATATAATTTATTTGCATACAGATGATTTGCTAGCTATAGACTTGAAAATAATGTGATGCAAGATGTGGCAAAACTACTGACTCAACTGCATGAGTACCAAGGCATAGTCAAGAATCAGGATTTGATTCTTTGCCTACATACAATTCCGTGTGGTATACATAATCATTGTGGCTATCACCACACACACACACACACACCACTTGAAGACTCTCTTTATTGGTTCTAAGAGTTTATATTTTCTCATGGTACTATGTCCAGTAAATTGTGTGATTGCTTTATCAACTGCAATCTTTCCATACATCTGATAATCAGTCTTAAAATTTACATTGCACCACTCTATAACACTTTAATTATACATACATATATATATAAATCATTACTTGTTATATAAACACAGATATGAAAGTGCAAGCACAAACACACTAATACATATATAAACAAACTAATAAATTATTAAACATTTTGAGAATCTTTATGACTATAAAATAAAGTTGCATCAAACTTGGATCAGAGCCCCAAAATTACATTGTACATAAATTACTATGTTATATTCGAATACAAGATAATTTATATACTACATACACTAATACAAATACAAACACATTAATAAATTATAATTTAGAAAAATAATAAAACTATGCAAACAATAGCAAAATTTAAAATACTATGCAAAAAAATTAAAATTTAATACTTATGAGTCCCAAAATTACATTATACACAAACTACTAATACAAATGCAAACACATTAACAAATTATAATTTATCAAATAATAAGAAAAATTAAAATAATACTATGCAAATAATAGAAAAATTTAAAATATCAAAAAAAAAAAAATTAAAATTGAATACTTAAGATATTACATTTTTATTGGGATGAAGGCCTTGAATTATCAAGACATTTTAAATCCATTTTCCTCCAGAGTCTTGCTGAAACAAAAAATTGTGCCTATGTCTTTTTTGTGCAATTTAGTAAACTGAACAGAAAAAAAAAATAAACCTACTAATAAAAATATTAATAAAAGATCCAAATTTTGTCTGATTTTAACATATATGCCATTTTAAAAAGGAATTCAAACAGCAATGAATGCCAAGATTGTTGTAAACGTCATGCTTATAATTGTCACATGATTTTAAAAATAACTTTTTTTTTAACAAATCAGCTGATACTAGTGTCTATCCTGCTACCTTCTGTGAAATAGCTAAGATGATATTAGAAGCATTTAAACATTTAATAGAAATTTTATACACATATTTATAAGGATTTTTCTGATTTCTCTACATTTTTCTATGGGTAAGGTTAATAATTGTCTTCCAAACATTATAAATTACCACACTAGATTGACTTATTACTTACCATTGTCATGTGAGTAGCTTTTTAAAATTTTCTTTTTTATACTTTTTTCTCTTGCCAATATATATGTCTTTTCCCAACTGAACATATGTTCATTGATACATATGCACACCTGTACTCTGTTACATTAGATATATATCTATTTTTATTTTCTAATCATCAGCTTGTGCTCTCTTAATCACTTTTTATTGCATCTACTGGTCTCGTCAATATATATTCTCCCACTTTCAATGTGAATTTTATGGATGCATTTTGTTTTTCAATATTTGAAGTTTAGGTTTTGTAGAGCATATGTTTTAGAAAAATATTCTGTTACAGATTTTAAAAATTTATTTGCTATGTCTGGAATATATGGATGCAGTATAGTACTAATCATTGTTTTTTTTTTCTTTTGATGTTTCTTTTTCTTATGTATTTAATTTTGTAAATGGCAGTTGATGGATAATCATTTTTCATAAGAATTTGTTATATGTAGAACTTTTCTTTTTCCAAATTACTGATTTCTAAACAAACTTATTTTGCTCTGTTTTATAATAGCATGTTTTATGTTTCTGGTTAAATATTTTTATGTGCATGTGTGTGTGTGGTGGGGGGTATTGTGAACTATAGTTTTGATTTTGACTTGTCACAAAAACATCTAACATTCACATTTTTAAAAAAAAAATTGTTCTGATTTGGTTGGGAATTTAATAGAAGAGTATGATTTTAAATATATGATTATTGCCTTTAACAAAATAGACTACTTCAGGGGTGCTCAAAACTTCTTGTCTATAAGAATCACATGTTAAAATTAAGTTATATTCAAGAGCCATGACTAAATTTTTGAAGTATTCAATAAAAGCAAATACTTGCTAAGTTCAAACAATGTACTATAGTTTCACCACTAAACATCACATGATCACTATCTCATACTAGCACAATAATTGTTATTAAACAATTCAAAACAAAACAACACTCTCCTTATAGTAGTGCCATCTTGTGCTAACAAGAGCAATCAATGGATGCCAGAAGGCTTGTGCATAAAATCTCTATCTAGTGCCTACTCATCCAATATCCCCAGACTAGTTTCTGGCTTGTGGCCTTCATCAGTGAGGAGCCTTGGATCTGAGAGCACTGCACCTAGATCTTAGGATCTAATGCAACCCTCCAGCACCACCTTTTAAGTCTATTTTAACTACAAAACTATGAGAATGAAATTGAAAACACTATTAATATTTTCAATCCAAGCTCAATAGCTTATATAGTCATATGGGTCTGAACTCAATTCAGTACCCATACATTTTGGTGTCTTTGGCTCTTTAACAACCATAGCAACCACTATCCTATTAGGCAGGATTGGTGTTAAACCACTAAACATCACATGATCACTATATCATACTAGCACAATAATTGTTATTAAACAATTCAAAACAAAACAACACTCTCTATATAGTAGTGTCATCTTGTGCTAACAAGAGCAATCAATGGATGCCAGAAGGCTTGTGCACTACTATATGGAGAGCATTGTTTTGTTTTGAATTGTTTAATAACAATTATTGTGCTAGTATGAGATAGTGATCATGTGATGTTTAGTGGTTTAACACCAATCCTGCCTAATAGGATAGTGGTGGCTATGGTTGTTAAAGAGCCAAAGACACCAAAATGTATGGGTACTGAATTGAGTTCAGACCCATATGACTATATAAGCTATTGAGCTTGGATTGAAAATATTAATAGTGTTTTCAATTTCATTCTCGTAATTTTGTAGTTAAAATAGAGTTAAAAGGTGGGTGCTGGAGGGTTGCATTAGATCCTAAGATCTAGGTGCAGTGCTCTCAGATCCAAGGCTCTTCACTGATGAAGGCCACAAGCCAGAAACTAGTCTGGGGATATTGGATGAGTAGGCACTAGATAGGGATTTTATGCACAAGCCTTCTGGTATCCATTGATTGCTCTTATTAGCACAAGATGGCACTACTATATGGAGAGTGTTGTTTTGTTTTGAATTGTTTAATAACAATTATTGTGCTAGTATGAGATAGTGATCATGTGATGTTCAGTGGTTTAACACCAATCCTGCCTAATAGGATAGTGGTGGCTATGGTTGTTAAAGAGCCAAAGACACCAAAATGTATGGGTACTGAATTGAGTTCAGACCCATATGACTATATAAGCTATTGAGCTTGGATTGAAAATATTAATAGTGTTTTCAATTTCATTCTCATAGTTTTGTAGTTAAAATAGAGTTAAAAGGTGGGTGCTGGAGGGTTGCATCAGATCCTAAGATCTAGGTGCAGTGCTCTCAGATCCAAGGCTCCTCACTGATGAAGGCCACAAGCCAGAAACTAGTCTGGGGATATTGGATGAGTAGGCACTAGATAGGGATTTTATGCACAAGCCTTCTGGCATCCATTGATTGCTCTTGTTAGCACAAGATGGCACTACTATATGGAGAGTGTTGTTTTGTTTTGAATTGTTTAATGTACTATAGTTCCAAGAAACAGTAACAATAAAAATATAGAAGTTGACAACACAACATAAAAGATAATATAGGAGATAGTTTTGCATATATTTGCATATAATGACATTAATAATCTAAAGAGGGCTATGCTTGTGGAGTAACAAAACTCTGAAAGCATTAAGCCTGCAGACATTGTGATATAGAAAGCCTACAGTAATTATTATATAGAAAAGTTTCACCACAATGCATCAACATATTATTAATAAGTAATAATTAAAAAATTGCCACTATAAGAAAAATGTATATCATGCTACTATTAATTATATCATGACCTTTTTTCAAATGTTATAGTGACATTCATATTGAACCATCTAGGGAGTTATAATAAATCTAGTTGGTTAAAGTGACACATTTAATATTCACAAATCTAGAGATACTCTTAATGTTGAGTTACCTGTGTCCTATTACTATCACTTGAATGTATTTGAAAATCTTATAATTTTTCTCAAAGTATTTATCAATTAATATTATATGATAGAAACAGTCCGACATGTATATAATTAGTTGTAAAAGAACAGTATCATAAACTTTCAGGCAAACAATATGTTCATAATATTATTTTGCTAAGAAGAAGTTTGTTTATTAAATATGGTTGAGTAGTGCTAATAACTTTTGTAATAAAACACAGACTTCGCATGATCACCATTTCTTATGCTTGCACAAGCTGTTAAAATAGTATCAACTCTCTCTACACAATCGTGTCAACCAATGCAAATCATAGTAATCAATGGATTTTAAAAAAATTGTGCATCAAAATCTCATCTAGGGTCTACTAGTTTCTAGCTTGTAGACTTTGTCAGTGAGAAGCCTTGGATTTGAAGGCACTACATCCATTTCTTTGGATCTAATGTAACTCTCCAGCAGCTACCTTTTATATTTTTGTTAACTATGAAGTTATGAGTCCAAAATGAAAATACAATAACATTTTCAATCCAAACTCATTCACTTATATAGTCATACTGATCTAAACCCAATCCAGTATCTATATATTGTGGTGTATTTTTTAATAATTATAATCATCATCAATTGTTATTAAACCATTAAAACATCACATTATCACCATTCTTTATGCTTACACAAGCTGTTAAACAGTAGCAACTATCTCCATACAATAGTGCCACCCAATATAAGTCATAGTTCATACTATCTTAAAAGCTTGTATGAGTATAAAAATGGTTACCATATGATGTTTTAGTGGTTTAATACCAATCCTGGCCAAAAGATAATGGTGACTATACAACAAAATGTATAGATACTGAACTTGATTCAGATCTCTATGACTATATAAGTAAATCTGAGTTTGGATTGAAAACATTATTGTGTTTTGATTTGGACTCATAGCTTTATAGTTAATAAAGGCAGGAGGGTTGCATTAGATCAAAAGATCTAGATGCAATACTCTCAAATCCAAGGCTTCTTGCTGATGAAAGCCACAAGCTAGAAACTAGTCTGGAAATATTGGATTAGTAAACACTAGATAGGATTTTGATGCACAAACCTTCAAGCATACATTGATTTCTATGGTTTGCATACTGTTAAAACACAGACTTGTTGTTACATCGAAAATTTTTACCCCATTGATGCTTATTAATAGTAAAACATGTATAATAAATCATTTTTGAGTTTCTGTGTGAATATCACAGGAGTAACATAATAGAATCAAAAACTAAAGGTACCTGATTTAAATTCCACTTTAAAAAAGTAAAGACAAACAGTTTGATCGTTGAATGAAATTGCTAAGCTCGATCTGTCACTTGTGCACATGCGCATCACATGATGCCGTAGGGTTTTCTTTGCTTATTTATTTGAGTCACTGTGTTGCCTCGGGGCAGAAATTTAGCAGCACCTACATATTGAACATTTGTGCTTTTATATTTTTCATTTTGTTTTCAACAGTTTATAACTTATTTATTGATCAATCATCCTAAAGGTTATACAAAGTTTATGCACTCTAATATCGTTAGATAGTATGTGAACAGTCATTTTTATACTTGCTTAATTTGCGGCAAGATTACTATTTTGCTAATGTAAAAAATATCAATATTAACTTTTACTCCAAATTTATTTAACGTACTGAACGATCTGTTTTATAATTTTATTATCAACAACACAAAAGAATGATTAACTTTTAAAATATTTACAAAGGTTGTTCGTTGAATAAGTTTTATGGCCGAAAGATTGATTAAACTTAGCTGAAAAAAAAAAAGTTAGAAATCACGATCTTAAATACTTTTAAATCACCTTCAACATTAAAGCAAAAACTTATCAATACTCAAAAACTTTCTACAAAAAAGTAAGATTCAAGCAAAGCATCAGTTTCTTAGATATATGTAATCTCAATTGACGACATTTCGACATTTTTTAACTTTATTTTTAATTATAAAAAAATATTTAATATCTTGGTTAAAAAATAAAATGTTTTTTTTTTTTTGTTTAATATAACATTCCAACAGTACTGTATCCTAGAGATTTCAATCTTTTTATAATTCTCCATGGTTCTTGAGACCTGACGGATTGTTTTCATCAAAGGCATTGAAATATTTCCAGCGTTAAAAGTAAAAACTGAAATTGCATTATGGTAAGATTAAAAAAGTAAAACGTTACTTCTCATAAATGCAGAATCTTTCAAAATAGTGTATGCAGTATGGAGATAGATAGGATACCTGTTAAGTTAGTTATATAGACAATTACTAAAATTTGATTTATAAGTATCAAATTTTGCGCATTCTCATATTTGATGATATCATTGGGTTTAGAAAAAATATATTAAAAAATATAACTAATCATTCATTATGCTAGAGATTATCACATAATTTCTAGTCCCAGATATAAACTTTAATATGTCTTTTATTAAATATAACTACAACGTTACAATTAATCCAACCCCATTCCTCCATTTACTATTATTATAGCTTCCAATAAATAAATAAAAAAAAATTTTTTTTTTTAAATAATCTTTCAAGGAAAGAATTATTTATAAAATGATTTTTGTATATAATTATATACATATAATCTTAATTTGATTATCAAAAATGAAATTTCTCAGATATATTACTGACAATTGAATAGATATGATCTTTCAAATGTAGGTATTAAAGTTACAAATAGCTTTTAGAAAAGAAATTTTTTATTTATAATATACAGCAGTGTTTCTCAATCTTTTTCTTTCTGTGGGCCATTTAGATCCCAGAAAAATTTCCATGGACCAGTAATATAGTTAAAATAAATTATCCTATTTATTTTTATCTGTGACATTATATATATATATATATATATACAGAGCCATCACATGTGGTCATGCAGGTTGTGTGGATCACAAAAGCATTTCATCATAGGAATGCCAAGACAATAAGATAATTTATAAAACTTCTATGTAAATGAAACATTTATATTTTTGAATCACTTCATTGTTAGAAAGACATTCTAAGTGTAAAGTATTTTTATTTAAATATGAGAGGAAAACTTCTTTACTTAAACTTATTCTAACAATTTTCAGAGCCTTGAATTTTGAGACTTGAGCAATTCAATTTACAACACCTAAAAATAAATATACAATTTTTATTACAAAATTCCAGTTAATTTAGGGTCTCCCTGTGTATTTTCAAGTTTTTCTTGCAAAAGCTGGGGAAAAATGTCTTTTAATTTACAAATTTTTCATAGATGGGAGGGAGTGTGACTAAAATTCACTTTTCATAACGGTACCTCTTACCCATGTGGTAGTGCTGTATATATATTACAGGTTTGATTCCTGAAATATATGCTGCTTTTTTTTACTAACTTTCCATTATCATAATATCCTGGTGAATACAAAAATATATACAACCCACACACAAACTTTTTTATAAATCTTGATTTATTATAACATGAACTATATATACTCCAATGTTTCAACTGTTAGAAAGAACTAAAAAATTCATAAAAAACTATAAATATAATTATTCCATAATACTTATAACAAATTACAAATACCTCTTTTAAATCTTTTCTAGTAAAAAATCTTAACTTTTTATTACATTCATTAAAAGAGATTTAAGGTAAGAGATATTTGTATGTTGTTATATGTATTATGGAATATTTATATTTATTGTTTTTTTATATATTTTTTAGTTGTTCCCTGATAAAGACTATAAAATAATATAATCAAAACAGGAGTATATTATTGTACATTATATTAGGTCATATCACATGATTATGATTTCTTATGCTTTCTTATAACTGTTATTAAAACAGGCAAAAAACTCACTATACGTATTGCCACACACAGCAAGCAAGAGTAATCAATGGATGCCAGAAGGCTTGTGCATAAAATTCCCATCTAGTGCCTACTCATCCAATATCCCCAGACTAGTTTCTGGCTTGTGGCCTTCATCAGTGAGAAGCCTTGGATCTGAGAGCATTATTCTAGCTGGCTATGTGTGGCAATATGTATAGTGAGTTTTGACTGTTTCAATAATAGTTCATATTATAATAAATCAAGATTTATAAAGAAGTTTGTACTTGGATTGTATATATTTTGAAATTAATAGGCTATTTTTTAAAATAGAAGACTGTGTTGTTATTTTTTAATTTATTTAATACAAAAAATTACTCAAGTATGTAGTTGTACTATTATTCATACAATAAAATTATATAAAAAATCACAGAATGAGCACAAGAAATATTGATTACCCATAATAAGGGCATTAATAAAATCACAACCTATATAATTATTATAAAGATAATGTTAATTTAGAATAATTAACAAACATTCAATAAAAAGCACAGAAAATCATATTGATCGATTCAAAAATTACAGATCATATAATAATTATTGTAATAAAATATAATAATTATTAAAAGAAATAGTGAACAAAAGCAAAATCTTACAGCAGTTAGTGCTATTTTTCCAGCTTTGCTCTAATAGTGATATGATTTTAAGGTGGGGTTATTTTGTTTTTAGTATATTTTTTTAATACTATAAAATATATATTTTTTAGTTTACCCAAAGAAACAAAGTGATTCATTAAAAAAAAAAACTAATCCAGTTTATTTTTTTATTATTGTTATAATTTTTTTTTTAAAAAAATTTAAAAAATATTTAAGTTTTTCATTTTACTGTTTCTTTATATTTAATCTCAATAAATAACCAATAAGTTTACCATTGGGATTTTTGTTTCTTTTTTATTTTACTGCATTTTTATAAACTTAAAAAAAAAAGTCCAACACTATTAATTATTTAAAAACATATCAATTTGTTTAGTATGAAGTCTGACTACTAACCAAATTGTACAATGTGGGAGAACCTGCTTGAGATCAGTGGTATATTAAAGTAGATTTATTTTCATTGAAAATAAATTTGTATTTATCAAATTAAGGTTATTTTTCATGGGCTGGTAAAAGTTTTCTGTGAACTGGCACCAGTCCATGGTTCAACAGTTGAGAAACACTGGCACAGAGAATTAGTAGCACTGCTAATAGGTTGAGGTTTATAAAGATATTGATAAGTTGACCTATAAAAGATGAGCACTAACATAATTATTTTAATAATCACTTAACTATGATGTGGAAAGCAAGCATACTCCATTACCAATAAACAGGAATATAATTTGTAAATTGTCTTCAGGACTCAATAATTTATCATCTATATACAAATTCATATATAATATATTTACTCAATTATTTATATATGAATTTTTTCTATACTACAAGCTTTTTCATACCAGCACTCCAATTTGGACTCAGACTTTCACATGACCCTCAACTATTCACACTGTCTCATATTGCTGACCCAAGTATTTATACATATCTTTCTGGATTTATATAGATAAAAAATATAGCAGCATTTATTCCACTATAGCAAGGATCAGTGAAAAAGAAGGCATACCTTTTGATGTTAATCAATTATTAGTTGGTAGAGATTTTATGTTTTTCAGTTGTTGTTTATCTTCCAACTAACGACCATACATATTCATAGACTGATCAATAATTGAATAAATATATGGGTTGATCAAAAACAAGCAGTATAAAGAAGCAATTCTCACTTATCTGAAAAAACATGTTAAAGTTTTACCTGGAGTTGAGTCTTAGATTATGGCAAGAGAGATAGATATATGAACACCCATTTCAAAAATGTGTAACAGAAAAGAATGAGTTTCATGACGTTTAGTGCAGCAACCAAACATATAATCTGGGTTCGAATCATTATGAATTTAGGAAAAATATTTAGGTGCCTAAAAATTTGTAAGTAAGCATATACATTTACATTGAAATATATAAAGAAGAGTCCGATATATAATTCTTAGAACACCTATCCATCACGCTCACAATATCAGGGTTGATTTTGGATCAGATAAAACTTTTGAAATTTTTTAAATATTACAGACAGGTTTAGGATTTTTCTTTCAGTTAGCTGGTCGGTTAGAATATAGATTTTTAGTTAAATTTAGTTGGTGTTAAGTCAAAAAAGTGAAAATTTAAAATTCTCATTGCCTACCAATTACGTGCTTTTTAAATAGTGCCTTTTTTTTTTTTACCGTTTTTGTTTAGAGAAAGGGTTGTTGGAAAGGACAAGAAGGTCCTCTATGCTATTTAAAAGTTGTTTTCGTTAATATAAATATACATAACGATGTAGGTTTCAGCTGTTGATGTTGCCTAAAAATAGAGTTGCTTGATTAAATTTTAAGATAGTGGTAAATTATCATTGACGTGATCAGATTATTACTGACCGTAGTACTGTGTTGTTTAGTTAGTCAATGTCTTCTGATAGATTTAATACGTTTGCTATAAATATACAAATTTGTCAATTTAACGTATAATTTCTTTTAATAAAAAAAAATGACACAAATACTAAAGCTAAATAATTTTGTTTTCATTTTCAAACAACAATCATTGTAAAAATCTTGTTCGCTTTTGAGAATAGTTTTTTCATGCATCAAGCACATGGAATTAGTTTATTAGATTGTCTTGTGTTTTGTTTAAAGAACGTGTATTGTAAGATTTCTTTTAACTGATGCTAGATTTATTTTCTTTGTTTCATGTTGCAGCATTAACTTACACGAAATTGAAACAAAGGGAGAAAAAAAACTGCTAGTGATTTAATTAATTTTATTTAATAATTTAAACTGCATAAAAAATAATTTTAGATTACCAATTTACCAATAAGTAATTAAGTAATGTTTCTTTTATTTAACAGCTTTAAAAATAGATATCTTTAATTTTTATTTTATTCGCTTCTATTGTTATATGAAGTCAAACACTAAAAAAACCATTTCCAGCTTATAATGAGATTATCTGTCTTGCTATTTTATGATGTTTTCAAAATGTGAGTGCTGTATATATATAAGTAGTTCTCCGGAAAATAGCTTTGAAACTAAACATAAAATGTATCGTGTTGGCACTAACATATCATCATCGTGGGTGGCGATTTGTTATTGTTTGCTTTCTTTTTATTAATGTATTTTAATATTCCACGTGTTAATAAAGGTAATTTTATAATTAATTGATCGTGAACGAGGATCCTAATGGCAGAACAAACAGATTAACCGCTCCGTTCAATTAATGTAAATCGATTTTGACATAAATCGAAAAAATTTACTCACGTGACAATCAACCCTTACTATTGAACTAAACTGTACAGGGTATTTTCTATATTAGAAACGACAACAACAAAAAGTTAATCAGAAATTAAAGATTGCTTGTTTGTAGACTTTATTACAGCCATTTACCAAATCATGACTTGGAGTTCACATCCTGGTTAACGAAGATTTTTTTAAAATAAGAAACCAGTGATTTTTCAACAAGCTTATATATATATATTTTCACATGGATAAATATGCAGAATAATCTCAAGGTATAGAATGTTTCACATTTATTTACCATGCCAATAACTGGGACTTGAAACTGGATCAAGTAAAATTTGAATGTTTATGGGTTTGTTTTTAGCTAACCTTTTCAAAGTACAACATAACTAACCATACCTATCTAATAAAAGTTTAAATCTGAGCAATAAAGCTAGTAGATTATTTTATTACAATTCTTTGTTAATAATAAAATATAACAGTCAAGAGAAATGGGACAGAAAAAAGTGATAGTCAAAAGATGTCGTTAAATTATTATCATCAAAAAGAGGAACTGCTAAAAGAAGAGAGCATAATTTCTGTAATCATAGAGCAGTTTGGAAGAGAGAAATAAAAAAATAATTACATGAGTGAGATGACTGAGAATAAGAAACTAAATACATTTAATCATCATGACAATAAAAAATAATCAGATGAATTATTTAATTCTAAGAGAATATTTCACTTGCTTATACAGAATGTTTCCTAAATGTAAAAAGAGAAGTTTGAATTCAGGATTTTTCAGTTGATTCATCTTCCACTCTATTCAAGCAACTCATACACATGACCACAAACATTCAGTGTAAGCAAATGAAATACTGCTGTAGAATTATATACTGCTTGAGAAATAGATTGCATCTTATTATAGTTCAGTCCATCCTTCTCCTATTAATATATATGGATACATAATGTCCAATAATATGAGGGGTTATATTGATGTAATGTGCACATGGGTATGACTATAATTTCAAATCCAACAAGGGCTTTGAGCTTCTCATCATTAGTTTTTCAATAAAGTGGATGGTTGAACAGTTAGAAGAGTGAAAAGTTTGAAACCTGTCCATTAAAGTTTGAGAAATTGTCATCTTAATATAAACCGAGCACTGATTGTATATATTTATGGGAGATTATGATCTGCTCCAACATATGAGTGATGATTCTGTATGAAATACTTATATTAAGAATCACGGAACTATTTCCACGTGTGTGTTGTCATTTATATCAGTTGCTTCAAGTAGAGAGAATGATGAATATATTGAAACACCTGAGTTCAAATCCCTCTATTTAGATAAGTTATTATTGTTTGAAAATTCATATGAAGTTTAAGCACAGAAGTGTCACAGCTATCAATACTTGATTACCTTAGTATACTTTTACGTTAACGATAAATGAAAATTGCTTAAAATTAATGAAAATATTTTGTATGATAAAATGCATGTGTGTGAAAGTTTGTATACATATGATATCAAAGTTCATTTATTATGTATATATATATGTTGATATGGTTTATAAAGTGTATATAAATTCGTCCCTCTATGACGTTTCTGTTTGTCTGCTTGGGTTAATGCATTTTCAGTGCTGCGCACAATCCTAGCTATTTTTTTAATTCTGTGATTATGATTATACATTAAGCTGAATGGAAAATCAGAAACTTTGTAGAGTAAAAAATTACATACTTAATAAGGCATATCATTATATATGTGCAAAATTTATTACATATAATTAATATTTACTGCGGCTGTAACCTCAAGCATATGCGTGTAAAATGTGATAGTAAGGACCTCTACAGGTGTTTAACCATAAGCTTACGATATTATTTATATACTGTTAAAATAATTAGCCTAGATTTAAATTGGAATTATTTTTTGGTATTATTAGTTATATATATTTGTGAACTTACATGTATTGTACTATGGTAACTATTTATATATCTTAACCACGATTTAAACATTTATTATTTTGTTTTCAAACTATTGACATCACATCTGTGGTCAAAAATCTTGAGCTTCAGAGTCTTCCACTTTACCAAGTGCAGACAATTAATAATGGAATGACATGAATAATGGTATGACACAGTGTTTGAGCACTATGGTAAGCATTTAAACAATTCCATTCAGTTTATCTGTTTCTCTACCACAGCACTAAACTGCACAACAGTGATAATCAAACAAGGGCAGGGTTTGGGAGAAAATTGCCATATGAATAGTCTAGGAGTACATCTGCTATGACCTTACATACACTAGATTAATTGCTATTAACTTTTATGATTTTAAGAATGACTTTTTTTTTTGATGTTGAAGTTTATGATAGATTGTTGCTTCTTATGTTTAGGTCTTTTATTATAAACTTTTCCAAAACATGGATTTTAATCTATCGTTTTTGCTTCAAATGATAGATCAGTTGTAATAAAAGATAAGCTCATTTCTTTACTGTCATTCATAATACTATTTTTAATTACTAAGCATCACATGGTCACCATCTCTTATACTAGCACATAATTGTTATTAAACAAGGCATAATGATGTGATGTGATGTATTATGGCTTCTCCTTAAATGAAGTCAAGAATATCTCAGCAATTATGCCCAGATAAACCTGTTAGCCACTTTATTTTACATTCTCCACTCTAAATTTACCCATAATATGCTCTATCCCATTTCCACGACATAATCTTTGTCAACTCTATAACCTTTATATCTAAATCCCTCTTATCTTTTCCCAAACCCAGCATAAAAACCAATAATTCACTTTCTGTATAATCACTCTTTTCATATTTATTTTTCCACAACTTCTATTATATGTACCCTTTCTGTTTTCAAACATTTACATTCAATTAACAAATGCCTAATATTTTCTATTCCTTCCTTACATAATTTACAAAATAAATCACCCATATTTTTCTATTTACATGAATATTCTTTTGTAGCTAAAGATACCGTTCCAGCCTTAAACAATAAACTACTTTTCTTACTATTATCATATATTAACTCACACCTAATATTTTGTTTATTTCTATATATATTTAAACTCTTTTTACTCTCCATACTATTTCTCCATCTCTCTAACTCCCTAGTCTTTATTAATAAATTTATTTTTTATCCCATTCCTTACTACTATAACACTCAATAATCCTCTTAACACAATCATCCCATCTTTTGTACAAATATACTGATATAAATTCTTTATCCAAATTTTTTGCATACCACATTACCTTTCTCACCCATCTTGTTACCTGCCATTTACTCATAACCCAATTAAATACTATTTTAGCTATTCTTTTATTAACCATAAACTGCAATCTACCAAACATTTTCATTTTACTTTTTGCATCTCTCATATGAAAACTTGACCATCCCATTTCTCCTTGAATTGCCTCCCTTGCTGTCCATACTTCTGCATCTAATGCATGTCTTCCTACTTCCCTTTGAGCTTTTTCTAAGTAATCTTAATATCTTTTTACTAACATATAATGCATCATTACCATATGCCAACCAGAGTAATCAATGGATGCCAGAAGGCTTGTGCATAAAATCCCTATCTAGTGCCTACTTATCCAGGCACAGGGTGGCACTACTGTATGGAGAGAGTTTTGCCTTGTTTATTTTTAATCACCTTAAAATTCAAAGCTATCAGTCACTTTTCTATCTTGTTTTTTATTGTTTATTTTCTATATGTGTAAACATTTTTAGGGAATATCATATTGAGAAACAATCATTTTAAAAAGAAGACCTTATTACTTAAGTAATTTTTTTTACCGTTTTAATTTTAATTTTTATCTTAATACTTTTTGTAATCCAAAGAGGAGAGTTATATATAGCTTTTTCATCTTAAGATAAAGTCATCAGATTCTCTGAAACATGTTTTATTTATTTGCATATGAGTATTTTTATTTCTGTATTTTTTAAATTTCAATTCATGAATGCTCAGCATGATGATTATTTGATATTTTTTCTGCACTTTTTGATTATAAAAAGTAAAAAAAAAAATTATCTCTTAAATTTATTTACCTGTCAACTACTTCTTTGTCTGACTGTTCATTGTGATCACAATTGCTTATTGATACAACTATTCACTTAACTACCCAAACTCCCTTTGTACCTATATATTTATAATATCTATCTATTGGTTGATCCAGGTGATTATCTATATGTCTATCCATGTATTGATTTCTTGTTGTCTTTACATCTTTTTATCTGCTTGTTCATTGATCTATATAATTGCTTCTTATCCTATTGTTTCTATGTATAAATAATATCTAGATATAAAAAATGTGCATTATTATACTTGTTAAAAAATAGCCCCATGCTTTTAATTATTCATCTTACCTTCTTCATCATAATTTATATATGATCGGATGAATGTTAACTATTCTGTTCATATTTATTTAACTCTGATTTCATTCTCAATTACTTTTTCATTTTTTTTTTCATCTTATTATTCTAGTAATGTTTTGTTTTTCCTTTCTTGTCATTGCCATCATTACACCTGAATATTACAAGACCATTTTCTATTTTTTGTTTGATTTGGAAAACTTACCTATCAACTATTTTAAGGTAAATCATAGTATTTTGTATTTGATAAAAATTCATTCCATTTATCTACTTTTATTTATCAAATTATACAATATTAAATAACTTGATGTGATAGTCGATTTTAATTGTGTGTATATATATATATATATATTACATTTGAAATAGTTGACAATTTAATAAATTAGAATTAATTGAAATAAATCATTAGCAGTTAGGATTGCACCATTTCTATTATATATTTTTTAAAACAAAACTGTATTAGGATTTGTTTGTCTATTTGATAACACAACTACTTGTTTTGCATTGAACTACTTAGAAACTATTTCACTTTATTAAAAAGTGTTTTTATATTCTTCCCCGTCCCCTGTAGTCAATTTTCTAAAATTATAGAATAGGACTATATTGACTAAGCATTAGTAACATTATGCATAGTTTTATAAATTTTTGAGTCTTATTTAAAATTAAATTAATAATAGAATGAAGATTTAGGGGAAAAAAACTTAATTAATTTAAAGAATTGTAAAAATTATAATGAATAAAAATTAACCTCAAGTGATAATTATTTTTGGGTATGTTCTATACTAACGTTGACACTCTTAGTCTATTATAGTCAATCATTTTGAATTTATCTGAAATTGATTTTATCAGTGGGAAAGTAGCATTTTCTTCTGTTTTGGAGTTAATATTACCACTGTATGTCAAAATCTATAGGTCTTTCTATCTTGGAAAAGTTGTAATTTGAAATTATTCTCCTTGAAATTTATTTGCAATTTATATGCAAAAAAAAAATCATGATCTGTTTTATGACTATTGAATGGTGTCAGTAACTGTGCATTCATGCATAGCAGTATATATGCTATTTCATGTTCAAAATCTATTGGTATTGAATTACACAAAGTAAATAGTATATTCATTCATTTTTGTTTGATGACTGAGATTGCATTATATTTTTATCATAATGTCTAATCTTTTTTTTATTTGGTTTATTTTAAAAATCTTTAAAATGGTTTGAAAATTTAAACACTCATTGAGTATGAGTTTATTTAATCAAATTCAATGATTTAGTCTAAAACAGGACATTTTATATTTTAAAAAATGTGATCTTTCAAAATAAAAAAGTATTTCTTATTGCTTATAATATATCCTTTTGGATCCATCAGTCTGTCAGTTTAATTTGACTCTTGGTTGGCCTAGCACAGTTGTTCTAGTTTAAATGCTTATAATTAGGTTGATTTAAATAGCTAACTTCACACATGCAAGATTTTCATACATATATATTTTTTTATTAACTCTTGTTTGGAATTCTTTTTTGTATACTTCTTAACAGAATGTGCTAAAATATATAGGTACTCAAACATATTACCCTGAGTTCAAAACTTAAAATGTTTTTAAATTTCAGGCTATTAGTTTGCATAATAAAATTAATTCAAAGATGAATGCTAAATGTATTACTGCCTTACTTCCAGTTTTGAATCCTAAGTCTCATTAATAAAAGCAAAACTAAGCACTGATATGGAGATGAAAATTTAAAGTCTCTATTATCACTTGATATAATCAGTCTTATTATAGGTGATACTAGAGTGAAAAGATAATTCTTGTTTTATAATATATACATATAAGTTTTACATTTTTAGCACAAACTTTTAAATCTTAATTTCAATAAAAAATAATAATTTAATGGTTTATTATTAGGAAATTTTAAGAAGTTTGTAGCGGCAATCCATGAATCTTGAGATTCAGTGTCCATCATTTTACAGAGTATTAAACCACTCAGAGATTAAATTTATTAATTACTATATGTTATAATATAAATTGACATATGTCATATATGTGTATTTTAATTTCCACCTAGCTTACGCTAGAAATCCAAATACTGTTCTTCACAATGCCAATCAGAATTTAATATAAGTAGATTATTGCAATCCTAACAGTTTCACATTGTGTTTAAACTAACTACATAATAACATTAAATATGAACTATAGAAGACAACAACAATTATAAAATTATTTAAAACCCTAAAAAATTGGGATATATTGTAGGTTAAATTGCATATATAATATTAATAAATGCACTAATAAGGCTAAGTATTAGTTGAAACATCTGTAGTATGTGAAATTGATTGGTTTATTTTATATTAAGTAAAAATTATATTAAAGTTTTAAATATTTGCACTAGAAAGCATAAGCTTTCATTTAAGCAATTATTTTCAGTGAATATAATATATTTACTTAAACATTTATAATATTTGTCTATTGTAAAACTTGAAATGAAATTGTTATTTCCTCTGACTTGCATAAAATGTTTATTTTCATATGACTACTTAAATACAATGTTAAATTATTATCAATATTTTTAAAAGTAAAATATGATAACACATGATCATAAGAATTTATATAAAAAATTCTGGGTTCTATTTTGACATGGTGAATCATTGTTTAAACCTTTAGCATATGTCATAAGATTAAATTGTAGTTAAATATATGTTATACATTTATTTGTTTATTTTAAACTAAATAGTGATTAATAATATTAATATTTAAAATATATGTGCTAGAACAGGGATGGAAAATCTTTTTAACATTGAGGGACTCATTCATCTTAGTCATAGTGAAAATGCTGCATGGGATCAATAAATCCATAATTGATTCTAGGATTTCTGAAAATTTATTTATATTAATACCCTTAGATAACATATATAAAATCTTGGTTACTATTATTGATATGCTGATATTCACACATCTTATTGACTACAACCTTTATTACATCTCATTTTAAATAAAAGTACGTTTTAAAACTATGGATAAAGCTGCACAAAAAACTTTAAAAGTCCACATGTGGCCTTAATGTCATGTGTTCCACACCTATATTCTAGAGTGAATAAATCTAAACAAGTCTTAAAAAATAAATAATTGAATGATTTATTGATGAAGAGTACATTAGAAATTTAAGTGCTATGATTGATGGATCTAAGCATGGTCAATGGAACTTAAGCTCCAATGTCCCACTCCATCACAACTTTCTACTTTCATTAATTATAAATATTGTCACTGTATTTATTAATATTTTTTTATAATATTTGAATATAAGTATAATGTATATATTGCACTTCAGATGTAATTAGAGAAGATTTGCACACAGTCTTTCAAAATGCAGCTATCCACTCCAACTTATATAATCATACACATCACTACATACATGTAAGAAAAGATAAATGATCTCCAATATATATAGATATTTAGTGCTGAACCAACACTCATGAATTAGTCCAAATCATCATCTCTCACACATATATACAATGAGTGCTTAGTTTATATTAAGATAGCAAATTTTCAAACTTTAATTGGAAAGTCTTTAATCTTCTTCATCCGCTAACTCTTTAGCCATTCATATTATTGAAAATCTAATGATGGAATGCACAAAGCTCTTGTTGATACCAATATTACTGTCATACATAATATACATGCAGTTTCATATTTATATGTTATCGGAAATATTAAAATTTAACAACTTAATTTCACTATTTTTTTTTTTTTTTTTGGAGATCAAAGTAATTTTCACCAGTTGGGTTACGTTTGAAACTTTTTATTCTGCTTAACCCTCTCTATTAAAACAAATTTTTATTTCATATTTTACTGAAGGTTATTTCATTTAAAAATTAAAGTTGATAAATATACAACTATACAAGCTGTTTATTAACCGAACAAATGTAGAGATTTTATGCATGTAAAATCTGAAAACTTTGTTTGTGAGATGTTAAGTATATTATATATCTGAAATTTGGTATCCTCCTATCTAACATTTCAGCCATCCATCATGGAGTTATGTTTCCTATTCAGTAGCAATTTCATCTTTTTAACAGTATTTTTATACAAATGTTTAAAAAGCTGTTATATATATATATATATATATATTTATTTTATTAACAGCTATGGAATATTAATATATCATTTAAGTAAAAGAACACCAAATCTTCAAAGTGCAATATACTGAGTTTTTAATTTTAGTCTGTACATTGAGGCATGCTGAAAAAAATCAAACAAGTACCATAAGAGAATAAAATAGAAAATTTGGTAATGTAATTGATTTCATAGTTACAGTTCATTAAATTATTTATTATATATATATAAAGGACAATGAATGGCATGTGATAATTTACTATAAATGACAAGAATTATTATTTGCCTAGAGTTTTTTATTGTTTAAACATTTGAAACTATTTTCAAGAGAGAAATTGTACAGCATGCTTATTTAATATTAGGCTCTTTTTTTTATAAATATTAAATGTAATAAAAAAGGGATAAAGATAAAGCTATTGGATCAATGAATTTTTTTTATATGATTGAGAAGTATGCATCATATTACATGCATATATTTTTTTTTGATTAATTTATATTAATGTATAATTCAAAACAACTAAATGTCCAGTTTACTGATGAGTAATTAGATGGCTATGGATTGACAATCTTGGAAAAGATCGAGAGCTAGAAATTCTCAAATAGTTGCAAATTTTTGAAATTTCATTTTTATTGTTTTGTCAAAGGAAAGAAGGTTAATACATTAACTTGGGCACTACAAACTATTCAGAATACTACATAATTGTAGTATTACAACAGTATTATTGCTTATTAAATAGTTATTATTTTAAAATGATAGCAATTCTCACCATACAATAGTGACACCATATTAATTAATGGATGGTACAACATTTTTTTATGATGAAAGCCACAAGCTAGTAACTAGTCTGGCGATGTTGGATGAATAGGATTTGATGCAAAAAGATTCTAACATCTGTTGATTAATATGGCTTTCACTGGGTGGCACTACTATATGAAGATAGTTGCTATTGTTTTAACAGCTTGTATAAGCATAAGAAATGATGATCATGTAATGTTTTCATTGTTATTACTTTTGTCATCACTATTAATAACAAAACATAAAAAAAACAGGGTTATCTTAACAGCAAAAAAAATGAGATAAATAACTCCAATAAATTAAAGACCAATTTTGTAATAACTATGCACACCCATCTATAAAACACAAATATACCTAAATATAATACATACCGATCCTTTAATCTATTTGATTTTTTGCAATGGCATTTTTAAACCTCTTTGATAATAATTATTTTCTACATCATAGCTCTGTATTGTCATTCATTCATAATTATATCCTTTCAATGAATTCAATCATTATTGCATACTGTGAGAATATTTTTAAAATAGCTTTTAAAATGTCTTTTTAGAAGCCTATTACTCTCTACTCATTTCACTTGACTAAACCAACAAAGAGGATATATTTTAATTACATTTCATATTTTTTATACAATAGTAAATTTCAGGCTTAAGAGTTAAATGTTTCTAAATTAAAGCTTCATTTGATACTTGGTGCTCGAGTGTCACACTATAACCTACAAAGCCATACTTATTTGATTGTCGCTCTTTCCCCCATAACCACAAATTTGTATGGATTAAAAAAAATGTTCATAATTTATTCATTTTTTGTTCTAGAAACTATTTTACCATATATTTTGCAATCTATATTTTACTATATTATTTACAATCTAATTTTCTTAAGGAAATTGTGGTATAATAATTTCCTCTTTATAATTATTAAATAGTCAAAAAAATCACCACACGAGTTTTAAAAAGTTGTACTATTTGGCAACATATCTAGACTTTATAATAATTATTATAATTATATGAATAATGTTAATACGCTAATACAAGAAAAGATTTCATTTTGTTAGACAAATAATTTTGCACCAACAAATGATTAAATTTTACGTTTTATTAGTTTTATTTGGCAGTTTATTCGTTTCAAAAATATTAATACTTAAATATTTAATGAAAAAAAATTGCTATAATTTGTACAAAGTGCAAATAAATAAATAAAACAGCACATTTTTTAATACCATAGTAAAACATTATATGCATACCAATAGCCTACATTTAAACTGTATTTGACAACAGTAACTCTTTTATTTTTACTCCAGAACTAATCAAGTTGGCTTGGGTTCAAATTTATAGAATGCTTTAAAATTTTGAGATGATTATTTTAGTAGCATAATTATTATTAGAAGTGTTTGCTGAATAGCTGTAATTCTTAGTGGAAAATAGAAAATTTTCTAGAATTTATCACAAGCATTGTTGGAACTATTGGAATTGTTGATATTTAAAAAAAGACTACTTAGATTTGTGTAGTCGTTTTAGTGTTGGTCATTTTTTCTTTTTACTTTATGTACCAACTAAAAATAATTAGATACTTCTTTATTAATTAATGTTAAACACCTGACCAATTTGATTAAATGCAAACTGAATAAGTTCACTAATGATTTTTTTAATTATCTCAAAAATGTATCTCTTATGTAAACATGAATTTCAGATTATAACAACAATATCAAGACTATTCTAATATGACAATAAGTTGATCATACTAAATGGTTACATGTATGCATAATATATACGTAAGTCTAAGAAAATGAGAAATTGCAACAATAATGATAGATAAGTTGAGTTCTGGAGTAAAAAGCATGTTGAATATCTAAGTAGAAAGGGTATCACCCAAGCAGCAACACATAATCATACATATTCTTTCACCCCATTTTTAAAATGGCACCATAGATATTATCTAATCATTTGATTATTAAAACAAAAATAAAGATTGAATTAAGTATAATATTTTTGCTTCTTTGTATAATATAAAGTCAGAGTAAATAGAAAAATACAGTGATTTCAAAATTTACAAAAGAGAAAATATATAAAGTTTTTTTAAAAACAGATAACTATTTTAGTGACATTAATAAAGTTTATTATATATATAAAAATTTATATTTTCA
The DNA here is from genome assembly GCA_028023455.1 of Epiperipatus broadwayi. Taxonomy (NCBI): domain Eukaryota; kingdom Metazoa; phylum Onychophora; class Udeonychophora; order Euonychophora; family Peripatidae; genus Epiperipatus; species Epiperipatus broadwayi. Next base: position 1,928,008 of record JAQFVV010012489.1, on the reverse strand, counting down.
GTTTGTAAGTTTTTTTTATCACCTTTTCACTTTTTAAATTAAAATAAATCCAGTGAAACAGCTTAAGGCTGTAAGCATTAGAAGTTCATTATGAAGCAGATTTTTACTTACAACAGAGTAACTTAACTTCTCTAAAAAAAAATAAACCCTTAGTATTTACAACCTAGGAGAAGCTACAGATTAAATCAATGCATTTCCCCCCCTCATCGATCTTCTAAAAGTCTTGCAAAATATTCTGTCAAAGCAATCAGTTCAAATTATATTTGCTATACATATATATAATTTCTATAATCAAAAGCAATAGATGAATTAAGCAATGGAGTATTGTAATAATCTTGTAGGTTTGATTCAGAGTGGTTGACACAGAAACTCAAGTTCCATAGATCTTGATCTATTTAGTTGTTTACAATGGACAAATGTTTTTAAAACTCTTATGCAATGAATCATTTGATCATTATTGTCATTATCATTTTAATATGATCAAGCAATTATAATCCATTTTCCTTTGACATTGTGATCTTTTAACACAAATTATTTATTTTGGTTCTAACTTGTAAAGTTAGATCTTAAAGTTCAGTAAACTCTTCACAACATTATACTCTGCACCTAAAATTTTTAATATAAAACCTAAAAAAAGGTGTTATATGCAGAAGTTATATATATAATAAATAAGGTATATAAGCACAGACTTTCACACGACTCACCACTCTCCACTCTATCTCATAATACTGATACACTTGAACACATATATGTTAAAAAGATAAATAATCACCAATATAAGTATTTCATGCTAAACCAGCAATCATCAGTTCGTCCAGATTACCATCTCCACACATATATGCTATAAGTGCTCAGATATATATATATATATATATATATATATATATATATATATATATATATATATATATATATATATATATATATAAGATAACCAATCTTTATACTTTAATGGACAGGCTTCAATCTATTCCACACTCCAAGTCTTCAACTGTCTATCCAATTGAAAATCTGATGATGGAATGCTCAAAGGTCACCCTGAGGCTATACATGAAAAACTATCTATTAGAAAATGGATGTCATATGAACATGTTTTAAAAACAATCATCTTATGTAGTGGATTTCCAGTATTATCTATATTAAGTTCTTTTTTAATGACATACTCTATAGTAAAAACTACAAAAAATTTTGATTGTTTTCCATCTTTTGATTCATTGATCAACACAATTTAAACAAACATTTAGTATTTAAAGGCTTATTTAATTTTTAATAAAAATATTTAAATGATTGATTGTTTAAGAGATTGTGTGATGTTTGAGCAATCGAAGTGACAGTGTTGAGGTTTGATCTAAAATTTTAGTTCTTAAGTCCACCATTTTACACTGCACTAACTACACTGGGTGTGATCTTTAATGAACTCTAAATTATTATTATTAGCAGTATTATTAGTACTAATGGTAATAGGAGAGAGATGGGCTTCATTTATACTATGATGTATCCTATTTGCAAAGCACTAGTATGATCCCTCTCCTATTATTATAAGTGGATATGTAATGGTCTGATAATTTGAGGGATTAGATTGACATAATGTCTATAAGGATGTGGCTACAATATCAAATCCACCAAAGACGTTGAGCATTGCATCATTGGTTTTTCAATGAAATGGATGGTTGAATTGTTGTAAGGGTGAGAAGAGTGAAGACTTCCTTTAAAGTTTAAGAAATTGCTATCTTACTTAATGCCAAGCATTGATTATATATATGTGTGGGAGATTATGATCTGGACCAAATGATGAGTGTTGTTTTTGTTCAAATTATGTATATTGGAAACATTTATCTTTTTCACGTGTGTGTGGTCATACATATGGATTTGCTGAGATGGAGTGAAGGATGAATATAGACTGAAAATTTTTAAGTTCAAATCCATCTATTTAGTATAGGTGTGTATATTAAATATTTTACTGGATAATGTTTATGCATATTTATGGCACATTTATGATTTTAGGATTTGAATCAAGGTGAGATTTAATTTTTTTTCCAGATATTTAAGCATTTCCAAGTAAGCATATGGTTTTTTTTCTTTGATAGTCAACATACAATTAATTCAACTATTAAACAATTATTTATAGATAAATGGGTATCAAGTTATTATTAACTAGATAGACAAAAAGAAAAAAAACACAAAATCTCACATCACTCAGCAGTTAATTAATTGATTAGAAAATTTTTAATTTTTGTTATTCTTCTTGGAAAAAAATGGAAGAGAATTTGTTCTGCTATGACTATTTAATACAGTTACCAAATAATAGTATAAAAATTATATAAAAATATGTATATTCTCTATAAACTTGTTCTTTCTTAATTCCAGGCATTTTAAATTTCTGGAAGCCATATATATATATATATGACTTCCAGAATTTATTTCAATAATATTTAATTAATGAAAAATTTATTTGTGTGTATATATATATATATATATATATATGACACTTGAAGTGTTAAACCTCTGAGTTCTGGCCATGCTAATGCAAAGTTTTAAATATCAAAGTCAATTGGATTAATAAACAAAATATATATAACTTGAGTCTGCTTTGCTATTCTTATATTGATCATAAATTAAAGCAATGAGAGAAATGGGTGGATATCATATTAATTTAAATGTTATAGCCATTTCATTAAAATCAGCCCTATGTTTAAATAACATTTTGGCTGCTTTGATATTTTTTCTAATATTTGTCATTGTTTTAAATGATGATCCATATGAGAACTTGGAAATCAGATGAAAACGCTTCATTTTTCTGTTTATAGTATGATTGACTTTGATACTATGGAACATCACATTAATATAGCCAATGTTTGGAGGTTTACCATTTCAAGTATTACTTATTTTTCAGTGCTGTAAAATTCTATTATTGTATATATTTATATATACATATTTACATTTTTTTTGAAAAAAAAATCATGATGTGATGATTATTATATCTGTCTCCATGCCTTAACCTTCAATTCTGAATTCAAATTTTATATATTGTGAGGACAATGAATATGGCAGCAATATGTAATATCACACACAGTGAGGTCTTTAAATAAAAAAATTAAATCATTTGATATATATATAAGTTAACAATGGAAATTATTTATGTAAACAATCAGAGACAACTTTAACTTTGATGTTGCTATGATTACCTAGCAACATCAGAAGCAAAGTTGTCTCTGATTGGTTACATTGTTATAATCTCTTAATTATCAATGTTTACATCATAATAAATCCTTGAAAATATTTTATTCAATATTTATACATATATATGTAATAAATAAATAAGTCATGAGAACAATAAATTTTTGAACATTATATGAGAAATAAATTGCACATGTGTAATTTATTATTATTACATGTGTTTAACTTGTGGTAAATATAGATTACATATATATATATTGTTTAAATGAATTTTATTATAAAATGTTTTGCAACATTGTTCATTGACAAATACTTGTTCCTTTCTCATGACTTTTGTCTGGATTTGGGGGTTTATAGAATTTGTTTTTTGATAGATATAATAAACATCTCCACACTTCCCCGTTCTTTTCAAATTCATATAAATAAAGATATAATGAAAGACAAATGACCCCCAAGATGCATTTCATGCTGAACCAGAACTCATCAGTTGGCCCAGGTCACTATCTCTCATATATATCTCTATTATATGCAAAGTATTTATCTAGAGTAAAAATTTACCATTGTCAAACTCCCTCCACTCATAACTTTGATGCCATCCACCTCAGATAAATACATTAATGATTATTACTAATCATTTTTGAAAATAGAGATTATCTCTAGCACAGATATAAACTTTAAACCTCAGTTAAAAATTAATATATCTGATGTTTTTTTTTTTTAAATTTACACACATGGAGTTATTCACCTTTCACTGTCCTGTATATAATATCTTGATAGATAATAAACACCTCCACACTTCCCCATTCTTTTCAAATTCATATAAATAAAGATATAATGAAAGACAAATGACCCCCAAGATGCATTTCGTGCTGAACCAGTACTCATCAGTTGGCCCAGGTCACTATCTCTCATATATATCTCTATTATATGCAAAGTATTTATCTAGAGTAAAAATTTACCATTGTCAAATTCCCTCCACTCACAACTTTGATGCCATCCACCTGGATAAATACACTAATGATTATTACTAATCATTTTCGAAACTAGAGATTATCTCTAGCACAAATATAAACTTTAAATCTCTGTTAAAAATTAATATATCTGATTTTTTTTTAAATTTATACACACTGAGTTATTCACCTTTCTCTGTCCCATATGTAATATCACACCTCCATCCTTCCCTGTTCTTTTCAAATTCAAATAAATAAAGATATAATGAAAGACAAATGACACCCAAGATGCATTTTGTGCTGAACCAGAACTCATCAATTGGCTAAGTCATTATCTCTCATATATATATCTCTATTATATGCAAACTATTTATCTAGAGTAAAAATTTACTATTGTCAAACTTCCCCCACTCATAACTTTGATGCCATCCACCTCAGATAAATACACTAATGATTATTATAATCATTTTCGAAACTAGAGATTATCTCTAGCACAGATATAAACTTTAAACCTCAGTTAAAAATTAATATATCTTATTTTTTTTAAAAATTTACACACACCGAGTTATTCGCCTTTCTCTGTCCCGTATGTAATATCTTGATAGATATAATAAACACCTCCACACTTCCCTGTTCTTTTCAAATTCATATAAATAAAAACATAATGAAAGACAAATGACCCCCAATATGCATTTCATGCTAACCCAGCACTCATCAGTTGGTCCAGGTCATTATCTCTCATATATCTCTATTATATACAAAGTATTTCACAACATCACATGATGACCATTTTATGTGCTTACACAGGCAGTTAATAACAATAGCAAGCTCTCCATATAGTAGTGCCACCAACTGAAAGCTTTTGTAATCAATGGATGCAGGAAGGTTTGTGCATAGGAATTTTATGCACAGACCTTTCTGTACCCATTGATTACAAAGGCTTGCACTGAGTTGCAATACAGTATGGAGAGTTTGTTATTAATCTTTTTTTATCTTCTAATGTTCAGTTTATAAATTTAAAACTTAGACCCCAAATTGAGAAAAGTAACAGGTTAAAGTTGTTTTTTTTTTCAATTGTTTTTTTTATAAAAAAAACATATTAAAAAACAAAAACAAAAAAAATTTAACCTGTTCCTTTTCTCAATTTGGAGACTAAGTCTCATGATTTCCCTTTGACATATCTTGTTTGGAAGATTATATCTTCAGCAAATCACTGGGATCACTGAAATATTTAAACCATTCATTTTCAACAATTTGAATATAAATTAAATGATATTTCAACTTGAAGAAAAATTAATCAGTTGAATACTATTACAACTGTCATCTGAATTCTTATTTTTTATTCAAAAAGTGATCAAGTATACAATAGTCATTTAAAAGAGTGCTATCCAGTGATTTACTGGAATTGCAATAGATATTTCTGATCTATTTGTTATATTCAAAAGACTGAAAAAAGATTGTAATTATGGCTAGCAAGAATACCACAATTATTTCATCAAATAACTAAGAATGCAAACATAGACAATGAAGAAATTTTGATTTCTCTTTTTAATGATATCTGAAACAGACTTACATGTGTTTATTTCTCAATATGATAAAAAATAATTAAAGATAAAATTTGAGACAAAATTGATTTATATGTAATTTAAAAATGAAAGTGCAATTAAACAAATACACAATCTCACAGTTAATGCAGACATATAAAATTATAATGTAAGAGACTTATAAAAACTGGATTACCAATTAGAGTATTAAAGATAATAAACTAGGTCAACATGGGTGTTATGAGAATCTCAACCTCAGGGTAGCCTTTGAGCATTCCATCATCGGATTTTCAATTGGATGGATGGTTAAAGAGTTTGAGTGTGGAGTGGTTGAAGCCTGTCCATTAAAATATGAAGATTGGCTATATTAATATATATCTGAGCACTTATTGCATATATGTTTAGAAATGATAATCTGGACGAACTGATGATTGCTGGTTTAGCACGAAATACGTATATTAGTGATTATTTATCTTTTCAACATATATGTGTTCAAGTGTATCAGTGTTATGAGATAGAGTGGAAAGTGATGGGGCGTGTGAAAATCTGTGCTCATATACCTTATGTATTATATATGTTTATACAGATACGTAATAAACCTGTATGTCAGCTATAATAAACTAATGTAAAAATAAAATAGAAACTTAATGGCACATTGACTTCAGCGAAAAAACTGGAAACATTACAGTGTTTGCTAAAGCAATATTTTTCATATAGGGCACCAGAGGTATTATTGATAATGCATTGTTTATTGGCTATTGGTTCATTACAATATCCATCTTCTTAGGACCCATTGACAATATCACATGGCACTTGACACTAGTATTTACTGATATGAAACTTCCTTTTGAAATCAAAATGTAAAGCGGATATATATATAAAGGCTGTACACTTTTGTAAAATATTTCATAAGTTTTGATTTTTTTATAACGATGCTAGGTACTGAATTAAAAAATATTAATTAGCAGAGTGTTTTATGCGGGGAAAAAAAGAATTTCTGATTTCATTAGGATTGTAAATTAAGTAATTACGTTTTAACCACAAAAGTTATTATTAAAACTTCAATGCTAAAAAAACAACAAAAGAATAAATGTGAAATAATAATAGATAAAACGTATTTTTAATCTTTTTGTTTTTTAATATATGGAAATATAATTGTGATTTATTATGAAAGGTCAAATATTTTTGAAACTTTTAACATCCTATAAGTTATAAAGAACTGCATAAATGCAGGATTTTATATAACGGTTGCATCAGCTTGTATAGTTTTACGCTTGTAAAGTATATAATGCAATTGGAAAAATTGTAAATAACAAAATCTAATAATGTTTAAAAATCTTTTTATAACCATATTTTGAAAAAAATAAATGTCAACGTTTTAGTTTTTAGATTACAGTTTGAATTGCTATAGTTCCAATGCTCTAATGCATTCAATTTGGTTTTAGAAGTCCATATATGGATACTGAAAACGACACACATCTAATACAATTCAGTTTTAAAATGTACATATTAGAATATTAATAAAAAATAATCTAATAAAAATAGATCATTGCAGTAATGAAACAATAGCATAGTAGTGAATTGAAATAGACCACATAACAGGATAAGTCAATATTGAGAGAAATTATAAGAAAATAGCTGACTAAACAATAATTCATGTTGGTGCTAATTTCACAAAACACTTAGGTAATTTGCTTATTCTGAAATTGCTTATTCTGAATGTTTCTTATACATGCAAGTAGAGAAATTTGAACTTAAGATTTTTTAGTCCATATTTGTCCTCCACTTCATTTTAAGCAAACAATACACATGACCACATATATACAAAAAAGATAAATGATCTCACTATATGTATTTCATGCAGAACCAGCACTCATTAGTTGTTAAACCATTAAGCATCAGATGATCACCATCTCTTATACTAGTATATAATTGCAGTGCTCTCAGATCCAAAGCTCCTCACTGATGAAGGCCACAAGCCAGAAACTAGTCTGGGGATATTGGATAAGTAGGCATTAGATAGGGATTTTATGCACAAGCTTTCTGGCATCCATTGATTACTCTGGTTTGCACAGGGTGGCACTACTGTATGGAGAGTTTTGTCTTGTTTATAAACTCATTAGTTGTGTCAGATCATAGTCTCCCACATATATATATATATATAATCAATGCTCAATTTATATTAAGATAGCAATTCCTTAAATTTTAATGGACAGGCTTCAATCTTTTTACTTTTCTATCATTGTTTTTTCATTGATATGATGGTTGAATAGTTGGGTAAGAAGATCAAAGCCTATCCAGAAAAGTTTAAGGAATTGCTATCTTAATATAAAATGAACAAGGGTTATATATATGTGTGGAGAATTTGGATCTGACCCAACTGACGGGATGCTAGTTCTGAACAAAATATGTATATTGAGGATCATTTATCTTTTTCACATGTATGTCATTGTGTGTATCAGTTGCTTGAGGTGGATTGGAGGGCAAATATAGACTGAAAAAACCTAAGCTCAAATCCCTCTATTTACAAAGCACTTATGAAATTCAAACTTAGGCATTTTAATTTTTTTAATTTTTTATTTGTCATTTTTTCAATCATGGATTATTGGCATTGCAGATGGTGTGATGATCTTGGAGAGGGGAAAGCATTACTATACTGATGTAAAGACTTATTATTCTTTAATTTGCCACCAGGAATTGCATAATCAATGAAACTTACTACATAATCATTGACTGTTGTTGATAATATAGAAAATTTATACAATCTATCTATCCATCACCTTAAAAAATTCAAATACTTTTATCTTTTTTTTTCAGTCATGTAAGTTAATATAGTGCCTAGATATTTTGAGATTATCATACCATTGATCAGCTTGTTAGACTACCTGTGACAATTTTATTATGTGTTTGTGCAAACCGATTTTCTTTCCATAATTACACACACAACCTTTCTGATTCCAATTATTTTTTATACACCTTGTTTTAACTTAAGCCCATACAAATTAAAAAGACAATTATGGGAAATACTTTGGAGGCTGGTAGTCATTAGTTGTGATCTTTGATTGAGACAGTACAATCACTCATGATTCTGCTTGGTAATGGGTTTAAGACAAAAATTTCAGCTGTTGAAAATTGTATGTTTGGGCAACCTATTTAGAGATTTTCCTGTCTTTCATAGAAGTGAAAGAATCTGTAAAAATATACTCTAAAAATGGCCTTCTCACATAGTTTGGGTAGATTGACATGTTTAATGAATTAATCATCAAACTATTAGAAATAATAGTAATGGTAATAATAGAAGTAGTAGTACTAAAACAGGAAGTAATAATAATAAGTAGTAGTGGTAAAGCAGGAGGCAGTGGTAGTGCTAAAATAGGTATTATAACTCTATTTTTTCCTTAAATGTAGGTACAAGATATGTCAAAATTCCACTGATACAAAATCTTCAAGACTAGAATAAAGGACTTGACTAGGGTCTAAGAATCCATCAAGTATTATGATTGTTATGGCTGTGGTGGTTGAAACTCATTTTCCAAAAGAAGTTTAATAAAAGCAGGTGAATGGCTATAAGTTTTTTTGGAAGGTCAAATCAGTCAGTGAAACAAGAATGCTATTATTCTTCATTACAATAATGAAGTGGTAAAAATGTTAAAATATATTTACTTAACGATACTAGCTCATTTTATTGAAGTCTTTACTCTACTCTAAGAAAAAGCTTTTATTTCTTTCTATATAGAATTATTACAATAATCCCTTTAAAAAACTTTTTTTTTTTTACTTCTTAGAGACTTTATGTGCTAAATAATGATTCTATAAATTCAAATAGACTGTTTTTGAATTTTTGAACAACACATATATTGACTATGACAAACATTTTGTTTAGGTAGAAAACCACTATAAAAAAGATGGATATATCCACTATCAAAATAATGGCATTTAATAGATTATGTTATAGTTAGAAGTAAAAATACAAGAGAATTTCATATTATGTAAGCACTTACAAGCATAAATTGTTAGACAAAACATAGATTAGTATGCTCTGAAATTAAAATGATAGATGCATTAAAATGGATATTCCACTCACATTCACTAAAAAATTAATATTCATTTTTTGGAAGAATTACTATATGTACTGAATTCCAACAGTTATCAAAGACTAAAATTGCTAATTTGCAACTTCAGGACTATCATACTACTTATGTATGGACTTCTTGTAAGGAGTGTATTGTGGATATGAGGAAATCTATTCTTGAGTTCACCAAAAAAGAATAATGACCATTTTTCTGACAATGATATTATTAATGATTTGATTAAAAGGAATATTTTTGGCTTGATAAAATAACAGTCTAATTGCAAAACTGCATAATAAATGTAGAGATAAGCAAAAATTAACAGGTTTAAAAATGACATTGGATTAAAACTGTAAAGAAGATAATTTATTATGGTTACTTAGATTTTTTTGTTGATGTACTGACAGCAATGTGCAAACTTGAAAAAAAACAGGATCACAATTCTATTAAAACCAGAAATTATACTCTCTTATATGATAATATTTTAAATAGGTGGAAGGAGGATTTTGATTATTTTTTGAGTTATGATACATGAATTGAGATAGCTACTTTTATTTATATTTTCATTTTATGTACTTGTTTCGATTTGGAGGATTTTTGATTATTTTTTGAGTTATGATACATGAATTGAGATAGCTACTTTTATTTATATTTTCATTTTATGTACTTGTTTCGATTTGGACAAAGATATTCAGATTAGTGATGTCAAAATAGTTCTTTATAATTTTAAAAATGGAAGTGCTGTTGGTCCTGAAGAAACTTTAATATATGATGATGATATATTAACTTCAAAAATATTGAAATTTTTTAGGTGTATCATCATCATCATTATCAACCATTATCAATCCACTGCAGGATGAAGGTCTCTCCAAGTTTAATCCATCTTCTCCGATCTTTAGCTTCTCTTCTCCACATCACCCCTGCACACTTTCTTATTTCATCCATCCATCTCACATGTGGTCTCTTTCTGGGTCTTTTACAATCTCTTGGAATCCAGTTTAAAATTTCAATTGTCCATCTATTATCATCTCTTCTAACAATATGTCCAGCCCAACTCCACTTCAATCTTTTAATTTTTTCAATGAGGTCAGTAACACCTGTTTGTTCTCTTACCCATACATTGCATTTACGATCTCTTCTTGTTACTCCCAACATACATCTCTCCATACTTCTTTGAGTGGTCTGAAGTCTCTGAATTGCTCTTCTATTAAGTGTCCAAGTCTCAGATCCATAAGTAAGAACTGGTAAAACACATTTGTTAAAAACCTTCCTTTTCAAACACATAGGCATATTTCCTTTTAGTATCAAGTTATTTCTACCAAAAGCACTCCAACCAAGTTTAATTCTATGATTAATTTCCTCCATTATGTTTCCATCTGTATTAATAATCTGACCAAGGTATTTGTAACTGTTAACTTCTTCTAATTCATCATAATCAATCTTTATTTTCATATTTTGAGCAAATCGATTAAACATTACTTTAGTCTTTTTAACATTTATCTTTAGTCCTACTTTCATCTGATAATTCCTGCAACATTTCCTGCAGATCTGAAGCATTATTTGCAAAAACAACTACATCATCTGCGAAATCTAAATGACTTAAATAATCACCATTTACTTTCACTCCTTTAGTTTCCCATTTTAATCCACAAAATACTTCATGCAGCACTGCTGTAAAAAGTTTTGGAGATATGGAGTCACCTTGTCTTACACCTTTCTCAATGTTGACTTTCCCAGTGTCATTATGTAATCTAATTGTTGCTGTTGCATTTTTATAAATATTCTTTAAAATATGACAATATCCTGGATCTATACCTTGATGATCTAATGCTTTAATCACTGAAGAAATGTTTATAGAATCAAATGCCTTTTCATAATCTACAAATCCTAAGCATAATGGCAACTCATATTCATTTGTCCTTTCTATAACTTCTCTCAATACCTGGATATGATCTACTGTACTAAAACCACTTTTAAATCCGGCTTGTTCTCTTGGTTGGTGGAAATCCAATGTTCTCTGTAGACGAGTAGTAATTATCTTGGTAAAAATTTTATATAAAACTGATAAAAGGCTGATAGGTCTGTAATTTCTAATATCTTCTTTATCACCTTTTTTAAATATTAATATTATTACTGCATTCTTCCAATCATCCGGTACATCTTTATCATTTAGACATTTGGTATATAACTTTGCTAAAAATTTTTCTATTTCTTCACCTGCTTCTTTTAATATATCAATTATAATTCCATCATTACCTGGAGCCTTTCCTTTCTTCATACATTTAATTGCATGTCTCACTTCTTCATTTAAAATTCTGGGCAATTTGGAAGATGTAATAGATATAGGAGGTACTTGTTCTTTATTACTATATAATTCTTGATAAAAATCTTCTACCAATTTCATGATGTCATCTCTCCTTTTAGTAATAATTCCATCTTTTTTTCTTATTGCAGATATAAATTTCCTACCAATACCAAAATGTTGTTTTACATTCTTAAGACTTTTATTTTCTTCTACAGCTTTCCTTGCTAGTTCACAGTTATACTTTCTTATATCATTTTCAACTCTTTTCCGCACCATTTTACAAAATTCGAGATATTCAATTCTTTTTAATGCATCATTTTTGTATATCTTCATATTCCTTCTTTTCTTCATAAATTCTCTAGTCTCAGTAGAAATTTTATTGGTCAATTGCTGTTTCTTTCTACCAGCTATCTTTGTTGCAGTTTTCAAAAGTGTATCAGTTATTTTCATATTAATTTCATTCAAATCTGAATCATGTTCAAAATCTACTAATACTTGAAACCGATTTGTAAGTTCTAATTTAAATTCATTAGAATGTTTCTGAAGATTAGGAATATCAACTGTAAATATTGTTTTTCTTAATAATTTTTGTCTCTCTAGTTTTACATTAACACGTATCTTACACCTTACTAATCGATGATCACTTCCTGTGTTAAATTTATTAAGAACATTACAATCTTGAAATATGTATTTCCTGTTAGTCAAAATATAATCCAATTCTGCTGTACCTTCATTTGGATGCTTCCATGTCCATTTCCTTTTAACATTTTTCTCAAAAAAAGAATTCATAATATAAAGTTTTTCTTTTTCTGCAAACTCCACAAGTCTATGTCCTCTCTCATTTCTATTACCATAACCAAAATTACCCACAGCACTTTCATCTTTCATTTTTTTACCAATTCTAGCATTAAAGTCTCCCATAACAATTTTAAAATGGTGTTTACTCTGATCAAAAGCCTTTTGTACATCCATATAAAAATCTTCTACTACTTCATCACTATGAGAACTTGTTGGGGCATAAACCTGAATTATCTGCATTTGGTATCTGCTATTAAGTTGTATAACTAATCTTGCCACTCTGTCCGATACACCATCAATCTCCACAATATTGTTCTTCCACTTTTTATTTATAATGAATCCTACTCCACTTGTATTTCCAATATTTGTGCCTTTATAATAGAGTATATGTCCACTTTTTAAATCAATTGTCTCTTCACCTTTCCTTCTAACTTCACAAAGTCCAATAATGTCCCATTTAATATAAGAGAGTTCTTCTTCTAATTCTTGCAATCTTCCTTCACTTGAAAGTGATCTGCAGTTGTAAGTACCTAAATAAAAAGTCATCATCAAATGGCAGCCTGGGTCCACAATCAGGGGATTCTTAGCACTCTCCGCCTTCGGCCACCAACCGCTGCCTTGGTTGGTGACTTTACAGCCTCCTGGGAATAAGGGCCATGCTTTATTTTTGTCTGTCATAATTGTATATATGTATTGGGAAAATATTTATCATTTACACAAACATTCATTCTGCCTTATCAGGCACTGAGAAGAAAGACCATGGTGTTTCTTGATCTTAAACTCAGAGGTAAAAAGCCAATAAACTCACCACGCTGGCTAATGCGTGTTGGTGAGCAGCCCATCCATGTTTGTATACTATATGAATAATCACATAGTAATAACAGCTGCAACGACAAGAACGTATGGAGTGGACATTAGGAATTTGCCCTGCTCGGTTCCTTTAAGGCCTCCAAGAGGAATCAAAAGGTCTCCTTTCAGTTAATAGCAAAACTCCTTTCTGCAGCCTTTTAGGTGTATATGAACACATAAAGTTGAACCATCCTGATGTTAAAGATGTTTCTATTGTTCCAATTTTTAAAAATAAAGAAAATATATAAGATTTCAGGAATTACCAAGTAATATCATTATTATCCACTACAGCAAAAGCACTGTCAAAAATTTTATTGAATAGATTGCTTCCAGTTATAAATAAATGGTTTCCAGAGACTCGTTGTGATTTAGAAAATGAAGAAGAACTATAGACATAGTTTTTATTGATTAAGCAAATACAACAAAAGTGTTGGAACAAAAAGGATTGTATATATTGGTTTTATGATTCAGTCAATCAGATTTATGGCATTGTTAAAAATTATTTGATAGTTTTTTTTTTCTCATGTGTCATAGCATCAGCCTCTCAACCACAAATGCTTGACAATTATTTGATAGTTTACCAAAATTTATTTACATGATACAATTTGTAATAGAATGAGAGGAAGTATTATTACTACACATGAAAAATCTATGACATTTGAAATGAAAACAATAGTGAAACAAGTTTGTGTGTTTGCTCAATCATTGTTTTTGATTTTTATGGCAGCAAACTTTAGAAAAGTTTATAGGTGGCTTAATCCAATAGGGATGAAAATGCATTGCACATTTGGTGATGGAATTTTTAATTTCAATCAGTTGAAAGCATTATATATATATATATTGTAACGGAAACCCGGCGATCGAAAGCTTAAACTTCCCTTTTATATAGATATAATGGGGAATTCTTATAATTTAAGATCACCCACTTTCCACTACCACAAGCAGAGAGAAGATATGGACAAAAACGAGTCTATATCCGTACTTGACCGAACTTGTATGCTATACAGGTATATCCCCAGGTTATATTTCCCGGTCAACTTTCTCCCGACTGCTGTAAGATTTAACAGAGTTACAGCGCTTGGATAATTATAAATTTAATAGGATCAAATACTGCACCACTAGCTTCACATGTTAATTAAGTACTCAAATGCATAATAATTATTCCCAACCCTAAGATTATATTATTTTTTGGAAGTGGCGAAGAAAGAGATGAAACAGATTTTACATAAATAAAAGATATTTAATACAATAAATTATAATAAAAGAAACACTCTAAATTATAAACACTCGATGTAAAAAAAAACATTATGCTATAATGCTATAAAAAAAAATACAATAGAAGATTCTATAAATGATTGTAATCTTTGAAATAAATTATCCCTTTATAGTCATTCCAAATATTGAAAAGAGTCTAATTAAGGTCTATCTCATTATATGTGGGATTGGCAATTGCATTAAATTTAACGGTATGTGCACATAAGTTATATAAAATGTCTTATTCATAATTACCTAGGTGATAAAGTCTTTGAATAAACTTGGTGTCTTGCTGACCATCCCGTGGAATTTTTCCACTTCTTTAGTAGGGAACGGTCGCTCTTCGATTAGATTTGATTGTTGGAACTCCTCCGTATTGTGGGCATCAAGGCAGGCAAAAACGAACTCTTTGGCAGGCACTACATCGGCAGTTGTTACATCGAGATGCAAACCATTATAGCATGAAAGTCTGGATCGACCTGCGATCGCGACTGGCCCTTAGCCACACATCTTCGAAGCGTCCCTTATGTTATAGTTTGTTTTCATGTTAACAAATTTAACTTTCAAGTCTGCTTTCTATTATATTTCTCTGCTTCTTATCAGAGCAGTGTCTTCACTGAAGTCTCGACCAATACCGTTTTTAAATTTATTAATTAATGTTCTTTATTTTTCAAATTCCTTCCTTATCTTGATCTCATGCTGGGTTTTTCATTTCACACCTCTTTACTTTAACATGCTTTTAGCAACTTATACAAAATTACTTTTAATTTAATATAATTTTATAATATAATATTTTACATTTATTTATCAATCATTTTCTTTAATAAAATTATTTCATTTTGACATGAAATAAACCGTACTCTCTTTATTCATACCTTCACATATGCCTTTCATTTTTTGTCAAAATGTGTAGTTCTAAGAACAGATCTTTATCTTTTGTTGCATTCTAAATTTTACTTTTATTTTATTAACCTCCCCAACTACCGCTTTCTTTTACATTATTAAATTTCTATTTTATTCATATTTCATTTCTCATTTTTTTAAATCTTACATGAAACACATGATATCGATATTTTTTAACCTTAATATTTCTATTCTTTCTAAAATCTGAACCTTGGAGGGTAAAAGATAAGAATCTTTTCGATTCTAATTCCCTCTCTTTTTTTTAATTAAACATTTCTTTGTTTTGTAAATTTTTAACCTCACTTTTTTTATAATCCAAGCTCAATATTTAACATTCTTTAAATGTTAATATCTATGTGTGACCGCAGTGTGTGCGATCATCACATTACACCATTCCCCTTCTTTAAAATTTTTTTCTTAAAAAATTTTAATTTACTGCACTTCAAGCTAGATGCTCCTAACTACTGTTAGAACCATTTTATATCTATTTACTTCTAATGTAACTTTAGTGATGAGATTATTCCTAGAGAGGTGACCAGGCAAATTACATCCCTACTCTGATGATCCAACCAGCATTACTAAACCAATTTAATCTTTCTATTAACATTACATGAATTTGATTTCTGAACTCCTTCTTGTATATACAAGTTCAAGTCCACAGGATATCTCTGTGACTCGATTAAACCTGTTCATACTCGCACTTTACAAATGATAACCCTCTAAGTGCCAACTTTGGTCACTATTACTGAGGTGGGTTGGGAGGCTGGCATCTTTTCATCCAGCTCATCCATGAGCTCAGAATATTTTACTGATAACTCGTATTTTTTATAAAGGGGTTCTTTTTCCATAGATTGGTTTCTAAACCATTGATTTCCATAGATTGGTTTCTAAACCATTGATTCACGATATTTGTCAAATATCTAACTGGAAATCTTAATCCAGTGAGTCATTATGGGAAGGGGATCTCTGTCCCTGTCTTCTCTATATAATAAGATTTGATGACCGCAGAACACTCATGAATGCATAACAGAGAAAGCTCACCATATACTGCTAAGATCCATCTACAAATATCTAAACCTACACACCTTCAGCCTCAATCTATGATCTCACACTACTATCTATCATATGTTTTTCTCAGTTTATCCTAAAGTCCTTTATCTTTTTTTTTCATCTACTGGCACATCATTTCTTTATATTATCATGATCAATGTTAAAGTCCATTCTCCATTATTCTTGATCTAATTCCATTTCCAATCTGGTATCAGTGAATCCTTCCTTTATTGATGATTACACTTAGGTTTTATCTGGTAGTTGTCTTTCTCTATTGACATCACCTCTGCCTCCTCTGGGATGCGGATTTTGATCCCTAAGTTCTCGGTCTTCAGTCCTGTCATATGGACGCTTACATTCCGTCTCCAATCTTTGTCGTCCATCTTCCTGCCTCCTTGGGCTCCACTTTGTAGAATATCTCCAGTTATCTTGCCATCGTCCTTCACTAGGATCCCATCCATTTTTTTATTATAAGAGATTTTTTTGGAGGCGGTCTATGTTTATATCCATCCTCCTTCTGGTCATCCCTGGTGGTATCCAATGCACTCAGCAACTCGGCCAGACAGTCCACCATCCTCCTCTCTGTACTGATTAGAATCTGTTCTATATCTTTTGGGAATCCATGCCTAGTTATCCAGAGTATTTGCATCTCAGATAATGAGTTTGCGGTCATCATCCGCAACTTGGCTACTTGATGGTGGAAGGTTATAAATGATTCCTCTGGTCTCCATTTCTCCTGTTTTATCTGATGCAGCATATCTTCTTGGAGTTCCTCACTCCAATAACTGGTCTTCAAAGCCTTGGATACCCTGCAAATGTGGTGGGTTTCTGGAACAGTGAGTTCCACCAAACTTGAGATTCGCCCTGCAAGTTACTGCAAGCGACCGCTAACTTGGCCTCCTCATTCATTCTACCAAATTTGAAATACTGTTCCAGGCTGTTCAAGTGCTCCATAGGGCTTTCTCCAGGGTTTCCAGCAAAAACTTGTATCTTTAGAAATTGGTGGAAGCCAACAGGATAATCCATGCAATTTCCAGAGCCCTTATCTCTACATCCTCCAGTGATTCTTGGTCCTATGCCCTGTACTTCAGTATCGACATGGTTATTGGCTGACCTCCTTATCCTCTCTTCAAATTTTGTGTTCAACCTTTCTACTTTCTTCGCTATCTGAATTATATTTTTCTGTATGCTTATCAGTATCCTACTATCTTCTGCTCTTATCACTTCCACTTCCTCTTCTTTATCTAACTTTCTTATTTCCCTTTCTGGCCACCCTATGTCTTGTCTCAGATCAAACTCAGCTGACTCTCTACCTATACTCTCAGCCCTTTCTAATTCATCATATACACATGGCTCCATACTCTTTTGTTCATCCCATGTAATTTCTCTGTAAAATCCATTTCTTGTGTTCTTAGCCTCTGATTGCTGGATGACATCATTTCTAATTTTTTTCATGGCTTCGGCAATTCTTTTCTGGTTGTCTATTTCTATCTTTACCCACCATTCTTCCATCCTTCTCTCCTGTCTGTCCATGTATTCTCTCATAAATTGCTGTTGCTCAACCCTCAGTTGCCTTAGCATATCCATGATATCACTATGGTTTATTTTACCCTTTACTTTCATCTCCGTATCTTCATTCCCTTCTTTTACTTCCTTTTCTTGAAAGTCCATTTTAGCTTGGGACCTTGTATGCATAAATATAACTTTATGTAACCCTTCTTGATATCTGTATTTATTATTACTATTATTTTACTAAACTCTTCTGGATATATCTACATAAAAAATTTCTTTCTACTGACTGTTTGCTTTTCTACTTTGATTAACCTTTAATATATTTGTTATTTGTCAGTTAGCATTTAGATTGCTAGCCAACCAAACATCCGCACTCTGGTTCACTCTCTTGTTCACCTGCCTTAGATTCATCTGACTGCCTGCCCGACCTTGATGATTGTCCTGTATTTTTTCCAACTTATCCAACTCTGACTCACTATACTTCAATTAATGTCGCACTTATATTTTTTTTAATCTAACTCAACTACTATACTTTATTCCTCTGTTAACGATATTTATAAATAAACTCATTTGTATTTGACTGTATTTCCAACAGTACACACTTATGATATATACTTCTAATATTCCATTTATAAATCTCGATCACTTTAAGGTTACGGTTGTTTTTTGAAACAAAATCATACACATATATATATTTGCGGACTAACCTCCTTCATTACACACACTATGTTTGTAATTTATCTTGTCTCTTTACTACTTTAAAATCATACATATATTTTTCCTTCCATTTCACAGGTATACTTCGTTGTACAGGCTATTTCAGCAATTTATTGATCAAGTTATCCTCACGATTATTTTTAAAATCATACACATATATTTTCTCAACTTAATTAATATACTTCGTTACACTTACTATGTTTTGTAATTTATTGATTACTTTCTTTTCTCGAATCTTTAAAATCATACGTATATATTTTTCTTCAACCTAACAAATACACTCGAACATTTTTATCATTTATCATTATAAATATTTTATTTTCAGCTTAACTGGGATACGTTATTATAAATTCACACATATATCTTTTCAACTTCGCTTACATATGCGATTATTCTAAAGTCCAACTTATATATTTCTTCTTCAACTTAAATGAGATACGCGAATATTTTAGAATCTATCATTTATGATTAAGACCTTACTAAAACTGTTTTATTCCTTTAACTTAACTACTTTATTTTCGTTACAACAAACATCTAGATAATCTATATTTGATCGCTATAATTATAGCTGAACACACTTTATTATTATGACTATGAATTCATACACATATTTATTTATTTTTAACTTAACTGGACTATACGACTATTTTTATTATTTAGCATTAAAACATTCACAAAACTTTGTTTTATTCTTCCTTTCTCTTTTCTGAAACGATTTATATTTCATTACCAGAAATTTGAGATACGTGGCGATTATATTGGAATACTTCTAGTCTTTTATTAAATACGTCACAACACATTTCAAAACTTTCTTGCTATTAAAATTTTCCCTTCTTTCTATTCTTCGTACACACTTGATGATGAAACACATATATGAAGTACTATAAAGCAAAAAATTTATCCCCTTCATCTTCGCTTCTAACCACTCTGATTTACAACGCGAATTTTATATATTTTAAAAAACACATATATTAAAACAAAATTTTTTTTTTTTTAGAAAATATTTACGTTATCTTATAAAATTAATTCAACACGTGATCACTAACTGCACAGCAATAGATATCACGGACTGGCCCCCAAAATGTAACGGAAACCCGATGATCGAAAGCTTAAACTTCCCTTTTATATAGATATAATGGGGAATTCTTATAATTCAAGATCGCCCACTTTCCGCTACCACAAGCAGAGAGAAAATACGGACATAAATGAGTCTATATCTGTACTTGACCGAACTTGTATGCTATACAGGTATAGCCCCAGGTTATATTTCCCGGTCAACTTTCTCCCGATTGCTGTAAGATTTAACAGAGTTACAGCGCTTGGATAATTATAAATTTAATGGGATCAAATACTGCACCACTAGCTTCACGTGTTAATTAAGTACTCAAATGCATAATAATTATTCCCAACCCTAAGATTATATTATTTTTTTGGAAGTGGCGAAGAAAGAGACGAAACAGATTTTACATAAATAAAAGATATTTAATACAATAACTTATAATAAAAGAAACACTCTAAATTATAAACACTCTATAATACTACAAAAAAATAAATAAAATACAATAGAAGATTCTATAAATGATTGTAATCTTTGAAATAAATTATCCCTTTATAGTCATTCCAAATATTGAAAAAAGTCTAATTAAGGTCTATCTCATTATATGTGGGAGTGGCAATTGCATTAAATTTAACGGTATGTGCACATAAGTTATATAAAATGTCTTATTCATAATTACCTAGGTGATAAAGTCTTCGAATAAACTTGGCATCTTGCTGACCGTCCCGAGGAATTTTTCCACTTTTTTAGTAGGGAAGGGTCGCTCTTCAGTTAGATTTGATTGTTGGAACTCCTCCGTATTGTGGGCATCAAGGCAAGGCAAAAACGAACTCTTCGGCAGGCGCTACGTCGGCTGTTGTTACATCGAGACGCGAACCATTATAGCACGGAAGTCTGGATCGACCGGCGATCGTGACTGGCCCTTAGCCACACATCCTCAAAGCGTCCCTTATGTTATAATTTGTTTTCATGTTCCCAAATTTAACTTTCATGTCTGCTTTCTATTATATTTCTCTGCTTCTTATCAGATCAGTGTCTTCACTAAAGTCTCGACCAATACCGTTTTTCAATTCATTAATTAAGGTCCTTTATTTTTCAAATTCCTTCCTTATCTTGATCTCATGCTGGGTTTTTCATTTCACACCTCTTTACTTTAACATGCTTTTAGCAACTTATACAAAATTACTTTTAATTTAATATAATTTTATAATATAATATTTTACATTTATTTATCAATCATTTTCTTTAATAAAATTATTTCCATTTTGACATGAAATAAACGGTACTCTTTTTTATTCATACCTTCACATATGCCTTTCATTTTTCGTCAAAACAGATCTTTATCTTTTGTTGCATTCTAAATTTTACTTTTATTTTATTAACCTCCCCAACTACCGCTTTCTTTTACATTATTAAGTTTCTATTTTATTCATATTTCACTTCAACACATGATATCGATATTTTTTAACCTTAATATTTCTATTCTTTCTAAAATCTGAACTTTGGAGGGTAAATGATAAGAATCTTTTCGATTCTAATTCCCTCTCTTTTTTTTTAATTAAACATTTCTTTGTTTTGTAAATTTTTAACCTCACTTTTTATAATCCAAGCTCAATATTTAACATTCTTTAAATGTTAAATATCTATGTGTGACCGCAATATGTGCAATCATCACAATATATATATTGTAACATAATAAATGAGTTCAAATAGAAATAACTAAGTAAAGGTTCAAAAATTAAATGTTGATCAAAAGATATTATTAGATGGTTACAATATAACTATTACCATATAAGTGAAGGAGTTCAAATATCAAGAATTATAAGCAAATTATTAATAACCAGTATTTGACTCAGGTATATGGAAATCACGTGAAGTGAGTACACTAGTAATTCAATAAAATATAACTCAGGTATACAAACAGTAATCTTACCCACTTTCATTTCTTGGTTTGATGTTAAGTGCATGTTTAAACAAATACTAAGTGAATATGGTCTAGCAGGGCGCCACTAGATTATCTGAATCTAGACACGGTTATATCTGATAACCTTTTACATGTACCGGGTTTGAATCCCTTCTTGGTACTTTATTTATAATAAAATGGAAGATTTTGCTTTTTGAGCCATATCACTATATGCACTAATATTTAGGTAAAAGTAAAACATCTTTAAACCAAAGTGGAGTATACTAGACATAAATCATTTCTCAGATCTTAACATAACAAATGTGTTTCAACATTTTTATAAGTTCACTAGCTCAGATTATATATAACTAATTTAGGATGGCAATTCACTCATCCTTGCATGAAATAGATGATGGGATGTGGTTATAATAATACTAAGAAATCACTAAATATTATAAAATCAATATTTATTTATGGCCTTTAAACAGTTAAACAGCTCATTAATTAAAAGGTTGATGACGATGATGATGATGATAATAATAACGATAATGACAAGGGTTTCAACTACAGCTCTAGGACTAAGCCTAAACATAAAACTAAATTTTATAAAGAAATGCATAATTATTGCTTAATTTTAGCATACTTAATTATATCTTAAATAACCAATATTCAACCATTGATGATGATGAATAATCACACTTAACCAAGACTACACTTAATGAAATATATACGCCTCGTTTAATAAAACAAACTAATATTTATTACTACATTTCTAACATATACAGAAAAATTTCTAGATAAATATGAAAATTGACATGAATAATAATAATAATTGATTATATAACAATCCTCAGATTAATTTTAAGTTCTTCCCCCTTTCCCTTCAAATGTATTTTGTGTTAAGTTGGACGTCACATTAACCATGAAAAGTATTTCAAGACAAAAAATATTATCTGCTCATTAACACACATACTTAAAAAATCCAACATGTAAATAGAATAAAAAAAAATGTTAGTAAAATTGAAAGAGCAAGTTTTTAGAAAAGAGTCTTAAATTATTTTCTCCCCCTCCCTTCCAAGCGCTGAAATCTATACTGAACTTGAAACAAAATAATCTAATATTCTAATACTACTCATTATTCCACATTCACTTCCAATTATACACATATAAAAATATTATTATGTATGTGCGTGTTTTATCCCATGATAACAAAATATTATTTAAAACCAAAATAATAATATATTAGTTAAAACTAAAATCATAATACCATAAAAAAAAATTGTTTTACACATTAATATTGTAAAATTAATAAACAAATCATTTTCATACATTCAAGATCATTTATGAAGCTCAAAGTTATTATTAGTAAGACATTCTTGTTTTAATCGATCTGAATAGTCTTTAAAAGTTCTTTAAATAAAAATATACCACTTTATTGCTAAAATGTTTATTAAGACTGATATCATAAAGAAAATAGATATAAAAAGTCATATTACCGATCTTTTGTTTGTGGCGAATTTCCAAGGGTTCAAACTTGTCTATATTTCTGCAGCTACTATGTGGGAACAATCTCTTTCTTGAGGTGTATAACTATTTAATGATGGTGACTCTATTGAGGTTATTTGCTTTAGTGGACAATTTGGAAATCATTATATTAATTTTTCTTCTCTTCCTGTCAAGCATGTGGATGAAATACAGCAGTTGTTTTCCCATTTGTAAATTTTCTTGAGTTTAAAATCAGTTGTTGGAACAATTAATTGGACTTGATGATTAATATTTATCAGTAGATTAATTCATCTTCTTTGAATGCAGGTGAATGCTTTCTTCCTTCTATTAAAAACATCTTATTTATCTGGTCAGTTGAAAGGTGTAGAATATTATTTTAGACACATCTTTTCTTTCCTATGTGATGTGCAGCTTCCCCAGATGGTCTGGCAAATGGAATATACATATAATTTTTCTAGCCCGCCATTTCTTATATTTTCAACGTTCAATATTATAGTTTAATAATCTGAATCAATCACAATAATAATAATTCAAGACAGCTTTTTATATCCAATTTTTAGCTACCTTAACCAATCAGAGATAGCATCACTTGCTATTTTTGGACAAATTTGTTTTAATTAGATCTCTAATTTATTTTCAACCAAAGTATTTTTCAACTGAAAAGTTTAATCCTTTTTCCAGACACTTTTGTTTTAAAAAAAAAATAGACTCAATTCTTATTTCCTTTCTTTTGTTTTTTTTTTCCTTTTAACATCCAGGTAACACTTCAAATCTTTGAGCTTCCTTCTTTAGATCTTGATAAGACAAATTCAATTTTTAGAGTTCTGACTCATTATAAGCTTTCAAAGTGACAATCATTTACAAAAAAAATTACTACAAAGATCGATATCTGATTAAACAGATTTCCTCTTTTAACAAAAAAAATTGTACAAAAAAAAATAATTTGACAGATTTAATACTTCCTTTTCTTTCAATATTTAAGAAATGTAAATTTTTGTATGTAATGTACACACATCCTTCATTCTTTCAAATCATTCATGAACTAACCTTAAATAATATGATTGCTAGCTTAGGAATTATAACCCAATTATTTAATTAAATCTGTAACTTTTAAATCCCACTTATAATTAAAGAAAAGCAAAATAGAAGTATAGAATAAAATGTTAGAATTGATCAAGCATAGGTTAGTTTTAAAGAAAGTTAAAATGTTTAATATTTGAAATATAAAACAATTAAATAATTTACACATACATTGCCTATATGTATGCATTATAACTTTGCTTTTTAAAGAAAAATTAAATATTAAATAGTTTAAATGTGTGTATTACCTTTCTATCAACACACAAACAAGTAAAGCATATAATTGTTGACCCATTCTTTCTCTGTTTAAAGCTTTTAGAACTGGACCTTGTAGGGTTTAAACTTGGATGCCCTACAACTTCCTTTATGGTTATATAAAATTGTGATGATGATTTTGTTTTACCTTTTCTACATGCACATTACTATAAATTTGGCTAGTGACCAAATTGTAATGGCACAACTTTCTCCCCCTTCGGATAAAATCATCAGCACTTTTGTTTTAACTATATTTAAAAAAAAAAAAAAATCCTAACTAATAAATACACTAATAATAATAAACACTTATAATATATATAAAAAAAAAATTAACTACTGCTAAATATATTTTTCATTAGAAAACCTAAAAGTAATTTATTTGGAGATCTTTGCCAGGCTATTCTGCTGAAGTATAAGGGATCAAACTCCTAGCATTATAGGTTCCCTTATTCCCATCCAGAGCAGCAAGCATAAAGGCATTCTCCCCTATTTTCTTGGTAATTTGGAATGGCTTTTTCTTTTCAAACCATATTGTGGTCTGCATAAAAATGCACCTGTACATCCAGTCCCTTTTTAATATTTCCATTTTTCATCTTGACTGGATATTTATAAAACATATCTGGAGGAATTATTTTATATAACCTCCTATTACAAACTCCATTTAGAAATATGGACTCTTGGTACCATACATAATATGCCTTGAAGTTTTTCAGAGAGATTGACTCTCTATACCATACATAAGGCACTTTGAAGTTTTCTAGAGAGGTTGGCTTTTTATACCAGATATCATTTATCCTTACATCTTCCAGAGAGATTGATTCTCTGGGCCACGTATAATTTATTTTTAAATTTTCTAGAAAGGTGGATTCTTTGTACCATATATAATGGACATTTAAACTCTTCAGAGAGATTGACTCTCTGTGCCATGTATAATTTATTTTTAAACTCTCTAAAAAGGTGGATTCTTTGTACCAAATATAAGGCACACTTAAATTTAACAGAGCATTTAAATTTTTCAGAGAGATTGATTCTCTGTCTGATACACACTGGACATTTACATTTTTCAGAGAGATTGCCTCTCTGTACCAGATATAACTTATTTTTGACTTTTCCAGAGCAGTTAAATTTTTCAGATTGATTTGGACATTTACATTTTTCAGAGAGATTGCCTCTCTATACCATATATAAGGTATCTCCAATCTATTTAAGAAGACAGATTTTTGGAACCACACGTGCTGGTTTGTTACTAGATTGAGAACTAAAGACTGTTGAAACTTTTGCTCTCTTTCTAAAATAACTGGTTTCATCTCCCTTATTGCCTCTCTTAAATCAATCATCTTATCGGATGCATGAAGTTTTTCCTCCAACTCTCTTTTCCTTCTTTTCACTTCATGATCTATCCCAATCTGCTCTCTGTCCATCACCTCATGTATTCTTTTTACTGAGAGATTAGATTTTATGGCTACTATTGGCCTTTCCACTTCTTGTGATCTACTCTCCTCTATCAGTATATTAGCTGATTTACCTATTTCTTCCTCTAATCTCTCGCTCCTTTCTCTATTATCAGTAGTCTGACAATCTAGCTTATCTTTTAACACTAGTGATCTTTGACTACCTTCTATTATGCTCTCTATGGATTGACATATCCTTTGTCCTAGACTTTCCATACTTTTCTTACTCTCTTCTCTTAGACTTTCTATATTTTTCTCCATCTTTTGTTCTAGATTTACCATACTTTTATTATTTTTCTCTATCTTTTGTTCTAGATTTACCATACTTTGCTTACTATCTTCTATATTTTTCTCCATCTTTTGTTCTAGATTCTCCATCTTTTGTTCTAGATTTATCATACTTTGCTTACTCTCCTCTCTCATACTTCTGAGCATCTGCATTATCATGTCCATGTCTGATGGTGCTATCTTTGCTATCTGAGCCTCTTCCATATTATAATTTAGTTCACTCATGTTATAAAACTATATATATCCCATCTGTACTTCCCTGACCATCAAAAATCCACACATCTTCTCCCTGTCTGACACCTATATTTGACTAACTGACTGATTTGATTTTCACCTTATTATGCATTACAAATACAACAAAAAAAAAATTTTAATATCCTTATTTAATGAACTACACAACAATAATCTATATAGTGCATGTCTGTCTGTAATAGCCCAAATTATACATTCATCCATTCTCCCAGAAATCCGACAGATATTGACAGTCCACAGAATGACTAGCAGTTCACAATCTTGAGATAAATAAAAGAATTCAGTCACAGCACTATAATCACACAATGCATCACGAGCACTCAGAAGATCATCCCAATTCGATCACTATTAACTACCACAACCCTTGATTGAATGAAGCAAACTCTGTTGCAATAAAAGAACTATTAAGTCTTAGGGGCTAAGATAGATAAACTATGCCTTGCTCTCTCTCTTGGAGTCTTATGTGGCAAGTATCAAGGAATGCCCTGCTTATTATAGACTACAAAAACGAAACCTTGCTCTCTCTCTCTTGGAGACTTATAGGCTGATATCATGGCAGGACTACTGTTAACTGCTTCATGATCAAATAAGAATAACATATAAACTTGATTGGAAAACTATGCCGTGCTCTCTCTCTTGGAGACTTATAGGCTGATATCATGGCAGGTCTGCTGTTAACTGCTTCATGATAAAATAAGAATAACATATAAACTTGATTGGAAAACTATGCCGTGCTCTCTCTCTTGGAGACTTATAGGCTGGTATCATGGCAGGTCTGCTGTTAACTGCTTCATGATAAAATAAAGATAACATATAAATTGGGTTGGAGCAGTGAATGGGTTTGATCATTCATAAGTTACACGAAATACATAGCATTCTCAAGGCAATGACAAAACTCCTCACTCATCATCAAAACTGCAATCTAACCAACCAAACTCCAACGATCAACCATCCAATCAAACCTCTAAAATCATAGACTTTTTACAAAATGAACTCCCCAAACACACATGAGACTACTATTCCATAATTCATCACTATTACTATGCCTATCCTATCTGGCAATAAATCATTTTAATGTTCCACAAAAAAAATCTATTATTTATTTCACCTTTGTCTTAAGTTGTGATATTCATCTCTATTTTCAAAATTGATAAAAAAAAAACTAAGCTGTTTTATGGCTGTACCCCTTTTATCATCATCAATGAAAAATTAAATCATATTAAACATCATCATCTAAAATAAGACTGTTTGGCCAAGAAAATTTTGTAAGACAAAAAAAATTTTTACTGAAAAAAAAAATTTTACTAAAAAAAAATTTCTCTATTTTTAACCACACATCTCCCATCATTCTATAGACTCTCTTTTTCAGGTATATGGTAAAATATCAGGCCCCAGTTGGGTGTCCATTGTAACATAAATAAATGAGTTCAAATAGAAATAACTAAGTAAAGGTTCAAAAATTAAATGTTGATCAAAAGATATTATTAGATGGTTACAATATAACTATTACCATATAAGTGAAGGAGTTCAAATATCAAGAATTATAAGCAAATTATTAATAACCAGTATTTGACTCAGGTATATGGAAATCACGTGAAGTGAGTACACTAGTAATTCAATAAAATATAACTCAGGTATACAGGCAGTAATCTTATCCACTTTCATTTCTTGGTTTGATGTTAAGTGCATGTTTAAACAAATACTAAGTGAATATGGTCTAGCAGGGCGCCACTAGATTATCTGAATCTAGACACGGTTATATCTGATAACCTTTCACATGTACCGGGTTTGAATCCCTTCTTGGTACTTTATTTATAATAAAATGGAAGATTTTGCTTTTTGAGCCATATCACTATAAGCACTAATATTTAGGTAAAAGTAAAACATCTTTAAACCAAAGTGGAGTATACTAGACATAAATCATTTCTCAGATCTTAACATAACAAATGTGTTTCAATATTTTTATAAGTTCACTAGCTCAGATTATATATAACTAATTTAGGATGGCAATTCACTCATCCTTGCATGAAATAGATGATGGGATGTGGTTATAATAATACTAAGAAATCACTAAATATTATAAAATCAATATTTATTTATGGCCTTTAAACAGTTAAACAGCTCATTAATTAAAAGGTTGATGACGATGATGATGATGATAATAATAACGATAATGACAAGGGTTTCAACTACAGCTCTAGGACTAAGCCTAAACATAAAACTAAATTTTATAAAGAAATGCATAATTATTGCTTAATTTTAGCATACTTACTTATATCTTAAATAACCAATATTCAACCATTGATGATGATGAATAATCACACTTAACCAAGACTACACTTAATGAAATATATACGCCTCGTTTAATAAAACAAACTAATATTTATTACTACATTTCTAACATATACAGAAAAATTTCTAGATAAATATGAAAATTGACATGAATAATAATAATAATTGATTATATAACAATCCTCAGATTAATTTTAAGTTCTTCCCCCTTTCCCTTCAAATGTATTTTGTGTTAAGTTGGACGTCACATTAACCATGAAAAGTATTTCAAGACAAAAAATATTATCTGCTCATTAACACACATACTTAAAAATCCAACATGTAAATAGAATAAAAAAAAAATGTTAGTAAAATTGAAAGAGCAAGTTTTTAGAAAAGAGTCTTAAATTATTTTCTCCCCCTCCCTTCCAAGCGCTGAAATCTATACTGAACTTGAAACAAAATAATCTAATATTCTAATACTACTCATTATTCCACATTCACTTCCAATTATACACATATAAAAATATTATTATGTATGTGCGTGTTTTATCCCATGATAACAAAATATTATTTAAAACCAAAATAATAATATATTAGTTAAAACTAAAATCATAATACCATAAAAAAAAAATTGTTTTACACATTAATATTGTAAAATTAATAAACAAATCATTTTCATACATTCAAGATCATTTATGAAGCTCAAAGTTATTATTAGTAAGACATTCTTGTTTTAATCGATCTGAATAGTCTTTAAAAGTTCTTTAAATAAAAATATACCACTTTATTGCTAAAATGTTTATTAAGACTGATATCATAAAGAAAATAGATATAAAAAGTCATATTACCGATCTTTTGTTTGTGGCGAATTTCCAAGGGTTCAAACTTGTCTATATTTCTGCAGCTACTATTTCCGTTTTATGTGGGAACAATCTCTTTCTTGAGGTGTATAACTATTTGATGATGGTGACTCTATTGAGGTTATTTGCTTTAGTGGACAATTTGGAAATCATTATATTAATTTTTCTTCTCTTCCTGTCAAGCATGTGGATGAAATACAGCAGTTGTTTTCCCATTTGTAAATTTTCTTGAGTTTAAAATCAGTTGTTGGAACAATTAATTGGACTTGATGATTAATATTTATCAGTAGATTAATTCATCTTCTTTGAATGCAGGTGAATGCTTTCTTCCTTCTATTAAAAACATCTTATTTATCTGGTCAGTTGAAAGGTGTAGAATATTATTTTAGACACATCTTTTCTTTCCTATGTGATGTGCAGCTTCCCCAGATGGTCTGGCAAATGGAATATACATATAATTTTTCTAGCCCGCCATCTCTTATATTTTCAACATTCAATTTTATAGTTTAATATCTGAATCAATCACAATAATAATAATTCAAGACAGCTTTTTATATCCAATTTTTAGCTACCTTAACCAATCAGAGATAGCATCACTTGCTATTTTTGGACAAATTTGTTTTAATTAGATCTCTAATTTATTTTCAACCAAAGTATTTTTCAACTGAAAAGTTTAATCCTTTTTCCAGACACTTTTGTTTTAAAAAAAAAATAGACTCAATTCTTATTTCCTTTCTTTTGTTTTTTTTTTCCTTTTAACACTTCAAATCTTTGAGCTTCCTTCTTTAGATCTTGATAAGACAAATTCAATTTTTAAAATTCTGACTCATTATAAGCTTCCAAAGTGAAACAATCATTTACAAAAAAAAATTACTACAAAGATCGATATCTGATTAAACAGATTTCCTCTTTTAACAAAAAAAATTGTACAAAAAAAAATAATTTGACAGATTTAATACTTCCTTTTCTTTCAATATTTAGGAAATGTAAATTTTTGTATGTAATGTACACACATCCTTCATTCTTTCAAATCATTCATGAACTAACCTTAAATAATATGATTGCTAGCTTAGGAATTATAACCCAATTATTTAATTAAATCTGTAACTTTTAAATCCCACTTATAATTAAAGAAAAGCAAAATAGAAGTATAGAATAAAATGTTAGAATTGATCTAGCATAGGTTAGTTTTAAAGAAAGTTAAAATGTTTAATATTTGAAATATAAAACAATTAAATAATTTACACATACATTGCCTATATGTATGCATTATAGCTTTGCTTTTTAAAGAAAAATTAAATATTAAATAGTTTAAATGTGTGTATTACCTTTCTATCAACACACAAACAAGTAAAGCATGTAATTGTTGACCCATTCTTTCTCTGTTTAAAGCTTTTAGAACTGGACCTTGTAGGGTTTAAACTTGGATGCCCTACAACTTCCTTTATGGTTATATAAAATTGTGATGATGATTTTGTTTTACCTTTTCTACATGCACATTACTATAAATTTGTCTAGTGACCAAATTGTAATGGCACAATATATAAATCAATATATATATCAAAATACAGTACAATTTATATAAATTATATTCTTTTAGAAGTACTTTCGACTATACACTTTGTAATCTTTATCAACTATATTATTCAATGTTATATAGTTGATAAAGACTACAAAGTGTATATTCGAAAGTACTTCTAAAAGAATATAATTTATATAAATTGTACTGAGAATATAATTTATATAAATTGTACTGTAGTTTGATATATATATTTATTTGTATATTACATATATTGTGAAACGAATATATATATCAAACTTATTTATTATATATATATATCATCATCAACCATTATCAATCCACTGCAGGATGAAGGTCTCTCCAAGTTTAATCCATCTTCTCCAATCTTTAGCTTCTCTTCTCCACAACACCCCTGCACATTTTCTTATTTCATCCATCCATCTCACATGTGGTCTTTTTCTGGGTCTTTTACAATCTCTTGGAATCCAGTTTAAAATTTCAATTGTCCATCTATTATCATCTCTTCTAGCAATATGTCCAGCCCAACTCCATTTCAATCTTTTAATTTTTTCAATAAAGTCAGTAACACCTGTTTGTTTTCTTACACATACATTGTGTTTTCGATCTCTTCTTGTTACTCCCAATATACATCTCTCCATACTCCTTTGAGTATATATATCAAAACTACCCCAAATCTAAATTTAAACCAGACCAGCATAAAAATGATATTAAAACACAACCTAAGGTTTCACTGCTACAAGCAGACTTCTCAAGTGTAAAGAACTACAAAAACTACACAATATATATACTATTAAAAACTACCCACAAATCCATTCACTTCCCATCCACCCTTAATATTAAAAGAACTCTTAAATAAGTTAATTGCTTCAGAATAATAAATTTTCAATAATAAAGACTCTTTAATTCTTCTTTTGATTTCATTTCTCTCAAAGAAGACAACCTTAGCTTCATCAAAATCAATAGTGTGTCCTGTATCTTTTTCATGGACATACAAAGCAGAACTAAGATATCTATTTTTAACTCTACTTTTATGAACCTTTATTCTTTCATTTAAACTCAAACTACTCTGACCTATGTAAACCTTCTTACAATAAACAAGGAATAAAATATACTACACCAGGAATAGTCTTTCTATCAAAAACTTCTTTTGTATTATTTAATAAATTATTCAATGTAACACCCCTTTTCCAAACAATTTTCTTATTTCCAAACAATTTACTATTTCTACACACAATTTTATAAGAAGACAATTTAAATGGCAAAGAAATAAAATCATATTTTTCTTTAACCTTTACATCCTTACAAATATTACTATTAAGTAAAATACTTTTAACAAATTTATCAGAGTATTCAACACTCAAGTAATCTTTATAAAATTGATATTTCTGAAACAAAGCTACCCCACTACAATTATTTAATTTAATATTCCTATGACAATAATTCCTTAAAGCAGCTACTTTATGAGATACAAACTGATAGCTATCAGGTTTAATTATAGATCTTAATTCTTTACTTTTAACTAAATGACTGCGCAATAAACAATTAGTTTCTATATTTCTAATCACCAAAAGATCTAAAAATTTTAACTTACCAAAATCTAACCCCCTCCTTCTAACACAAATTTTATAGAAGGATCAAAACAATTAAACTCATTTACAAATTCCTTCAATTTATCATTCTCAACTACAAATAAACAATCATCAACATATCTATCTGACAAATAATTTTACATATAAACAATTCTTTTTAATAATAATTTCCTCTTCCATAAAACTAATATAAACTGAACATACTAAAGGAGAAATAATATAACCTATTATCCACCCTTCCTTAATCTTATAAAAATTACCTTTATAAGTAAAATACATAGAATCTTCCAATAACAAAAGCAAATCTTTAATTACCTTAATTTTATTTTTTGATAAAGAACTTTTCTTAATCAATACAGACAAAAGAACATCAATACTGCTTAACCTATTAACAGACCGATACATATTTTCAATATCTAAACTTCCAAATGCCCAATTACTTTCCATTTTAAAATTATTAATCTTATCAAAAGCCTCAAAAGAAGAAGAAACTGTGTACTGACCAAAATCAACAAATTGTTTTAAAAAATTATTCAAGAATCTAGAAATACCCTCTACAACACTACATGTAAAATCAAAAATAAATCTTAAAGGAAAACCATCTTTATGAGTTCTAATATTCACAAACATCTTAGCTGATGTATAATCATTAGGATAGCATTTTAAATAATGTACTCTCTTAAAAAAT
The DNA here is from genome assembly GCA_028023455.1 of Epiperipatus broadwayi. NCBI lineage: Eukaryota > Metazoa > Onychophora > Udeonychophora > Euonychophora > Peripatidae > Epiperipatus > Epiperipatus broadwayi. The sequence continues at coordinate 1,894,133 of JAQFVV010012489.1, read as the reverse complement.
TTTAAATTAACCATTTTCTTCATAGTATCTATCAATTTTCTTTTAATCAAATTACCTGGATCTTTATCTAACAACATATATTTACCATTATTTAATTCTCTATCCATTTTCTCTTTGAATTCATCTCCTTTTATAATAACAAACCTACCAGCTTTGTCTTCACAAGAAATGATTACATCATTAGCAATTAACCTATTTTTAAGATGTTTAATCTCAGCACGATTAATAACAAATTTTTCTTTCCTTTTTAAACTTTTATTCAAAATCGATTGAATACCAACTTTCTGCTCATCACTCAAATTACTAGATTCAATAGACGAAATTGTATCAAAAACTATATTTTTTGAATGAAATGAAACAAAATTAGGGCCTTTACCAAGAATATCTAATTCTCTATCATTTAACTTCAAATCCAAAAGATTAACAACTCTATCCTCAGAAACCTTATTGTCATACCCTTTATCACTACAATAAACTTTATTAACTTTCCCAAACAACCACTTTAATTTTCTTTCATATTTTTTACAATAGAAATTTGACCTATTCTATCTAAATTGTCTCATAAAAAAATTCAAAATTGAATAATTAAAATCTTGCCTCCTTTCTAAATAATATCTATTCCTTTTATATAGATAAATAAATTTATAAAACCTTACAAAAGTATCTTTTAAAAAAATATTCAATATATATGTTTGCAACTTAAAAACTAAATTTTTATTTTGAAGCAACTTTTTATTTCTACTAAAATTAATAACACAGCACCTAGGAAAAACACTAAATTCCCTACATTTTTTTAAGAAAATAAATCTGCCAGCGTAAAGACTCTATCTTATCACTCAATTTAGACAAATTTGTAATCCTTCTAATATCATTAAATGGAAAATTATTAAAAACTAAACTCCACAAACCCACACTAAAAACCCAAATTACCAATACCCTTATAAATTAAAACCCAATAAAAACATACACACACTTCTATATATATATATATAACTAAATAAACACAAATATACTCTTTCAACCCAAACTCAAACAACAAACATAATATACATAAATGACATTCAAATATATTAATAATTAAAAACAAAATATACATATATCAATAATAAAATGTCAATAATAAATATCAATAATAAAATATCAATAATAAAAAAAAAATCTTTACACTACATCAGCAAAACTACTCTTAAACGCAAAAAACTCATTAAAATGAATGGATTTGTGGGTAGTTTTTAATAGTATATATATTGTGTAGTTTTTTGTAGTTCTTTACACTTGAGAAGTCTGCTTGTAGCAGTGAAACCTTAGGTTGTGTTTTAATATTATTTTTATGCTGGTCTGGTTTAATTTTAGATTTGGGGTAGTTTTGATTTTATATTGACTAGTTTAGCTTTATGCTTGTAATGTTTATATATATATATATATATATATATATATATATATATATATATATATATATATATATATATATATATATATATATATATATATATATATTGAATTTCATCTTCTAGAAGTTTGTAGTATGATTTTTCCTACTTCAAAAGTCAATTTATGTAGAATACAATTAATAATACTTTGAATGCTCCATTTATAAACATTAGTTTAATAACTAGTGTTCTAAAAACTAAAGTTCTTTATCAGCAGTGATGGAAGGAAAACTTTCAGGTTATCTACTTAAGTTCTTGGTAGTTTAATAAGTAGAGAGGTGGACAGATGTTGGGATATAGCACAAACTCCAGAGTGCTACTGCTGCTTTTAACAATTTGAAGGATAGAGTATTTCATCACAAGAAAATAACTAAGATTTGAACTCTCTATCAACACAACATAAAAATATTAGATATTTTCATTTAAAGGTTTTCTGTATAGTTTTATAGTGGGAAAATCATAAAACCAATCAATTTTTTTTATCAACTTACGGGATGTGATACTATAGAGTTCATTATTATAAAATCATCTTTTCATATGAACCTGTAAAATAAATGAATATTGCAAGACTTGTTAAAAGAGTACTTTATGATGATATTGAATAGAATTCTTATAGTAGAGGTAAATGCTGTCAATGTTATGATGACTATTCAGAGCCATTCTAAAAAACTTCAGTCTTGATTATTTCCATTGGGGAGAAATGGCAGAGAATAGAAAACATTAAAGAGTTACAATTAGAGATGGTTTTGTTTGCATTTATACAAAAATAATATTTTTCAGCTAAAGAAGACAGCGTCACAAAATGTAAGATAAATTGAAAAATGAACCAGCATGTTCTACTGGCAAACATATTTGTTGTTGCAAAACTCATCTCTAGAACAGTCTTTTCTTTTCCTTTTTGTCTTGGAATTACAATGACCATATTCATTTAAGAATGGGTATTATTAGTGAAATAAATCTTTATTTTTGTTTTGCATTAGTAAAATTGTCATTTTCTGAAGTGATATACATGCATGGGTACAAGAAGCAGCTAAGTTGAAAGTGGTTTATTTCAAATAATCATTTTATGCATTCAGGTTTGTTTTATATGAATTTGTAATCATTATTAACATTATTGTATCCATTATCAAATCAATGTCATCTCAATAGACAATTTTAAATGAAATTGTGTATAAGTATCTATCATGCCATTGGAATGCATGTACCAGATGAACTGGTATGAATTGGACTAGCTACTTTGTAGTACTAATATAGATAAGAAGTGACAGTTGTTTTGAAGATAATTCTGAGATAGTGTTTGTGGACGTACAACTTAACCAAAGTCATATTCATTCTACTTGCATTTTGCTTCTCAGTTTTGAACTTGTGAATTTAATATTTTAGTTGCAATTTTTTTAGTTATTTAGTCTATTAAATTAACATTTACTTTCTTATTCCATAAATTTAAATAAATAAATAATTTAGTCTTACTTGTACAATGTAATAATCTAGACTAGTTATGAGATAGAGAAGGTATACATTTGATTTTCAATTAAGAATTATGTTGCATCTTAAAAGTTTACAGGAATTATTTATATCATGATGTGACATTAAATATCAGGTACTCGCAAAAATGTATAATATTATTCCAAGTATAAAATGTTGGATTAAGTTATTACGTAAAAGTGTTGGTAAAAAAACAACAACAACAAAGTATTGCTTATGAGATTATACTTTTTGTCTTAATTGATGAAATTGTTTGATAAATGTTTAACATATTTAATGGTGAAGCAATTAAAAAATTGCATCATCTGTGAAACATTTTTTTTTATCTTTATGGAGCTAAATGCTGGACAATCAGAAGAAAAAAAATCTATATGGCTAACGTGGGAAAATGTGGCGCAAATCAAATCAGATTAAAATAATCAAAAAAGAATTTAAAAAAAAACACTAAAAGTTCAAGATAAAATGAGGGAAACATTTCTTACCTTCTATATAAAGACATAAAAAGAATTGATTAATTATTGGTAGAAAATAAAAATTCCATCTCATAACAGTATGTGGAAAAAAAAATCGAAGATAAAACAATAGATTTTAAACAGAAACACAAACGTGGGAGATGAAATAAAAGACGCATTGCATCAGAAAGTTCGAAAGAGAAAAAATATTGCTAAATCAAAATAATCCAAAAAAGATTAATAATGTATTTTTTTTTTCTAAAAAAAAAAAAAATCATAGTCTCCGTGTTTAGAAAAAAATAATAGTTAATATTTTTAAGATTTAAAGCAACCTGTTAAATGAAATTTTTAAAAAATTACAAAATATTTTTTGTTTGCTCTTGTCTCTTTTTTTTAAACAGTTATTTCTTTCGTTCTTTTTTTTTTTTTTAAGACGAAAAAGTAATTTGTGATTTAATTAAATTAATATCGAAGAATCTGAAAGTAATTGATATTGACGGAAAGAGATTTACGTTATATATGTCAAATAAAATACTCTTTCTACCAATTGAATTATATAAACAAATAAACATATATATAATGTACAATACGCACAAACATACGTTGTTAAGAAGATAATGGTATACAGTACATAATATTAATTATGTTGTTAGGTGTTGAAGTAATCACGTGATATTTGAATCTGTAAATGGCCCTTTGAGTCTAATTGCTGTCTTTTTCTGCCTTTTTATAATAATCGTTCTAAGAATCTTTAGCTTTCACATTCATCATTCTATTTCAATACTAAACTATCAATAGTAGTCTGTCCAATAGACAGGTCCAGAGAGTAGTCACTACATCAGTTCATCCATTCTTCCATTCCATTCTCTTCCTTGCCCACTTCCTCAATTCCACATAACCCCTTCCATCTCGTATATCATCCAATAATGTCAATCTCTTCCGTCCTTTCTTTTTATTTCCACTCACCATTCCTTCCAAAACATCTTTCATTAAACTATAATCTTTTCTTAGTATATGTCCAATCCAGTTTCTCTTTCTCTCTTTGATACTTTCAATCAATCTTCTTTTCTCATTAACTCTTTTCAAAACTTCTTCATTTGTTATTTTATTCACCCAACTGATTTTTTCCATTTTTCTCCATGTCCACATCTCAAAAGCTTCCAGTCGTTTCTTAATTCTATTACTCAAAGTCCATGTCTCACAACCATACATTAATAACTCCACACATAACATTTAATTAATCTTTTCCTTAATTCTCTTTCCATAGGTCCACAGAATATCTTCTTTCTTTTTACAAATGTCACCTTTGCCAATGCTATTCTTCTTTTAACTTCATCTTCACTTCTTCCATCCTCACTCAACCAACAACCCAAATATCTAAATCCCTTCACCTGCTGCACCATGTCATCATGGATTCCAATTTGCAGTCTTTTTGCATCTCTCCCTATCCATAAACACTTAGTCTTTTCAATATTAATCTTCATTCCATATGCCATACATCCTTCTTCCAATTTATTCAACATATTCTGAAGATCCTTTTCTTCCTCAGCAATAAGAGCCATATCATCTGCAAATCTTATACACTTTATTACTCTCCCTCCAACATTTGCTCCTCCACAGTCCAAATAATTATTTATCATATCTTCTAAATAAATATTAAACAAAACAGGTGACATACTACATCCTTGCCTAACTCCACTTTCTATATTCACTTCATCAGTCTCATTACATCCAAATCTAACTCTTATTCTTTGCCCATTATACATATTCCATATCAATCGTCTTTCTTTCCAGAATACTCCTTTATCTCTTAAGATAGACATCAGTTTATTTCAGCTTACTCTATCAAATGCCTTTTCTAAATCTACAAAACATATACCAATTCCTTTATCTCTTTCAATATATCTTTCTGCAATTGTCCTAACAATACCAATAGCATCTCTTGTGCTTTTCCCTTTCCGAAAACCAAACTGTTCTTCAGCAATATAATAGTCAACCTTCCCATAAATCCTTTGAGTTAAAATCCTCAATAACACCTTAGAAACATGAGACAATACACTTATTGTCCTATACTTTTCACATTTAACAGCTTTCTTCTTTTTAGCAATTGGAATCACTATAGTTCTTAAAAAATCTTCAGGCCAAACTCCACTATTATATATCAAATTGCAAAGTCCAACTATTTCCTTCATAGTAAATTCTCCCATTTCTCTCAAAAATTCTATAGGTACTGCATCAAATCCAATAGCCTTTCCATTCTTCATTGGTGCGATTGCCTTTCTTACTTCATCTGACAGTATGTCCATACCTCTATCATCCATTGCAACATCTTCTTCATTTTCAAGTTCATAACTAATTAAATTATTTCCTCTACTAAACAGATACCGAATATATTCTTCCCATCTTTTTAATATATCATTACTATCGGTTAACCTTCTTCCATTCTTATCCGCAATCTCACTTGCTACCCATGTCTTTTTCTCCCAAGAAATACTTTGTATTCTATCAAATGCTAGATCATATCTTTTCATCTGTTGAAACCTTTCTATCTCTTTACATTCTTGCTCCAACCACTTTTCTTTTGCTAAATCTGTTTCTCTTCTTAATTCATTATTAAATTTCCTATATTCCTTTTGCCCTTCCTCAGTATTTACATTCTTCCACCATCTCCGCACTTCCATCTTTTCCAACATACCTTCAGTTATCCAAGGTCTTTTAGCTTTTCTCGCCCGAATAATACCTATTTTATTTTTTTGCTATTTTCAAGAATCCCTCTTTAGTTCTATTCCAACACTCATCAGAGCTATTAATATAGTTCCCATCCTGAACAATTCTTTTAAATTCATTTTCACATATTAAACCAAATTTTCCTTTTTCCATTTGTCTCAATTTATCCAAGTCCCATCTTGTGTATCTTTTCCCTCTTTTAAATCTTTTTAAACTTAACTTTAATTTAGCCATCACCAAATTATGATCCGAATCTATATCAGCACCTGGCAAAGCATGTGAACCCTTAACAGCATTCTTATATCTATTCTGAATCAGTATATAATCAATTTGATAACGTTCTTTGTTACCTGGAGCTTTCCATGTATACAATCTTCTAATACAATTTTTAAAGCAAGTATTTGCAATGACAACTAAACTATACAAGGCAAAAAAAATGTATATCTTAAATAGGATTGTATTGAATAAACTCTTATTAAATGTCAATATGAGGTAGAGATTTTATTATGTCTAAAAGTTTTATTTGTAACATATACTTTCAATTTGTAATATATATATAATTCTTATTGTAATATAAAGTCAAGATCCATGGTTTGGGGAGTCAGCACTATTAATTTTATAAATATCTGAGTAATAAATAATTTAATGATTACATCTATCAAATAATCTCATACAAAAACTAAAAAAAAACCTCTAATATTATGTAGGCACGTGTAAGCTATGATTAGACTTGGATAATTATTTTTTATTTTATCTAATATTATAATATTTATTTTATTTCTAATAAATCAAAATATTTTCTTATATGCCAGGGAAAAGTGGATGAAAACACCAAAAATTAATGAATATTACACTAAAATAAGAGTGATTCTAGGAAACAAAAGTTAGCGAATGAAATGATTTGTGAATGTCACATGACCTCCAGATCAACTAATCATTGGATTATTTTTATATTAATTATACTTTAATAATTAACCAATCAATATATAATTTTTACATGTTCTGTCTTATAAATTATTTTTTTTTTAATATTTGGAATATGCAACTAATAAGAGAAAAATTAAAGAATAGAATAAGAATCTTTCAGATCAAATTCCTAATGCCACTGTATCTACATTTATGCTATTGCAGCTGTTATTAATATTGCATTTAGCCTAATGTAAATTTTTTATGATTTTTTTTATTTTAAAAAATATTTTAAAAAAATAGCTTTTATATAGAAATAACACAAAAACGATATATTATACTGCCGTTCTGAAAATACCATTTTAAAGAGAAGTGAATTATCCAGAAGATGACATACCAGGTGTGTGGGCAGTCCATATTATTTTTTACTATGTTTAGTAAAACATAGATTCTCTTTATATAGATTTTTGAACATGAACATAATGTGAAATGAGAGAACTTTAAAACATTTAAAACATTATTAATAATACGCTGATGCGTTGCGGTGAAACTTTTTTATGTAATAATTTGTAGGCTTTTTTTATATATTCAAATTTGCAGACTTAGCGCTTTTAGGCAAACAAAGAAGAGAATAAGAAATTGGAGAAAATTTTTGTTTAATTCTGAGAATAAGTGAATTTTGACTAACCATTTTTTGACAATAAAACTTTATATTCCTTAAAATAATCTTAAATGACATTTGAAAGAAATTAATTATGAATAAAATCAAAAAGCATTGGGAGAAAATGGAGATTATTCTAAATCATTATTCAATTGTTAACTTATTAATAATAGTTAGAACTTATAAAAATCTACAATAAAAACTATTCGTACAAATAAATATTCATCAAGGCTTGATTTGTTGTCATTGGTAAATAAAATGATAGTATTTAAGCAATGATGAACTCAGAGGAAAAAATGTTTTTATGTGATTCTTATTCTCAATCAAAGAAAGCAGACAAGTATGTGGACATATTTGATCAAGTTTTTATTGTATATGGATCATCATCATCATCATGTTCAACCATTATCAATCCACTGCAGGTTGAAAATGTCTCCAAATTTAATCCTTCTCTGATATCACATTTTAAAATAGCTTGAGGTCTTTTGAACTAGCAATTGCAAAATATTTTATTTTTAAATTAATATATACACTTATTGTATAACTTTAAATTAATAATAATATTATATAAATAGTAGAAGCTTGCCATTGGGTAAGTCAAATGCAGCAATTACTATAATGTTATAATAATCAATATGTGGCTATTATTTCCCAAGATGCAAGTGATCATATCATGCTGCATTTATTTTTCTATTAGCATTTTAGTGATTTAATAAATATAATGTTACTTCTAATAAAAATTGCTTTTAACGTTTTTTAACCACTTCTTACTTCATGCAAAATTATTTATGTTGTTTCAATTAAAATTAAATTTCTTACTGAAATTTAATTTATGATCATCTAACATGAAACGAATTGTTATTTTGATATTTTATTTCATGCAAGAATTTATGTTAATTAAATGCTTTTTTTTTTTGGAATTCATCTCAGTTTTCTATATTCACAATATATGTATATTACTTTTGGCTATCAATTTTATCTTTTTCATTTCTTAATCATCTGTTCAAGTTTTATATAGAGGCTTGCAAATAAGCTCTTAAGCTTGTTAAATGAGGTCATGTGACATATGATTTGATTTCTTTGTAATTCTGTTCAAGTTGTCTATACTCTATATATTTTGTTAAAATATTCTGGTAATATTGTTTTTGTTTTTTTTACTCATTGCCTTATTTATGATAAAAAATATTCATTATTATTATCATCTAGAATTATAGATTATTTTTAAATTTGTCTCCATTTATTTTGATGCGTTTAAAATTACAACCTATTTAATATGTGTGCTTTCTTACATCATCATTTCTTTTATTAAAATATACAATTTTTCATTGTAAGGTAAAAAAAATTTCTATTTGGTATTTTTGTGTCAAAAATGGATTTTAGATATAAGGGGGATAAATCTTCATCTTTGATTAGTTTTATATCCATTTTATTATCTATGTAAGCTTCCTCTCTAAATTCTATGATTATGTCATTTAACGTCCTGTTGTTACTTTCTATTTTATAATCTATTTTAGATTATCTAGTTGACTTAATTGGTCTAGATCAGGGATTGGCAAACTGCATTTGGGAGTCACATATAACTTTTATCTCAATCTTTTGGCTCTTTTTATCATGATAAACATAAATATATTTTTTACTTCCTCTTGTAAATTTGTAAATAAATATTTTGATGACTTTAGGAGAGGAAAAATGCGCATGTGCATTACAATGTTGTTTCTTAATTAGTAATTATTGTTTATGATGAATATTTAAATATTAGAAATTTGTGAATAAATGAAACAATCAAAGTAAATTTTTGTTTTTATTTGTTTATTTTTAAAAGAATTTTTATTCCCTTAGGATGTACGTTTGGATATATCCTCAGCCATTTAAAAATTAATACTTTTCAGGAACATATTTTTTTATCTCTGTCCTTGTGGCTCTTTACTCTTCTTTGCAGCTCTTAATGGGGGAAGAGATGGAGATTTAAACAAAATAACTTTTCATGTTAAAAAGTTTGCTAATCTCTAATTTAGATTATTTATAATATTTTCATTGCTATATTTAAAATAAAACAGTGAAATTACAAATATCTTCCAATAAATTATCATATCTATTTTATAAATAAGTAGTTATGGCATTTTTATATAAAATGTTAAAGCATTTATGATCATTTTTATAATAGTACATTGTTGTTGTTTTTTTTTTTTTGTTTCTCTATGATAGCTAACTCTATAATGTTAGTTGATTTTTTCAATTAATGAAGCCCTATAATAAAGTGATAGTAAAGGAACATTTCGTTTACTATTGAATATTTCTGTAGGATAAATTTCACTATGCCATACAAAATAGGGACTGGCTTTTAACTTCTTCTAATATCTTGTGGATGGGTGTAATCATAAACTTATGTCCAAAGACATGTGGAAAAGATCAATGATCCCCAAGATGCACATTTCATACTGAATCAGCACTCATCAGCTGTCCCAGACCACAGTCTTTTATGCTTATCTTTTTCACTGTTCAGTATATATATATTAAAAGCATAAAGTTAAATTACTCAATAAATAATCAAAATTACCCCAAATTCACAACTCAACCAGACTAGTCAAGAAAATAAACTCTAAAACAATACCAATAGTTTCATGGCTACAAACAGACTTTTCAAGTGTAAAGGACTACAAAATAACAACATATTTAAACTAAACATTACCCACAATTCCACTTACCTCCCATCCACCCTTAATATTAAAAGAACTTTTAAGTAAGCTAACTATTTCAGAAGCTTACATTTTAATAATATTCTTTAATTCTTTTAATTTCATTTCTTTTGAAGAAAACAACCTTAGCTTCATCAAAATTAATAATGTGGTATCTTTTACATGGATATATAAGGCAGAACTAAGATTTATTTCTAACTCTACTTTAATGTACCTTTATTCTTTCATTTAAACTCAAACTACACTGATCTATATATACCTTTTTACAAAGACAAGGAATAATATACTGTACTCCATGAATAGTTTTAGTTCTGCCTTATATATCCATGTAAAAGATACAGATCCCATTATTAATTTTGATGAAGCTGAGGTTGTCTTCTTTGAGAGAAATGAAATTAAAAAAACAATTAAATAATATTATTAAAAATTTATGATTCTAAAGTAGTTAACTTATTTAAAAGTTCTGTTAATATTAAAGGTGGATGGAAGGTAAGTGGAATTGTGGGTAATGTTTTGTGTAGTCCTTTACACTTGAGAATTCTGCTTGTAGCAGTGAAACCATTTGTAGTGCTTTAAATTTTCTTTTTTTTTTTTTTGGCTTATCTGTTTGTGCTGTGAATTTGTAGTAATTTTGATTGTATATCTATATATAGCAATATATTATAGTTTAATTGATGTGCCAAGTGTGTGGCCCTCACAATTTTGACACAAATCACTTAATAAAAGTATATTAATAATTCTTATTAAATCATTCATTAAACTAGAGATTATGCAATAATAAATAATATGTTAAGTGTAATGAAATTTACACTACAGAAATATTGTTCATTATTGTATAATGTCTAGTTTAATAAATGACTAATAAAAATTATTAGCATTTCATTCATGTTTCATGTTCATAGATTTAATTTTTTGTACAGATATGGAAGATAGTAAGACAATGTAGTTGATTTACATATTTTTAAAGAATTTTTTCATGAATTCTGCCAAAATTTCATTAATGTAATGTGGCAACTCACTTTTATGTTGTGTTGTATTGTGAAGTATATAAATATCTAATTCTACATTGCCTAAATAATATGTAATATATTGAAATGCTGATAAACATTTTTTAAAATTAAAGTTCTAACTATATATTAATGCAATCTCTCTTGTGCTATAGTAATCCATCTTGCAAACAATTATGAATCTACTTTCAACTATGGTACAAAAAGACAGACAATGTTATTTTATTAGGTAATTGAGTATTAACTAAGATATGATGTTCTACACAAGCAGCCAGTAGATAGGATCGATGATGAACCAAAACAATGTCATGGCAACTGAAACATTGGCATGACTAATCGATAGAAATGGTCAAGGTGTTTTCAAGATTTTATAATACTGCGGTGAATTGTGGTAAATATCTGTCTTTTACCTACTGTCTTATTTCAAGAAAGAGGTGTTTTAGTTTTTTTTTGCTTAATAATTTTTTGAATTTATTGCTAATTTTCTGCTTTTTGATTCTTTTATATCATTAACAATTCTAATGCTTTTTGATTCTTAAATATTTACATTTTACTACATTTTTATTGAAAATGATGATTTTGGATTATTAAATATCGTTTATAATTGTAATGATTTTCCTTTTTTTTTTTACAACTATTTCTCCCATTTTTGTTTGATTATTAAAATATCATTGAAAATACTGATTTTTGATTATTAAATATCGTTAATAAAACTGACTTATAGCGTCTGAAAAATGCGCCCTCTATTTTTAAAAAACTTAACTACTTTTTCCTCCCTAATAATTGTATCCAAATTTATATAAGTGTATGTAACTATATGTAAGTGTAAATGTTAATAAAAAAAAAAAGGGGGGAAAAAATTTACATTTAGGATCCGTGTGTCAAAGTACGTCATTCTCACTATGTAATTGCAAAGTGTATCTAACTATAAATGTATTTTTTACATGAAGATTAATAAATAAAATGGATGTAAGAAAACTTACTTTTTTAGGCTCTATTTAGTCTCACCCAAAAAGTCCCTGCTGTAAAAATTATGAACTACTGTACTTTGTTGTCATTTTTGACACGTGTAAAATTCTGAACTAATTTTGCTTTACCATGTGCAATTTTCTATTTATAAAAAATGGCAGCTAGAGTGCATATCACAACAATAGTGCCTCCAAATGAGATTATGGATGTTTCAGATGTTCTGTCAGAAACATGGAACACTCGTCTGCCTGATAGAACAATTGCAAACTGTGGAATTGACCATGAAGTGGCTGTCCAGGAGGCATCTGTTAAAGAACAGCATGCTATGTCTGCATTGCAACATTCAATGTTCGCTAGTAAAATATTTGGCCAGCATAGATGGTGTTAGATGGCAATGCAGAATGTGTGAACAACGTACAGCAGTAAGAAGTGGCTCATTTTTTTTCTGCAGCCATCTGTCTTTGAACACCATTGTTCGTATAGCATTTTACTGGTCTTTTAATTCACCTATTCACATGATCGTTCGCAAGATAAAGGTGAGCGAATGAGTGATCATAGGCTGGTGTAATTTTTGCTGGGAAAAATGTGCTACATATTTGGACAGAAATCCAGCACTTCTCGGCGGATTTCATGCCAACGGTGAACCACAGATAGTTGAAATCGATGAGTCCTATTTTTTCCACCAAAAATACAACAGAGGGGCATTCAGAGAAGGCCGTTGGGTGTTCGGTGGGATAGAAAGAGGCTTGAAAAAATGTTTCCTATCTGAAGTCACAGACCGATCGGCTGACACTTTAGAAGCACTCATCCAGCAACACATTTTGCCTGGAACCCATATTATCAGTGATGGCTGGCGTGTGTACAATAATATTAGCGGTCTTTCAAATGGTGTCTATCTCCACTCTGTCATCGTCCATCAACACAACTTTGTTGACCCGGATGACGAGCTTATACACATGAATAATGTGGAAAATCTGTGGATGAGAGCAAAGCATAAGCTAAAATACCAATTTGGGACAAGCAGACCTTTGTTCTCATCCTACCTGCAGGAATTTTCTTTCAGAAATCTGCACGAACGTGACGACCTTTTTGTGCATTTCCTCGTTTGTGTAGCTTCAAACTACTCCTAAAAATGTAAGTTCATTTTTTGGTTATTTATTCTTCTTTATGTAAAAACATTTACAGTTAATATACGTCATTTATTTACAGTTACATATACAGCAAAGACCGCTATAAATGAAAAATACGCATGTAAATGTAAGTTTTTTTTCCTTTTTTTTTTTTTTTATTAACATTTACACTTACATATAGTTACATACACTTATATAAATTTGGATACAGTTATTAGGGGGAAAAAGTAGTTGTTTTTTTAGAAATAGAGGGCGCATTTTTCAGACGCTATAAGTCAGTTTTTCCAATATCGTTAATAATTTTAATGCTTTTTGATTATTTTATATCATTAATAATTCGAATGCTTTTTGATTCTTGATTATTAATAAGTAGCTCAGAAAGGAAATTGTTTGTACTTTAAATTTTTAGAACAATTTCTTTTTTGGTTTTTTTGTTAAATACCACCCCCCCCCCCCAAAAAAAAAAAAAGAAAATGATTTTACCTTGTTTCGATTACTTATATATGGCTTATAATTATATTCTGAAAACTACGGCTAAAAATTCATTGTAAAATCCGCCAAAATATCTTGTTGAGTATCGCAGCAATTATGAAAGACCGTTCCTTGTACTAAATATTTCAGAACTATTTTTCCCACTTTTTTTTTTTTTTTAATGTAATCAATTTGGGTTTGTTAAATAACACCTTTCCCCCCCAAAAAAAAATGATTTTTTACCTATTCCTTGCTTTTGTTTGTTGATTACTTAAATATTGCTTATCATTATTGTCTGAAAACAGTACGGGTAAAAATTGCTTGTCAAATTCGGCCATTTCACTTTTTTTAAAGGCAGTTACTCGTAAATAATGAATTTGGGTTTAACTATTACTTCTTTTGTTTATTAAAATATCATTGAAAAAACTGATTTTCGATTATTTTATCGTCGTTAATAATTTTAATGCTTTTGGATTATTTTATATCGTTAATAATTCTAATGCTTTTTGATTCTTAAATATTTACATTTTACTACATTTTTATTGAAAATGATGATTTTGGATTATTAAATATCGTTTATAATTGTAATGATTTTCCTTTTTTTTTTTTAGAACAATTTCTCCCACTTTTTGTTTGATTATTAAAATATCATTGAAAATACTGATTTTTGATTATTAAATATCGTTAATAATTTTAATGCTTTTTGATTATTTTATATCGTTAATAATTCGAATGCTTTTTGATTCTTGATTATTAATAATTGTAATGTTTTTTGATTCTTAAATATTTACATTTTACTACATTTTCATTGAAAATGATGATTTTGGATTATTAAATATCGTTTATAATTCTAATGATTTTCGATTTCTTTTGGAACAATTTCTCCCATTTTTGTTTGATTATTAAAATATGCCAAAA
>JAQFVV010012489.1:1737880-1878781 GCA_028023455.1 Epiperipatus broadwayi | reverse complement strand
CATCTTACAATATTATATTTTTTAATTTTGCTTAAAGAAAAAGTCTGCATTATGATTCTTCTATATCTATGTATTTACCAGTCACAATTTCAATAATTAAATGTTTGAAAAAAAAATTGAAATTCATAAATTGTAGTGCAGCTCTACCTATGAAAGAAATATAAATTACATGTCAATTACTTCATCTCATAATCTCAGTGCAGTACTTATAGTGCATAACTACCGTACATTTTTAAATAACAATTTTATTTAAAATAGCCTAAAAAAAAAATTAATAATAGTAATATTTCTGCCAAGTCTAAGAGAAGCCATGAAATGTTTTCTTTATGCAACAAATATATATTATAACGATCCAAAAGAAAGTGGAGATTGAATCTAACCGCAATCTGCACTACAAGGGCGCCATCTAGGCATTTGAGCCTAGAAAAATTTATAAAGTAGGCAGATAGCGCTGTTAAGATTCCACTTTATTTAAATATTTAGATTGTTAGCCCAAGTCACTAGCTCAGTGGAACAGCAGAGATAATAAAATATAACTTTATATCTTAAATATAAAAAAATAAAAGCCACTGCCAGAAATTAACACATAAAAATATTTATTTACGCACATATAAATTTTGAATCATTTTAAATTTTGAGGAATAGATTTAACATTTAGATTTTTATATTAACTTTTAATTTTACATTTAAATAGATTGCAATGAGTTTAATATTTTATTTAGAGGGTCGAGTATGAATAGACTACATAGATCTGCATTTGAAAAGAAAATATACTATCCCTTATTTAACCTTAGGCCAAAAGTTCGCAGTCAAACTGGCGTCAGTCCATCTGATACATTTATGTATTCAATGTAGCATGAAATACAACAGTACAAATATACTATACTGTCAGGAATGGACACCTGAACAGTATAGTTAGAGAAGACATTGACTCTTGACCAATACAGGAATGTTACATCTGTATGGCAAGAAGAACAATAAAATAAAAACTCCATAGGAAGGGACTGCGGTCCTTTTTGCCAACTTACAATCCCATCCATAGGCAAAGGGTTGGTGTGGTGTATACAGCGATTCTGCACGTAGCAAAACTCATACTACATCTACTAACTACACAAATATATCCAATACATTGACCTAATTCAACTACAAAATGAATAACCTAAGATTACCCTCCCTTAATATAACTGTACAAAACTATATAGCCATTCATGCCCGACTTAAATTTAATATTTAGATACATTTGCACAGATGAATTTTATACAATTTGTGTTATAATGTTAAGTATAGAGTGGCTGCATAGATTCCATGGTTAAAAACATTCCAACATAAACATAACTAATCAAAATACAAAGTCATCGATAACTTCAATTGCAGAGGGAATACACGAAAACCCAATAGCATTCATCATAAGATGCGCAGTGACATCGATGACTTATATATTCTAATCGAATATGAAAACCACAACATAATTAACCACTAACGAATCCATGCAACGTCCATACCCAACTTAAATTTCATCATTTAAAATTTAAGCAATAAATATTAATACAAATAAAATTAATAAAATGGAAATTATTTTTTTCTTTTAGCAAACAAGTATGTAAAACTTAAACCTTTATAATTAATTTGAAACATAAGTCAGATATATATAATTTAAACATTAATTGTCAATTTGAAAATCAGATAAGAGTTGTTTTTTTTTTTTAATTTAGGTTAGCTGAATCTTAAAAGTTTGAACGAAAGTTCTTAATTTTTTTTTTTTTAAATTGTAAAGTTCATAGCTCACGGTAGAAGAGTCCAGGTTCCTGTTTTTAATTCCCATGAGGTCTTCATTGGAAGACTGCTCTGATGTTCTGGAGGTAGCATTAGCTGGTTCCATTCTGGTATCACAGTCTTTTCATTTTTTAAAATAAGTGAGAGAGAATGACAAGTGCATCTTATCGTTCGTTTCACCAAAACAAGTTGGAAAACTGTCAGGAAAACTATTTCTTTTTTATAGTATCCACACCAATTCAACCAACAAAACATCACTAATCCATCATTTTCATTAGGGTCCAGACCTTTATTTGCGCTTCTATATTGGACAAGCTAATTCTTTATTCCTTATCTAAATTTCATCTGACTTTTTAATTACACAAGAGCCCCAAGGCTAGCTTGCTTTTCAATTAATAAACAATCATTTCCATTTACAGATTACAGGAAGTAATTAATACCTGTTTTTATTTTTTACTTACGTTATTTCTTTATTAAAATATTTTTATATTTAAATCTTGTATTTTTTTATAAAAAAGTACGTTCAAATACTTTTTTTTTTTATTTATAAAAAAAAATATTTTTAAAGTTTTGCATCTGTGCGAATATATATATATACGTTTAACAAACATTTTAGCTTTTAGTTTTTTTAATAGATTTTATTTTTATTTGCGAACTTTATGATTTTATTTTAAATTAATGTAATGGCATATTTATATACTGTTGCAATATATTATGGTCTAGACATTCAGCTATAGATAGAAATTGGAGAAAAGATATTAATTGACCATCATTTACAAGTTGAGGCTAAAATTGCTGATAGAATATCTAATCATTAAAGCAGGTAGAATTGTAAGTATTATTATAATTCATCCAGATCTCTAATATTGTGATATCTGTCAAGAAAGTGGATAAACATATCAATATGATTGGCTAAGGTCCTATCTTTAAGACTACTATCTTTATTCCAACCATTCTTATAATATATGTAAAAGAAAACATCCAATTAAATCTCCTAATGCCTACAAAAGAAAGGATCATTATATACTAAATTCTCAGTTTGGAAAATAATTGGCCTGATCACAATATAACCTGCTAAATCACAAATTTGGAAAGTGATTGATTCATCTGCAATATAGAACCTGCTAAATCATGAATTAGGAAAATAGGTAGTAGTGAAAAAAAAATGCTAAAGTTGGATGGATATCCAATAAAAATTAATACTTAATTTGCAAAATAGTGAATATAAATATGTGAATGTGTTTTCTCTTGCTGAAATTGATTGGATGTTCAATAAAAATGGATTTTTAGTTTTTGGATTATTTTATATTAAAAGATGAATATGTTTTCTTTCCCTTTCTCTGCTCCTATATGTGCATGTAAAAACATGGACCAAATAGCTATGAATATGGAGACTACTGAAAATTTGAATGTGAACGTTACATTTGTGTGTCTTTCAGATTGCAGTATATAGATAATAATTAGTGAATATAAAGGCATAATACATACATTTATGTTAAAAAATATAAGTATATATGTATACCATAGTAATGTCAAATATATATTTTTTAATGATCTACGATTCAAAAACATAAATTCCATATACTTTTTTTGCCTAGAAGTATAAAGTATTTCATTTAAACAGTGAAGTAATAAGATTTTCGTTTTTTTCTCTGCTAATAAAAATAAGAAAAATGACATTTTCTATATAGAAACTTGTAATATAAAATTAATACAATGCTATAAACTTATTCTAGAGGAAAAAATCTGAAAAGTTTCCTGCTAGAATAAAGTGACCCATTGACTCCTAAAAAGTACAAAATGTATCCAATGAATGCCTGGCTGGCTTGCCTGTCAAGAAATATTAGAAGAAAATTCAAGCAAATGGATTTAAAAAATGTGATTCAGAATATTTTAGCATGCTGAAAAACAAATCTTAGAATTATGACTTTTAAAAATAAAATAAAAACACATTTAATAGACTATGACTCAGATATATGAATAATTGTCAATTACATAGCAAGGATAATCTTCATCTAAAAATAGAATTGATTTTTTCATCTATTTTCCGATCCGATTTTTATTTTATTCGTGTAAAGAAAACAATAACACTGCATGTGAAGTAACTTTTTAACTTGATATTGAATTATCAGTTCAAAAATGATATATAGCTGAAAGTTTCTGATTCAACTCTGGACCCGATAAACTCGTAGAATTTACCAAGAGAATTCCTGAAAACTATTTGAAATATTCTTCACCTTCATTATTGCTTTCTAGTATTTAAATAATTTAGGAACTAAACATTCAGACATATTAATATCAAATAAATTAACCAATATAGTATTTCAAACCAACTGTAAATACTGAAGAGGAATAACTTTTTAGTATCTGTTTAATATCCTTATCAACTGACTGTGAGTCTATTTGTATATTCCACTTCCACTCTTATAGAAAAAACCAGATTGACAAATGATATTATTATGGGTTAACATCAAATCAAGCTCAAATGTAAATAAAGCTCTTTTATTTTTCTCATGTCATAGACAGCCGGGAAGCAAACCTGCCAACCCAAGACAATTGCTTGCAAAGCATCGCTGACCTCTCGACCACCAATGCCTGACTAAATAAAGCTCTTTTCAACCAATCAAACATTAAACATCATCTAATAGAGCTAATTTTTACTCATTTTAAAAAAAAACATTGCAAATGAATAATCTATAATCAAATATAAAGTATACTAACTAGTACAATGTTGGTCATTTTACTATTTTCATTTGTTTTGAAGTGCTGTATTGGTTAGTCATTACATACTTAATTATAGACAATTCATTCTTAATGGTTTTAGCATTAGTAGAAATTAGTTCTTCCCATAAAGTTTAATACTTCATTGTAATGATAGAAACTTTGTTATCACTTGAATTTGATTTGAGATTCAATCTTAATAGTAATATTTGCCAGCTTGATGTTAAGCAGGATGTGAAGAGTTTGTCTATTTAGTCTTTACGATTAATATTATATCATAACACATTATTTCATTTGTAAGAAAAATATTTCCTCTTCATTGCAAGTGGTTTTATATTTATAAAATATTTAATTATAATGTAATTTTTTTAAAGTAATTTTAAAATCTTCTGTATATCTGCATCCAAGCTATCCAAGATTTTGAAGTATTACATTTAGCAAAAAAAAAAAAAATGAAGTTATATCTTTTTTATTTTTAAAAAACAGTATATATATATATATTTTTACGAAGTTTTAATATTTTTGAAAGATTCTGATTTACAAGTATAGAGAATTTGTTTTTATATTATTTACTTGTACTTCAAATCCTTAATTTCAATGCCATTGTAAATATTGTTGTAACACTTTAGCTACAGAATCTGAACAGTTGAAATAATAATACATAAAGTTGTAATATATTTTGATGTTATCTTGAAATTAATTTTATTTAGACTTTTTTGAAACTTTATAAGATAGATATTTATCTTTGGTGGACCCACTTATTACTAAAATTTCAATTACTAATGTTTTATTCTGAATTTTACAAATATTTTGCAGGTTAGAAAGTGTATAAAAATGAATAATGAAAATCTAGTAATATCAGTGTCATTTGTGAAAATTTGATGTCATTTTGGTTAGCTGTTATTAATAAATTGTTTTTAAAATTATGTCTGATTGACTACTAAATTCATTTAGATATTCTATTTATAATATTCTTGCAAAGTAAGTATCAAAATCCAAAAATGGTTATTGGAATAAGTACAAAATCAATTTTATAAAAATTATTGGCATTTTTATATGTATAAGGTAAGACTAATCTACTGAAATTTAAACTATCCTCATTTCCAGAACAGCTTCTGTTTTTTCTTTTCATCAGTGGAACTAGGATTCAAAACTGGTACTAATAAACTCACATGATTAGCAGTTTGAACACAAATTAACTAATTTGCATAAATTATATAGATGTGACACCAAACCAGTTGCACATATTTTAGAGATCTCAGTCTTATTAAAACATGATCACATGACATTTTTAATATGCTTTTCAGGATATTAGTTTGATTAGTATGAAGAAATATAGAATAAATGCTGAATGCATGAGAGCATTAATTCCAGCTTTGAATTTTTTTTTTCATTGACAAAAGAGGTCAGCCAGAAAAAAGTCTATAAATATAGATTTTATGACATTATACAACCTATTGTCTATTGACTATCCAAGTTTACAGTAGTTGGTTCTAGAATAGATTGAAGATATTTGCTCTTGGAAACACATGCCCCAACTTATAAGAACGTCTATATTGTTATTGATTATTTACAACTATATATATATATATATACTGATAAGAATATAAAAATTTAAATGTATAATTTTAATGTTGACAAATCTTAAAAAATGCTTGGTGGTTTAAAGCTTCAATGGAGATTTGTCATTTGCTAATTGTATTCCCTTTAGATTTTTCTTTAAAAACACGTGTAAGCCAATAATGATATACTCGTATTAAATTAGGAAATAATATCTTGTTTAATGCAAGAATTTAAATTATTTCATTTAATGATATTCATCTTATTAATTCATTTTACATTTGGATAGAGAGATTTGGATAGAGATATCCATGTTTATGGTATTAGAAGAGTTCTTTGTAATCGTAAAATAAAAAAGCTGTACATTTTGATAATAAAAAAAACCTGAAGAGATTTTAATAATGGTAGGTTAGTTTGAAAATTATTGATTTTTTTTTAGAGAATATATGAAGTAAGATTATTTTTATAACTTGCATGAAATAATGCAGTATTTAATTATGGACTAATAAAATATAATTGTTGGTTGGTTAATTGTGACATAAAAGAATTTAACCTTTTCCAAGATTCACTTTTTTAAAAGAATTTTTTCCCCCAAAACTTACATACACAATTTTAATATGTGTTTCAGTATTTCCTTTTTGTTTGAAAGTGAGATATTTGCATGACATATATACATTGTGAAGGAAAACTGTTCTCACATTCTGTATTAAAATTGCATGTGTTTATTTTCTTTGCACTAGTTTAAGACATTACATCCTACTTTTAAAAATGTAGTAAAGTATACATTTTTTTCTTTACAATCAACTAGCTCATTGTACATCTGTTTGGCTTTATAACTAATTGAATGTTATTTGATGCTAGGCATTGTACCTTTGTGTTCCACTTTGGAGCTGATGAATTTCTAATTGTCATATGCATCACAATGATTTTCAAATAAAGGCATGTGTATTGTCTATCATGTTCATTGATTACAAACAAGCTAGCCACATTGTCTACACACAAACACCTTTATTATGAAGAGCTGACTTTCACCTATAGTAGCTATATGTATGCAAAAATGTATTTCCTTTATGTGTAGCTATTTCGCCTAGAACAAAATAGTATTTATTGCCGTTACTTTCTTTTAATTCAAATGATAATTCCAAAATGTTTTGGTAGTTTATCAGTCGATCATAATCAATATCTTGTCCAGCTCTGCTCTAGATAGATTCCATTTTATATTATTATAATAGTAACTAATTCATATACACAGCAATATGCTAACAGATACCAGAATTCACAGACAATAATGAATTATAAGATATGCATTTTTAAAATGTATATATATATAGGTATAGATATATACTGTATATATATATGTTAAAAACTATATAACACAAACATATATAGATGTTTACATACTATATATATATATCCTGGGAACCAAAACACTTATCATGGAGAATATTACTTTTTTTTTTTTTTTATTAATTTCTAATTTATTTATAATTTAAACATTTTTGAATGGTAGGTTATTGAATTTGTGCATATTAAGATCATGATATGAGGGATAATGAAATCACAAAGTCATACTTATTTTAAACAGACAAAATAAATTTTAAAACATGTTTAATTGTTTTAAAACAAATTGAATGAAGTTGGTCTGGTCTAATGCTTATTTTTGCTACTAACTGTAGTAACTGTAATATCACTCTATGATTTAGCATAGTGATAGTGTAGCAAACTTAGAAACTAATATTTTTTTTGGTTTAATTCTCAGCTGCATGAAGTTAAAAAAACTTAAATTCATTAAATGTATATGTTCTGACAGTTAATCTCTACATAATTAACACTATACAATTATTCTACTTTAATTGTTATTAAAAATTTTATTGTGCTATAATCAACTTCAATAAATATTTTGTTTAAAGATATTTAAAATAAAAAAAACAGTTTTTTTTTTATTATGTTTGAATTGTTTTAATGAGGCATAGATCTGAAATTACGAGTAGTAAAACTTGCCTCTGAAAATGTTTACTAAGTCATGTGACATCTGACTTGTTACTATTACTATTATACCAAGATATAATGATAAGACCATGTGCAGTTTAGTAGAAGAGTTTCAGAGATTAATTTCCAGCTGTGTAAAATCGAAATAGTTAAAAATGAATGTCAAAATTATGATTTTTAAAAACAGAAAATATCTATCTTGAAAAATATGTGCACATTATTAACCATGACACAAAGAAGATATCTGAAAAATATGTTAAAATGGCACCAGTATGCTAGAAAAAATAGAAATCTCTAAAGAATTTATACATAGACTTTATGTTAATATGTTAATATTCTTTCAATTTATTATGAATAATTTTAGACTTTCTAAAAAATATTTTAGAGTCAATTTTAGAATGATTTTTTAGAGATGCAGATCTTGTTTTTGTTCTAAAGAATTAACTATAATACATTATGAAGAAATGTAATATTGATTATTTTCATTGAGAAAATATAGTGCAACAGAGATCTGCAATTAGTGCAGTTGTTGAAGTATTTTAGAAGTAAAAGTTTGTGCATAGAAAGTTAAAAAGGAACATTGCAAAATATTATGTAGATAGAATTATGGACTAGCTTCTGGTACATTATGGTTGACAGATAGATTTGCATATTGATTACAAAACTTATGTCTGTGCATTTTTTGTCTTTCTCTCTTTTTTTCTTTTTTTGATTGGAATAGATATATTAATTTATGAGTAGCTTCTTCTGATATCATCATCATTACTATGATGGTGATGATGTGTTTGTCAGGTTGATATTGATTTTAGATGATCATAGAAATACAATTTTTCCAGAATGACCTACCATATATTTTTTCTAGACTGCTCAAAGCCACATTAATTATTATGAAGATAATGTCCATTCTCTTAATTATTGGTCTTTTTGTTCACTACTAAATACTTTTAAGCATTATATATTTAGTTATGAATTATATCATCTTGTGATTTGACCAGAATGGAACAATTTTGGCTTTTTGTTTTTCAAATGAGAGTTCTGATGTAATCTGATCAATGCTTCACATATTTCTTTTCTTTACTCTTTGTGGAATTCTCAAACGTCTTTACAAGCACACATGTTCTTTTTTTCCAGTGTCCAACTTATATATCTGTAGAGAATCAAAAAAAGATACATTAACTTAGAAGAATGGTTGAGTGTGTGCTCTAACAATGAAGCAACAGAACAAACTTAAAATATGAAACTAATTAGATTGAATATTGTATTTTCTTGGGTATATATGTAAAATTAACTTTCCTGTTTCATTTTGATACATTTTATTAAAATTTGATTCTACATTAGTAAGAATAAATGTAATATTTTGATAACATTTTACTAAAAGTGTAATTTTAGAATTTAATCTTATAGAACCGTACAATTAACTTATCTCGTTTATAATTTATCATTTCTTGGTAATAATTTTTTATAGAAATTTAAGACAAAAGTTATTTATTAATAATTAATAATCTAATTTATTCTTTTTTTTTAGAACTAAAGAATTATATTTTAATCTTATATAAGTTTTTCATTTATATAATATAAAAAATAAGAAATGAAAGAGAATAAGTACTTGATTATTTGAACTTTGTTTTATGAAATTCAAATTGATTATTAATAACTAAATTGAATTTATCATCTCTTTTTTCGTTAATAATATTTTTTATCAAATGATTTGTGGAATGTTGAAGAGGTTTTTTTGATCTATCTTGAAATTATTTTACGAAACATGTAAAATTATTATTCTATAGGATAAAAGATAAAATAGTCTTAAAACAGTCCAGTATGAACAAGCATGTTTTCATCATCATCTCATAGAGGAGTATTAAGGATCAGATATTACTTACTAAGTTTTCTAATTTCTGGAGAATGATGGTTTTATTATCTAGATAAAAATTATTAGATATTCATTTACCAACCATTATTGGGAAAAACTCTAAGCCTTATTACAACCTGAAATTTTTATGTTATATTCAACCTGGATTTTTAACCCAGTTTATAGCTTGTATGTGTATATATGTGTATGTGCTGTAAATGAGTTATTTATTAGAATTACTTTGTATAGGATATACTAAAGAATATGAATTAGATGTATATGTATATATTCTGTTGTAGTTCACTGAAATAGGTTAAGAATTTATATCTTTATGGTATTGTGCTAAATATTTGAGTAATTCGATTTATTGGGGATAACATTCAAGCACCAGATGTGACTTAGTTTAGTCAGATAACTATTATCTTTTAAATTGCATTAAACCATGCAATACCTCAAAGTATGATAAAAAGAAATGAAATTATATTGGATTACTGATATTTATTTTGTTTGTACTTATAACTTATTCTTACCTGCATAGAGATGTTATTGCCATTCTTTCTTTAGTAATTTGTCTAAAGAAGGCCACATTGATCTTGGAAAAAGTTGATTGTCTTGCAGTTATATATAATGACATAATTTCCAAGTTATAATAGCAATATATTTGGAATATGAAATATATCAAACTATATTTTTCAGATTTATTTTACAGATTTTAATAAAATGATAGAAATCTCTACCATATTAACATATATAATGATATTTGTTTTTCCATTTATAAATGGAACTCCAAAAAGTATATGATCAAAATGTGTATAAAAAATATTGGTGCCAATTTGCTAGAGCATTAGTGTTCAACATTTTTGAATTAATTAATGTGTTAATAAGCGTTATGTTTCGAAGGTTGGATTATATTTTCTACAAATGGGTGCATGAAATTTTCTATAACTATTTCTGTTAAGAAATTAATTTCTTACTGAGAGAAATTAAAAAAACATTATGAAGTATTGTAGCAAAAATACAAAAACTGGAATATCATCAAAAAGGTCAAATCTATTTGAACATTCTTATTAATTATCAAAATAATTTATCATGCAATTTATAAAGTATAACATTTATAATTCAGGTATCATAGACAAGAATAATTGTAGATTCAGAAATTATATACTTCATAATTTAATAGTCTACTGACCATTGGAAAAATTTGGTGATTGACTTTCATCAGAAGTGTTTAGCAAATAGTCTGGTTTTTTTTCAATAGTATGTAATCAAATAGTTTATTATTTAAGAATTCATAAGAAGTTTCAGCATCAGAAATGATAGAGTTGCACTATAATCCATAAAATGAATTCTACAATCCATCACTTCACTATTGAATCAAACCATGCAGGGTTTTTTAACAATAAAAAATTATATTGTAACTGACCTTGATTTGGATAACCACATTATAGTATTTTTATGGATCAAAGATTACTCATAATTCACATATTACAATTGCAGACTATCTTTTTTAGTTCCTTTTCACTCTCATGGTAAACAGGAAAACTTCTAAAGAGACCTTTTAAAAACATAGAAACATTTCTCAAGTTGATTGAACCCAGTTCCAGTAACTCATTATTGGTTATAATGTGCTCTGAAAAAATCACCTCAATGGTTTTCCAAGTCTAGATTTTTTTATACTATTCTTATTTTATTTTTTCCACTTACTCACATTTAATTTTAGGTAAAAAATAAAATAAAATTAATGACAACAAATTATTGTTTTTATTTTCAAATTTTGAAATATATACTCTATTTTCATCTGATTTTACATTTGGTATCACTATTTTTAATTTAAATTTTATTAAAATTAAAATAACATTTACAAATTATTTTTTGTTTTGTTTTACTCCTAAGTGATATGGTTTTCATGAAATACATTTATATAATGGAATTGTTGTAATTGTTTATCTTTTTTTTTAACAATATAGAAAAAAATATTAGAAATAACGCTTTGAACATTTTTTTTTACTTTAAAAAAAGTCAATGTTATGAAAATAAAATATTAAAATTATTTTTTAAATATATAACTTAGTCCAAGTGTATAATAATATGCCTGGAGGAAAATGAGGAAAAGGAAAGTTAGATATTATACTTTCAAAAAATATATTTTATTCAATTATAGAGCAAGGTACATAATTGTGTATACAGTTAATAGTTAGAGCTGCTGTTAACAAGTATTGTTTGCAATAGGTTTACAGGAATACAGTTCAAATAGGATGGTTAGGAGGTAGGTCATACCATCCCTGTCATCACAGCAATAGGGGGAGAATCCGTCCTGACAAGGTCAGAGGCATCATCCATAGAATGAAACGGAATGTCTTGAAACTTAAATTTTTAGTTGATCCCAGGTCTGAATCACCAACTGTTCTGGGCAAGTCCTCTTGTCAATCTCCCTAGCCTTCCATATGAAATTTATAAGGAGGTCCTCAGGACTATGGTCAATCCCACTTTCAAACAATAGTTTGCAATGTATAGTCCAAATCCCGAAGTTGACAAATGAAGCCAGCCGAATTCTGGCAAAAAGCCCCTTTTCAAAGGCCAGAGGAATCATTACATAAGTCAGGTCAGGTGCAGACATTTTCCTAAGAATCATGCCTCTGAGATGAGACC
This sequence comes from Epiperipatus broadwayi, assembly GCA_028023455.1. Classification (NCBI taxonomy): domain Eukaryota; kingdom Metazoa; phylum Onychophora; class Udeonychophora; order Euonychophora; family Peripatidae; genus Epiperipatus; species Epiperipatus broadwayi. The sequence goes on along the minus strand of JAQFVV010012489.1, from coordinate 1,866,240 downwards.
ACGAATCACAATGGAACAGAATGTGGTCCATGGTCTCTTCCTGCTTCCCGCACATTGGACATAAGGAAGTAAGATATTATATATTATCAAAATAGCAAAAATATACAAACAATGTAACAAAAAGTTTTTTATTTTCTTTTAAAAAAACAGACAAATAGAATATCAAATAAATTATCAATTCTTACCAAATTATATCTTTGAAAATAAAATAAAAGATGTTAAAATATAGATTATTATTGGTTGGTTAGACTGAAAGCATATCACAAAAAGTTAGTTACCTATTCAGAGATACATGCCAAATACAAAATAAAAAGCATGTAAACCCGTAAAGCAAATTGAAACGTTTTTAAAATGGAATATAAAAACAATTGTGTAACAATAATTATGAATAGAAATGCTATGACAGGTAAGATAAGAAATAATAAAAGTATAAGAGATTATGAGTTCAGAATAAGAAATTAGGAAAATAAATACTACAGCAATAATCAGAAACACAGTGAGCCTTTTTGGTATCTTAGGAAAGCCAACTATTTAATACCATTTTTCTCTATCTTCAAACAAAAGCAATGATTGATCATCAGCTATGCAATATTGAATGCTGCCAATAAAATAAACTTCAAATCAATTCAAAATTATTTGAACCAATTTTGAAGTAATACACTTTCTCCTTCTCCATTAAATCAATAACCTGGGCCTTTGCCTTTTGACTCCCTTTATTTTTACAATTCTGGTGAAAGTGAGAAGATGATTTCAAAATCACAGAAAATTTACATAGTGATTAATAAATATTTAATTTAAAAATAATATGAAAAGAACTTGTATAATGAAAACTTCACATAATAAGAATAGAATTCAACTACGTTGCTATTTTGTGCAATATAAAGGGGACCAGACACACATTTCAGGACTGATTTATTTGTGATAGAATTAAAATCAGCAGTAAGAAAGGTAGAAAACTGAGAGATAAAAAAGATATATTAGAATTTTTTTTAGATTTGATAGTAGGATAACATATATGAATTCAAATAAAATATTAGAATGATTCCAGGAAAACTTAAAACATGTTGCTACTAAAAATGAAAAATTAGGAATTAAGTAAAAAGGCAAAATAGTCTTAGATTGGTAATGAGATGAGGAATATAATGTTAAAAATCAGATGAAAAAATATGATTTTTAAAAGTATAGTAAATATGTAAAGGAGGAATGGACATTCTTTTGCAGATCTAGACTACTCTTAATTTTCTCCAAGTGTTGCAATCCATCACCTATCCTATATATAACAATGTAATAATTATCATCACCATTATCAATTATTACAAATAATATTAATTTATTTTTAAAAAATTTTATAACAATAATAATAATAAAATGATCACTCATAAATCAGCGTGTCTATTCTAATTCCAAAAAGGAAAAGAAAAAAAATTGTTCTAGAAATGAATTTTGTGGTGAATACACAAACTATTCTGTAAACCACAAATATACTCACATGTACAATATGCTGATCCATTTTTCTGTTTACATGATATTTCATAGTGCTGATTTTCAATTACTTCAGCAGAAAATAGTTCTTTCTGATATATATCAACACCATATCTAAATGTAGCTTTCCAATGCATTCTATTCTCTGCCTTATCTTCTCAATGAAAATAAATGTTGCACTTCTTTAGAATGTGTTTAAGATAAGCCTTAGTGTCCACTTCCCCTACAAAAACCATGCTCAAATTCACCACAAAAATTTTAAGAAGTTTGCATTATTCATTCATTTTACATATAATAGTGGATATTTTAATATCACCCATCCAGCAAGTTGAATAGTAGACTTAATAATATTATATTCAGCAAATTGAAGAACATTATTAGTTTATGATATTGCCAATGTAGTTATAAAATGTTGCAGAGCACCCTTAATTAAAACTTTTAAATACCTTTATACTGCACTGATAGAGTATCCAAGTTTCATTTCCATACAATAAATTAGATAAAATAATAGCTGTATATACAACAAATGTAATTGCACTAGTTATTCTCCTATGAATATCTTTTAATTTGTTAAATGTATCAGCCACCCATTGAAGCTTATATTACATGTTAATATCTAAATCCATCTTTCTATTTATAAATCTACCAAGGTATTTATGCTGGTTTACATTTTCAATTTGATAACTATCCATACTAAAGTTGTTGAGGATTTTTCTTTTATCACTAGCTGATAAGAAATTGAATTTTTAAACATTAATTAATAAATCAGTCTTAATATGTTGCATTCAAAACATTAAGTACATTCTGCAAATCATCTTTTGTACTAAAAGTAGCCCAATAGTCACATATCCAGAATTCAAAAAAGAAGTTCTTGTCATTACTATTAATCCATTCAGTTAAAAAACCAAAGACCATTGTCATAAATACTGAAGACAATATCAGAACAAGTAAACATCCCTGTTTAATACCAGGTTTCATTTCAAATGCCTGTCTTCTCACCTGTAAATTCCATAAGTGAAATATGAAAATTTATTGTTATTAAAGATTTGCACTGCATAGTGTCTACTAATCTTGATTATTTAGACATATAATTACTAATCACCACTTTTCTATAGGATGATGTGCTTTTCTGTGAGATTGGTATATGATTTTGATTTAATTATAGTAAATGTCAACAGTATAGATTCAAATAGATAGATAGAGTCAAAACCTATGTTAAATTGAAAGAACATTTTTTAAGATTTAAATAGTTTTTGAAAGTAAATTTTAGATTCTGAATTGTGTGTTTTAAAATTGTGTCATTTTGCAGAATAATTTCATTTTCATCTGCAGATAAAAAGTATTATATATATTTTCAGTCATTTGTTTCACATCAACCTTGCCAAACAGATGACTTAGGAAGATAACTAATGATTCTAGTTTGGTAAATTCTTGAAAATGTCTTTCAATTTGGAGTGATTTTCTCATATTGTTTATCTTTGTCAAAAAAGCTAAATCCATCAACCAAATATTATCATTAAGTTTAAAATGCACTCATCTTTAACTTTTTGTAAAAGTTCCTGAATCTTTATAAAAATATTTTCTGACTTAACCAATAAACAACTGTATGATATAATAATTCACCATAATCAGATTCATTTTCTTCTAATTGAGCCTGAAATATTCTTATCTGAAGACTTTACCTCAAAGTTCACAATTTTTATAGATATTCCCATAGTATGTCATATATTTAGAATTTTATAAAAGAGGGACTACTGGTGAATAATGTAATGATATGAAAGGAAAAAAGAGAAACTGGTGGTGAATAATGCCATGATATAAGAAGAAATATCATGTCTGGTGCAAATAGCTAAGGCTCATTGATCATACTGCATCTGTTGTCATGGATACAATTTTATAAATTGCTATTTGTTTATAATTTTTTTTGAAAATGTAATATAGATCATCACCTTGTGTTTTCTACTTTAAAGATAATATTGTTAGTAATTTTTCTTTCACATTCATTCCTTTAAAAACCATTCATATAAAAATATAAATGTTGGGTGATTTATCTAATTGTAAGAAAAACATAAATGCATTTAGCCATATCTTCAGTTAGTTGTTCAACCAGATCAGGATTTATAATTTCTATATGATGCATGACAGTTCTATGAGAAAGTTGTACATCTTTAATTGCAGAAACAATTTCATTTTTGTTCTTGAATAAATCAAATAATGATTTGTTGGCTTCTATAAATGCTTCTTTTATTATGTCTCTAATCTGTGAAATATTTCTTATCTTTTGGTAAGACATAACACACAAAATATGGCATTTGCAGCTTTAGATTTAATAATGGGTTTAATAAAATATGTCTAAAAATTTTAAATTTTTGTTTGAATAATTAACTTGCATGTATGGCTTTAAAATGGATGGCATATATAAGACATACGTTTTACATTCACCATCATGAAGGGAAACTATTCTTCTCTATCTATATTGAAATTGTTTTGTCTCATTTTTTTGCATTCATTTGAGACAATGCAAATCAATTTAAAAAATATGATAAATTGCTACTTTTAAATGAAAACTATTTAAATCTCTGAACTTATCATACAAAAATGATTGTTATTGGCTTTGAAACAAACTGAACATACTCAATGCTTCCTATGGTATTTTTGCATATAACGCTAAGAACATATTTCAACCAAGGTATGCTCATCATCCATTTTAAATAAAAGAACATGATCATCTGATGTATTTTTGGCTAGCTTGATTGACTGCACTCTGCTATCTTGATTGTGAATAACTAATTCTCAATAGTAGTAGCTGTACATCTAAAAATATATTTCTTATATATATATATGTATATAATCTAAATGTAATGTAGCATTCGTTACCTCTATTGTTTTTTACTTTAGCCAATCACCCTATAATTTCTTGGCAGTTCATCAATGGACCGCATCTGATGTTTTGCCTATTCTGGAAATAAAGTATATACGTTTTTAATCTCAATTCATTTAACAAAGTAATTGTGATGTAAACAACTAAAGATAGGGGAAAATGACTGGGAAAGAATGTTTGAAGAATTAGAAATTATAAAATAAATTAATAGACAAAATTGGAATATCATAGCATAAGAAATAATTGTATATTGAAATTTCTGATTCAGACTAATGTCAATTAAATGTTTTTTTAGCATTTGTGTTAGAAGAGAAAGGGGTGCACCATAATCTATGAACAACTCAAAACAAGCAATTTATACTTACAGCTAAGAAGTTAGTAAGTACTTGCAGGGTATATAGAGTCTATCTTTAAAATTATTTATGAGTCTGTTTATTGTGGGAGGAGTGAGATAGCTTACTCAATGGTTTTGTGAACAGGCCTCACTTATTAGTCGACAAGATCTTATATTTCCCACCTCTGACATGATTAGAAGCTTCAATACAAGTCATTATACATAAACATTTCACTTTTATTATATACAAATGTGGGTATATATACAGGGAATCTTCATTTTTCACTTCTGCATTCATGATTGAACAATTATAGAACAATGTTATAAATTCTCTCCCTGCATCATATTTTGGAAACTTTAAGGTCTGGAAAATTATGAAATAAATTATTTCACAAAGTAGAAGCTTAAAATAAATATACATGTTTACACACACAAAACAAATGTGTGAACAATTTAAAAACATTACTTACTATACTGTGTGCCAGTCAAAATATGTTTATCCATCTAACATCAGCTGGAACTCACAAAATGTACTTCAAACCCAGTCAAGCCCAAGATTTAGATCAGGAACCAGCCTGGATTCGAACCCACTCCATAAGCTCCAGATCAAATACCTAATAAATAACTTAATAGTGATGGCCCATGAGAATTAATCTTAATCCAGTTGACTAGCAAAGCTGAGCAAAACAATGAGACATCTATTAACTATGACTATATTAAAATATACAGAAGCATGGCTGTAATATGTGGAAGTGGAGAAAAAAAAGGAATTCAAACAACTCAAATAAGTTAGACAATAATATATTTTAATATACTGACAAATTATTATACATTTATAAATTAATTATATACATTAGTGTGTGTGTGAATGAGCAAGCGGTAGATAATTACATAGTGTCATTCACGCTATTATTTCTCATATGCTCTTTCTTAGCTAAATAATATATTACAAATAAACACACATCTTTGGTGGGTCTAATATTAAGATGCCAATCAGTTAATAAAAGGAATTACATAATATTGCTATTAACGCTTTGGATTACGGTTCTGAAACGTGGTGACTAGCATTATTTCAGGGAGCGTTCTGGGATTCATTACAGATATGAGATAAATTATTTTCACACCATTACGGTCATGAAAATAAATAAAATACATTTGATTATATTTGAAAATGGCATTTGATTAGATGACAAAATATTTAATGAAAAATTATTTTAACGATAGTAAGGCGAACGCTGTATTTTCCCCAAAGCATATAGATACTCTTAAATATAGATATATAAATTATGAAGATAGGATTGTATATGATTGAAATAAACTTAACCTTTTAACTGCTAATTATATTATTGGTTGTATGAGGTAAAAATCAAATCTTTTAATTGGCCAACTCACAAACTGAAGACAAAGCCTATTGTTAAAACACATTCGCCTATAATATTAAATTCAACTCAGATACGTTTATAAAAAGTATATTATTAATTTTTCAGGTTATGAAAGAGAACGAAAGTTCTATCAAAAATAAATTGCTATTTATTTATTATAAAATATTCAATTTCGGCAAATTTAAAAGCGAATGTCTAAACAAAAAAGTGCTGACGCAAACGCTTTTTTTCAATTTTATGTTATGGAAAAGTAAAGATTTCTTTTTGCTAAATCTTAAATATTTTTACTAAAATCTTCAATATTTTTCGAAAATAATTTTGTTTTTTTAGTATATTTTATTAAAAAACTATTTTAATTTCTCAAATTATATTTTTTTAATACTTAAATTACATTCAAAATGAAAATCTCAGCATTTTTCTTTATTTTCTTTGATCAGACGGTTTATTTGTTCTTTCCAGCCAATCAGAATGTCTTTTTCGGCTGAGAGCTGGCTGACAGCCAATCACCGACAAGGTTCTTTCTTTGTTTAGTTTTAAATGCGTTTTTTTTTATTTTTTACTTGTAAAATAATTCGGAAGAGGGCACCATCTTACAGAACTTTTAAAAACCTAATCAATAACTGTCAAACGAATATTCTAGCATTAAAACTAGCAGAATTAGAGTGATGTCAGATGTCGACGAGAGACCTCGTAAGAGGCGGGAAAAGGGTTAATTAATAAAATAGAAGTAATTGGCATTTATATATATCTTTTAAGCAAAGCATAATTTTAATATTAGAGCATTAAAACTGGGTCATGAAGCAAAAGAAATACTAATACAAATAAGTTTGTGGTGCTGACATAATAGCCTAAAATAACTAAGAGAAAAAGGTTGTGCTTCTGGATAAAAAAATGAAATCTCACACCCCCTTCTTGGGTAGTGCTTAGAGAAAAGTAGATAGGCATGGTGTGGCCCAGACTTTTGCTGGTATAACCGACGCGAGAGGACTTTTATCTATTCGAAGTGAATATGCATAGCATGTGCCAAACTTACAGGATCACTGCCAGAGGCATTTTATATGAAATAAATGTGATTCCAGATAGCTCAACTATCTATGGAACGAGATACAAAAAGAAATCTATGGGTTCGATCTTGTCGTAACCCCCAGATTAGAAGACTAGAAGCATGTAGTATATATATACGAAGATATGCTAAATGTCAGGAACGCAGTATGAATGAATGTCTCTAACGATATTGAATAAATTTTACTGCTTTAAATAAATGATCCTTGTTTGAATACTATAATACGCCATGCAATTATAATATATATATAGAGAAATTTAGATTTCATTTACCAAAATATACTTGAAGATTTATTTAGCAAAAGAAACATTAAGATTGTCCCCCATCCCTTTTTCTGCTATTTAAAATAAAACAATCCCATCTTCATTGATTTTACAATAACTGAAATATTTAAATACAAGATTTGAAATTTTAAGAGTATGAAAAATGAAGTAAGATTAGCAGTTATAGAAAATAATTAATGGGTCACCTCTTTCAGAATTTAATAAATAATTATAAAATAAATGTTTCAGAGCGTTAATTAGCTTGAGTTCTGGATTTTCACTGGGTAGAAAATACAGAATTAAACAAATATATATATTTTATATTAGAACATAAATAAAATGTTGGCATGTAAAACAATCTGGTGAGTGTATTAATTAACAATATGTTATATTTTAAGAGGACATTAATAAACTTGATTCATGAAGGCTTACTTAAAAAGAAGAAAGGATTTTTAGAAAATTCAATTCGTCAGATTGTTTTAGATTGACATATTAATAAGCAAGCAGATATGTAAATCAAATAATAAATATGCACCAAAATTAAAAAGAAGTTAAAGAATTAAGAGCATATGAGATAGGATTAGATATAAAGAAATTATTTGAGAGCAAAATTACATTCACAGATATATATATATATATATATTGTGCCAATGCCAAATTGGCACATGTATATAAAATAATTTTGGATAAAAATTATTATCAAAATCTTTCGGAAAAAAGAATTTGAAAGTTACAATTAATTACTTTAAAGAGGGGAGAGGGAGTTTTCCTATAAAAAAAAAAAAAAACAAACTAAGAGTTTCGTAAAAAGTTAAAATTATTAAGATATAAAAAAAAAAAAAATCTCTTTTCATTCCAGTTTATTGTAATAGATTATATTAGTGCGTGCGAATGTAAACAAAAGTATGCATGTAAGAATAATATAAAAAAAAGAAAAATGAATAAAGAAATGAAATGTATTTCAAAAGAAACACAGTGGTGGACTGCTAATTAAAGATATGAAAACAACACATTTTAAAATAGCTACTACTAATAAAATATTCAATCGAAAAACACGTTGTCATAATAATTAATCTAAAGGAATTTCGACAACACGTATTGCCGGAGGATATTAAAACAAAAACACGTCGCAGGTATAAATAGACTTTTTTTCGTTTTATCAGACATTCAGTTGGAGTTTGAAATTCAGTCTAGTTTTACTGTGTCAGTTTACAGAAATGCAGTGCTGAAAAGCTTTTGGAAATATACGCTTGCGCTCCAGCCTTTTTAGTCCAATAAGATCATCAAAACCTGCCTGAGAAATAATGTCTGGATAACAACACAGAAACCCTCCGTCAAAACGTGCAGCTGTCTCCAAGAAGAAACCAACGGATTACCATAAATTCTCTTCCATAAACAAAATCTAACCGGTTAGATACAATCCATTAGAAGCAGCAGAAGTAGCCACCGACAAGAAAAAAAAATCCTAGGTATCTGTTTTATTATTATTATTTACCAGTAGTAGTCACCACTGTAATCCGTAAATATTGAAGATTAACATTATATGAACTCTATCATACATAAAAGGAACTATTGATGTGTGTGCGAGAGTCTCAAATGTCATTAATGCTTTATTATTATTTTTTGCGAATGAGAGTTAATTTAAATGTCTAAGATTATGTTGTTTTGTTCATGAAATATCCTATCATATGTAAATTTAAAATGTGCGTGTGTGAAATTTGGATTTATAAAATGTTTAGAATGCGTTGATGTTGGTTAGTAAATTATATTTAAACTTAATTGATGTTGATTGAAATAAATTATTTTTAAATTTAAACTTGATCTGTCGGTCAATTCTTTTTATCAATATCTTATTAGCAATAAATATCATTGATTAAAATTAGACTGGGCTGGTTAAGGGAATTGTTTCGAGCGCTGGATTATGAGCCTACTACCCGAATATGTTAGTCTTCAGACTAGCTGGCGCCCCGGGGTTTACCCCGAAACAAATAAAGTATTTGGATGGTAGGGGTTTGAATCTAGCAGCCGAGATGGGCCATTGTTGATAGTTAAAGCTATTAATAAGATCTCCCATTTTGCTCGAACGTGCCGGTTCGTTCACCTAACCTTTATAATATTATAAATGTATTGTGAAGGAGTTTGAAACCGGCCAAAACTTATATATACGTATAAGTAGGTGGTTTCAGCGGTTCGACCCGGTACATAAATGGCTTTACCCAACGTTTGGGGCTGAACCTAAGAAATAACAGTAAATAAATGTTTGTGTTTCTTGTTTAAAAATAAAAACCTTAAAGAAATCTAAATTACGTAGGTAAAAATGTATTAAATTAAAAATAAAAAAAAAGAATTGACCGAAATTTTTTTTTCTTACTTCTTTAAATGAAAAGAGATTTTGTGCTATTTACGTTCTGTTTAAATAAATGACAGTTGGGTGTTTGGGCGGAGTTAAAGCATTAAGATCGGGTAGGATAAACGGACAAAAGAGAGCGGAGCCAGCGTGTATTTCCAGTTTAGAAAGAAATAAATAAAATAGAAATTAGTAAACTTATTAAAATAAAATGGTATCAAAAATAATGATAAAAAAGTGTTTAAAATTATAAATGATAAGAAATAAAGCCAAAATGGAGGCTCAAGGTAAAAATATAGAAAATATTCCCAACAAGGGAAAAAGAGAAATCATAGCTTTATTAACGTGCATGTTCGAAAAACAAAAAGAAACAGCAGAAGAATATAAAAAAATAGCCGAAGAGCTTAAAAACCAAAATAATGAAATGAAGAGTAAATTGGAAGGGCAAGCTGAAATGCTTGAAAAGTTAAAGGACCTGATCGAAATGGGCCAGAATAAAATAAAAGAAGAAATTAGGGAAGAAATAGAAGAAATTAAAACACAAGTAGAGAATAAAATAGAGACTGCTTACCAAGCAATAGAAAAAAATAAGATAGAAGATAGAAAAATAATTGTAGAAATAAAAGTTGAAGTTATAAATTTAACTGTAAAAGTAAATCAAATAAATCGTAGTCAAAATATCCCACAAACTGAAATAAAAAAGCCAGACCAGCTGAGTGCGAACATGCACATTACAAATAACTCCATGAGTCATCGTCGGAAATACATTTATAAAAAAAATCAGATGATTTACAAAAGCCCATATAGTATAGTCCATCAAACTGACTTCAATGCCTTTGTGATAGCCAAAGGTAATATAGAAAAAGGAACGTTTAACACTAGATCACTAAAGTTATTTGGAGGGCTGAATAATAAAGAACCGCCAGACAAAAATTAAAAATATGTAATCTGACGGATTTGCCGGCTTGACCAATTATTATCGACCATGGACTCGGAAAAATGGACAATGTTTGCTAAAATTTAAAAAATAAATGAGTATCAAGTTAGTTCGAATAATTAAGAAAGATTAAAGTCAATAATAGTAAATATATAATAATCTTAGAGTTTTTAAAATGTCAAAACCCTCGATTATGTCTTATCGATTATATTGATATCCCAGCTCATAAGTCTAGAACCTAGCGGAGCGTGACTTTCACAAAATAAATGTGTAAAATCAAAATAGACAAACGAAATGAAAATGTTTTTTTTTTAAATGAAATAAATAAGTGTATAATGAACGTATTAATGGAAATAAAACATTATTAAATAAAGTTAAAAAAAAAAAAAAAAGGAAAAAAAAGAAAAGGGTATTAAATTAGGATTGAGGTGTGTGCGAGTATTTGGGCAAGGAGATAAATTCCAGGCCTGACTTTTGTTGGATTAAGCCTTGTCTTGCGGTGACTTTGTTCTACAGATGGGTAGTGCGAAAAATAATTAATATTGATGATGATGCGCCAGTAGAAAAGTCCTGGCATATAAAAATTAATAAATCTGGAGGAAAGTCCCAGTAACCAAATAAAATAAATGTTTTAGTAAGTCGAATGTGCAGTAGAGATAGTCCTGCCATTCGCAATCTTAAAGTCCCTTTTCATGATCCGTTGTGCACAACAGTTGCCCATGCTGTAGTCACGACTTCCGCAAGAAATTAAAAGTTGGTTTAAATCAGCACAAAGTCGATCTGTGTGTTGAATTGCCTTATATTTTGCTGCCTACTTCTCTTAATATTACATGCACTCTAGAAAAATAAGAATTTGAAATGGTCAATACTTAGGAAAAGTGATCAACGCACATGTTAATCAAGAAAAATGTTAGTAAATAAATAAGTATGCATGGGTATATACGCGCACATACACTGTAATATTCGGTAAATACGATACCTTATGATGAGTATCTTAAATGTATTTATCCAGATATCCTTTTAGGTTATTTTCTTGGTACTGCTGCACCTTATGGTGAGTGCAAAAAGGGGTTTATTTATTATAGATTCCCTGTAAGCAAGTCCAGTAATAACTCGATATCTAGAGTATTAATAGGTGTAGAATTATGCTGCACATATACTCATGTGTTAAATAAAGATGTTCGTAACGATTTACAAATAATATTATAAGATTAGTAATAAAAGTATAAAGTCAGTCTAATGTGTATTACGAGTAGGTAAGTATGCATGGGTATATACGCGCACATACACTGTAATATTCGGTAAATACGATACCTTATGATGAGTATCTTAAATGTATTTATCCAGATATCCTTTTAGGTTATTTTCTTGGTACTGCTGCACCTTATGGTGAGTGCAAAAAGGGATGTATTTATTATAGATTCCCTGTAAGCAAGTCCAGTAATAACTCGATATCTAGAATATTAGTAGGTGTAGAATTATGCTGCACATATACACATGTGTAGGAATTATCTAGAATAAAAAAAAATTAATAAATCTTTATAGTCAACAATTAAAATTGCAAGAGATAAAATGGTCAAAAATGACGCATTTTACTCTAAAACGAAGGGGGGTGTAATGTGCCAATGCCAAATTGGCACATGTATATAAAATAATTTTGGATAAAAATTATTATCAAAATCTTTCGGAAAAAAGAATTTGAAAGTTACAATTAATTACTTTAAAGAGGGGAGAGGGAGTTTTCCTATAAAAAAAAAAAAAAAAAAAAACAAACTAAGAGTTTCGTAAAAAGTTAAAATTATTAAGATATAAAAAAAAAAAAAAAAATCTCTTTTCATTCCAGTTTATTGTAATAGATTATATTAGTGCGTGCGAATGTAAACAAAAGTATGCATGTAAGAATAATATAAAAAAAAGAAAAATGAATAAAGAAATGAAATGTATTTCAAAAGAAACACAGTGGTGGACTGCTAATTAAAGATATGAAAACAACACATTTTAAAATAGCTACTACTAATAAAATATTCAATCGAAAAACACGTTGTCATAATAATTAATCTAAAGGAATTTCGACAACACGTATTGCCGGAGGATATTAAAACAAAAACACGTCGCAGGTATAAATAGACTTTTTTTCGTTTATCAGACATTCAGTTGGAGTTTGAAATTCAGTCTAGTTTTACTGTGTCAGTTTACAGAAATGCAGTGCTGAAAAGCTTTTGGAAATATACGCTTGCGCTCCAGCCTTTTTAGTCCAATAAGATCATCAAAACCTGCCTGAGAAATAATGTCTGGATAACAACACAGAAACCCTCCGTCAAAACGTGCAGCTGTCTCCAAGAAGAAACCAACGGATTACCATAAATTCTCTTCCATAAACAAAATCTAACCGGTTAGATACAATCCATTAGAAGCAGCAGAAGTAGCCACCGACAAGAAAAAAAAAATCCTAGGTATCTGTTTTATTATTATTATTTACCAGTAGTAGTCACCACTGTAATCCGTAAATATTGAAGATTAACATTATATGAACTCTATCATACATAAAAGGAACTATTGATGTGTGTGCGAGAGTCTCAAATGTCATTAATGCTTTATTATTATTTTTGCGAATGAGAGTTAATTTAAATGTCTAAGATTATGTTGCTTTGTTCATGAAATATCCTATCATATGTAAATTTAAAATGTGCGTGTGTGAAATTTGGATTTATAAAATGTTTAGAATGCGTTGATGTTGGTTAGTAAATTATATTTAAACTTAATTGATGTTGATTGAAATAAATTATTTTTAAATTTAAACTTGATCTGTCGGTCAATTCTTTTTATCAATATCTTATTAGCAATAAATATCATTGATTAAAATTAGACTGGGCTGGTTAAGGGAATTGTTTCGAGCGCTGGATTATGAGCCTACTACCCGAATATGTTAGTCTTCAGACTAGCTGGCGCCCCGGGGTTTACCCCGAAACAAATAAAGTATTTGGATGGTAGGGGTTTGAATCTAGCAGCCGAGATGGGCCATTGTTGATAGTTAAAGCTATTAATAAGATCTCCCATTTTGCTCGAACGTGCCGGTTCGTTCACCTAACCTTTATAATATTATAAATGTATTGTGAAGGAGTTTGAAACCGGCCAAAACTTATATATACGTATAAGTAGGTGGTTTCAGCGGTTCGACCCGGTACAATATATATATATAAAAGGCAAAGTTAAAGAATACATGAGAAGAGATCTTGATAGATTATTTAGACTAAATTGACTATTAGGTGGCGGCTTGGAAATTTACCTTGCAATTTTAAGAATCCATTTTAAAGTATGGCACATGCACGGCAAATTGAGGATCCAAATGAATTCTTCTTAGTGACATCAAGTTTCTATTAGCATTTTTAAAGTTCTCCATCGGGCCTTTACTTCACTTGAAGGTCGCAGAATATTATGGCAGTGGAAAATGACCCACAGGGGTCCAGAAGAGTGGTGGATTTACTGCTACATCATTTTTAAGTTTCAAGCAAAACGAAATATGTTTATAATACCTCTCTCTAAGAGTAGCTAATCTAATCTGTGATTCAAAATTCAGTCATTTTATACTTTTTCTTTTATCAGTTGTTTTTGAAGATGCAATTGTAAGATAACGTCCTAAAATAAATTCAAATCTATTTCCAGATTAGAAATAGATTTGACATGTTTTTAACACAAGTAAATCTTTAATCTACTTAATCCCATTTATTTGAAGTAAAACTTTAATTAAAAAATACCTACCCCAGATTAAAACAATAATGCTTCCAACCCTTAATTATTTTTGGACAATTATCAACATTCCCATCTTCCATATTGGATTTTATAAAACATATATAGTTTAATAGAAAAACAAGCAATTTAAAAAGAAAAAGCTAAAAATGGCATATAATAAATATTTGAAAACATCAATATTTTGTTAGTAAGTTTTGCTTCTATGTATATATTTGAGCCGCATCTATAATACTTTAATAAAAAAACTAATAATTAATAAAAAGAATTAATAATAATTTTAAAACATGTTATTGAAACATTAAATTTTATAATTTAGGCGCGCATCTCAAATATATACATGAAACATATATACACGACAAAAGGAGCGGGATGGGAAATAGGGATTTAAACACAGGTTAGTAGGTAGAAACATGAAGCACAATCTTAAGCTAAGATTGACTGCTTCAACTGCAATCATTTTCTATATGTGTGAAAATAATTACTTAACTGATAATCATTCTTATACTGTACTTTATGTCTTTACATATTGTAATATACTGAACTTTTTTTTTATTATGCTATATCTTCAATATCTTCTATTCCTAAAAAATACATTGTAGTTGCAGATTAAATTTAGAAATTATTTTTAATGGAAAGAGGTGGGATGTGATTAATTTTGTTAAAGAAAGTAACCCAATTTCTAAATGATTGTCTAAGTTTCAATGTGAATTTAAAAATGTGTTAGCATGCTAACAAGAACATTTATTTCGAAAAATATTTGTAAAACATTGGACAAATTTTGATTGTTTTTTTAAAAAATGTCAAATCAAAAATAAGAACCTCAATCAAGTCTTTATCATTAAGTATTGATTTGTACAATTTTGCCTGTTAGCATAAATGTGTTTTTTTATAGCGATTTATTTTTATAACTCAGGTTTAATAATAACCCTGTTTATCTTGTTTTTACTAAAATAATGTAGTGCACATATAGAAAAAATACAATAATTATCCATATATAAAGTAAATACCGGCAATTTTCATACATCTTGAAGTTGATTAACCTTTATTAATATTATTTCTATGGAAAATTATTTATTCTTCTTGCATTATTTTATTAAATATGATGAATGAGGATTCCTTTCTCTTTTTTTCTTTCTATATATATCCCACAATAAAAAAGTAATACAAATAAAATGTTTGTTAATTAAAAACTATTATAATAACAATAAAAATAATAAATATAATGGTAATTAACTACTATATACAGTCTTTTAATCTGCAGAAGTACTTTTGGTTAATTCCTTAACTTTCTTCAACTGCCATTAAATTCAAAAAATATACATTCATATATGAAATGCAGAGAGTGTACTAATAGCTCAAACAAGCTTTTAATTGATAAGTGCAGCAAGAGAAAATATTTAAAATCTCTATTCAAAATACTCTTATCCCCAGACCAATTGGTTTCAAGCTTATGGCTCATCTCAGTGAGGAGCTAAAATATTCAGACACTAGATCTAAAATATCAACTCAAAACCCAGCACTTATTTTATATATAATATTTAAGTAGAAACTTTGAAGTTTTTGGACATAAAAATGTCTTTTACACCAGCTATCTAAATTAAATAGCTATATGGTACTGAACCAAATTCAGAGCTACCATATATTAATAGCTTGAGCATAGCCAACGCCATAAAGGTAAACATAATTATCAATAAAGCAAGTCATATATAATGTGACATTACTTTTATAAGCTTATTTATAAAAATGAAATACAGGGTGCATATCAAAAGCTCAAACAAGCTCTTAGTTGATAAGTGCAGTAAGAGAAAATATTTTTAATCTCTATCCAAAATATTCTTATCCCCAGATCAATTGTTTTTGGGATTATGGCTCACCTCAGTAAGGAGCTAAAATATTCTTTATTGATAATTATAACATTCATATATATATATATATATGTTTAAAAACTGGAAATTAACATTAATTACATGTAATCATTGGATTTTTAAAAATAAATAATCCTTCCTAAACTTATTACTTTATTATAAAAGTTAAAATAAAATTGAGATTTATTTACTTGCAACAAATTTTACCACTTGAAAATGTTAAGATTTTATTAGAAAATTGCAAACTTCTGTTTTTAAACTTTTAAGACTTTTAAAAGAAAATTGACAACAAAATAAAAATCACTTTATTTTAATTTTTTTAAAACCTTTAATATAAAAATATAAACAAAAAATATCTCTTTTTACAGTTAGAAAAATTCTTTTTTAAAGTAAAAAAATAAATAAATAAAAGAAGCAATTATTATATATAAGTGGTTTTATTGTGGTTATTATTGTTTAATAAAATAAAAATATGGACTTCAATTTTTAAAAAAATATTTATGCAGAGCAGATAATTGCACCAGGATTATGATTTGCACTAATAGATTTCCAAAAACAAACAAACCAACAAAATGATGGATATATATTTCTATATGTATTTTATGACTCTGAATTTGAGATCAAAGGAATTAAGAAATCTCTTCAAATATGTATATAAATATATCATTGAAAAATCAATTTAACTATGAGGCAAAATAGATGCATTATTTATTTTAATTTTATTTCTTTTACTTAAATCTAGAAAAAAATAAAGTCACAATATAGTTTACTAATAAAACAATATCAACTTAATTTATAGGCATAATTACTAAGTTAAAATTTATCTTTAACGCTAATATCTATTCTGTATTGTCAATCTAATTCAAAAATAAAAAAAATAAAAAGATAAAAATGTAAAGATTATATGACTATATAAATCATTTGTGAAAAACAATTATTGTTACATATATTACACACTAATCTTTTAGTTTGTTTTTTGACATTTTGCAATGCTGAATTTTAACTTTTCCCCATGAATTTTGCATTTTTGCAGATTTGAACACCTTACTTAATTAAACCTTTCATTGTATTCTATCCTCTGTTACATCTTACAAATGAAAGCAATTAATGTGGTTTTGAGTTCATCATTATAGCAGAGTTTGTTTATTACAAAAATAATACCCTAATTATTGTAAAATATTTTTAGAGAAATCTACTACATCTATTAGCATCAGCATGGGATTTGAGTTTTCATCATCAGATTTTCAATGATATAAATGGCTGAAAAGTTGGAGGTTGGAGTGGATTGAAGCCTGTCCATTAAAGTATGAAGATTTGCTATCTTAATATAAACTGAGCACTTTATATATGTGTGTGGGAGATGATAATCTGGACCAACTGATGAGTGCTGGTTTAGCATGAAATACTTATATTGGTGACTATTTATCTTTTCTACATGTGCGTGGTTATGTGTATCAGTTGTATGAGATAGTGTGGATAGTTAAAGGGTGTTTGAAAATCTGAGTTTAAATCCCCTATATTTACATGTATTATTTTATATGCCCTCTACTAGAAGTGCATTTAACCTAATAAGAAATTCAATAGCATCACCTACACCGGAAGAACATGATCTTGTCTTTTTATAATTATAATCACATAGAACCTTGTTAAATGAATTTTAAGAAAATAATTATTAATTATTATTTTTAATATTAACTATCACTACCAATACTTCTAATATTACTATTATTTATAAAGAGATACTGACTAAAAGTAAGGGTGAAATTTAAAAAAAGCATTAAATAAGATTGATGAATTTTGTAAAAGTATAGAAGGAAAATAAATGAAATCTAAGTCAGTTAAGCATATGGTAAAGAGATGGGGATAAAAATATAAATAATAACTGGACAGAAGGTTCAAGATCAATTTAGTACTTTGGGTAATTGCTGTTAAAAGTTGTACATTTAAAGCTAATGATTAAATCAGGTTTTTAATAAAAATGAACAAAATTGTTTGGATTAGGAAAAATCTAAAAAAAAGAAAGGTTTGAAGATTTGGGAGTAAAAAAAAAAATGGAAATAAGTGAAAAAGAATTATTTGATTAATGAAAATCATCTATATTGCTAAAATTATCTATCCAATATTTATAGTAAAACCACAAATTACACTATATGACTTCAATTATATACTGCAAACAAATCAACAGTAGTGTAAATAAATAAACAAAAAGCAACAAAAAAAAAAACATTAAAATTTGCAAATTTTAAGAAATGCTAGCAGTCATTTTTCTGTGAGTGCTATAAGTGATCACATTTTTTAAAAAATGTAAAATTTATAAATAAATTTTACAATACTTCAGTAGACATTTTTTTGTCTCAGAGTACTTGGTTATAAGTATTAATAAAATTTATTTGGTTTATGTTATACATTTTATTTTTCCTTTATTATCCTTTCTGTATTTGTTGTACAGTTTATCATGTAATAAAATGTTTTCTTAGCTTAATGATAAAAGTTTTATAAAATTTTAAAACATACTAAAAATTGATATTGATTTTAAAATATCAAACTAATTAGACAGAACCTAATTTTTTGATAAAAAGATTACTATTATGTTTCTATAAGACGACAAAAATTTTTTTAAAAAAAATAAAATCACCCAGAGTGTATTTAATAGCACTAAAAAGCAAACATTTAACTATTTATTTTATTTTAAAAATAAAAATAGAATAGTCTTTTCCTAGACTTATTGCTTAAGTGAATGGACCAATTAACATGCACTCAATATAATATATGCAAATGTATCTTCTCAATTTATTATTAATAACTATATTAATATTAGTTTTTAAATTTTTGTTTATACTATAATCTTAATACATTTAAAATGTCTATGATATATATTGTAACGATCCGGAGAACGCGACTTAACATAAACTGCACTACAGGGCGCCATCTAGGCATTTGAACCTAGAAAAATTTATAAAGTAGGCAGATACGTCAGTCAAAAAAAAAAATTTTTTTTTTTTTTTAAATTTTGATTCCGGTCGTTAGCCCATGTCACTACCTCAGTGGAATAGCAGAGATTTAATAAGATAATATCTTATCTAATTATATTTCAATATTAAAAATATAAATAAAATAAGCCACTGCCAGTAATTAACATACAAAAATTTATTTACGCACATATATATATAAGATTTAAAATTGTTTTAGTATCAGTTTACATTTTAACATTTAATTAAGTTTGCACATATAAATTTATGAAAGCTTGTTTATAATGTTGAATATAGATCGGTTACATAGATTTCACGGTCAAAAACATTTCAAAAGAAACATAAACGATCAAAATATAAAATTATTGATTACTGACAATTGCGGAGGGAAATTTATATGTAACCCAATAGTATTCACCATAAGATACTTGCATTGTCACCAATAACTTAAAAGACATCTGAATAAATACATTTTAGATACTCACTGTAAGGTATCATTATTTATCGAATGTCTATATATCTTGATCAAATATGAAAACCCAAAACATACTTAACCGATAACCAATCCATGCAAGCGTCTATAAACAACTTAAATTTAATGCATTTTTATTTAGGGTCAAGTATGAATAGACTACATAGATTTGCATTTGAAAATAAACATTCTATCCCTATTTAACCTTAGGCCAAAATTCGTAGTCAAACTGGCATCAATTCATCTGATACATCGATGTATTCAATGTAATACGGAATACGGCAGCACCAAAGAGATTAAGAAAAGACATTGACTCTCATCAGATAGGGATATTACATCTATCTAATGAGAAGAACAATAAAAAAAAACTCCATAGAAAGGAACTGCGTTCTCCATCTTATAATTCCTTTCATAAGCAAACGGGTGAGTGCGGCGTATATATAAACGATTCTGCCAGTAGCGAATCTCCGACTACATCTACTAACTACATCAATATATCCAATCCATTGACCCAATTTAACAACGAAACAAATAACCTAAGATTACCCTCCCCTAATATAACTTTACAAATCTATACAGCCATTCACGCCCGACTTAAGTTTAACATTGATATATTTTAATTTATCGAAAAACAGAAATCATAAATAAACTTAAAGAACAAAGTTAAATAAATGGAAATGATTTTAAATAAATAAATAACAAATACATCAAATAACATTATTAATGAAGAATTTAGTTTGGTCAGATAGGATTCTATTGCATTATTTACTAAAAAGTTTTAAAATTTAGAGTTCTTATTGTTTCAAGTGAATATAAAGTTCTTATGATTTTTAAAACGTCCAACTTTATCCATTGCTTGCCATGAACGTGAATTCCCACGCCATCCTAAAATTGGTATTCTGTTGGCCGATTTATTTATCCATCCGGAGGTTTTTTTGCTTTAACTGGTCCTCAATGTAGAAAAACGATAGTTCATTTCTTTTTCTTTCTTAGCAAAGCTGAAGGGATTGAATCGTGCGTCTTTTTTCAATCCCTTCTCCTTCACTTCCGCACTAACACATATCTCTCACATCGTAATAATCAATCACTAATTAATAATTTCTAAATTTTCCTTTTATACATATTCGAAGGATTGACTTGGCATTATGTCATCGATGTGATGATCCTTTCGCTGAGGTCCGATTTCCTGATGGATTTCTTTCATTGGCTATTTGTTTCTATTGTTTTCCTATCTGACCGATGTTTTTACATTTAAATGCCCAAGGCTGGTTTACATTTAACTAATTAACAATCATTTCCATTTCTGATTAATTAACCTGTTTTCCAAATCAAATATATATTTTTATCTCTAAATCTTTTTAAGTTTTTGTTTTTAAAATACCTTTTCTATTTTTAATACAGTTTTATTTTAATAATTTTTTTTTATCTGTGCGATTTAATATATACGAGTTTAAGATGATATTTAATTTCAATTTTTAATTCTTAAAGAAAATTTTTAAATGCGAACTTTTTAATTTACTTTCATGTTTAATAAATAAATAAAAAAACAATGTAATGAACGTCTGTGCTCGTTACAATATATATATACATGGGCAATTTAAAAGTATTGCAGTTTGTAATGTTAATTGACTATTTATTAGTCTGCATTACAGTGACATGTTTATTTCATGTTTAAAGAGGTTTATTTAAACTTCATTGTATCAATATTTCATATTCTGTAGTCAAGTTGCAAGCTTTAAGTGTCCATATATATTCAATGGACCATTAGTAAGAATGGATTTCCATTCTTGCTATTAAAAGGTGTGAAGGTTGCCTTGACAGCAGTCAGAAATATTGATTACTATATTTTACTGTGAATGTTTAGGTGGTTACTGGTTGGAACTTAATTATATATATATGAAAAACAAAAAACACAAGTTAAAAACTTGCATAGTGAAATACTCGCTCTGACGTTTATGTAAACAAACGCTTGAAGGTGTTTTTGGTATAACGCCATCTATAGTCATATATATATATATATGGGTGTTGAATAATATTGCACACTTGCAGTCCAATAAGCAATACATAATCTATTCTAATCAATGTTTATCATCAGCAAAATGTGGGCTTATATACATTATATATATTTATACATAAGGGGAGAGGTTTGAAACAAAATATAGCATAGTTTGCCGCTTTACTGTATTTTTTTTAATTTTCCATATCAAAATGTACTAACATTCTATTCTTTTTTTTTCCTTTTTCATAATATAAACAAAAAACTTGTTTTTTCTAAGCTTTAGAAGCTTTTCATTTTGCATAAAATTTTTTTACCTTCTATTGTAAAGCTGAGATATCAATGATTACCAGATTGGTAATGCATTTGAAACACTATTCTTACACTAGTTTGTGGTTTTTACCATTACAATGAGATTTGGGATTATAAAACTAAAAGTAATGCAGTTATGCAATTAGCAATTAGTTTTAATTCTATTATACTATTCAAGCAAAAAGGCTAAAATTCTAAACAGCCTAAAGTTTTGAACCCAAGCTAACTTATTCGAATAGTTATGTAGATCCCTGCTTTGTTTTCTAACTATGTATTTTAATAACACCCATTTCATCTTGATTTGATATCAACTTTTTTTTCATCAGAAATATTAATTATTACAATAATTTTCTGATAAAGTTGTAAAGAATCAAATGAGTTGTTAGTATTAAAATAATTATTTGGTGTATTTATTAAATAAATCATGAAATATAAAAGAAATCGGATAGAACTTAGTGGTAAGAGTTATGGTGATAATGTGGTGATTAGAGCAAGAGAGATATGGAAAAAATGATTGAAGTAAATACAAGGAATGGGTTAGAATGCACTGATAGTTATGTGAGATGAATGATGATGATAATGATTTTTTAAAAGTATTATCTTAGTAGTTTATTATTAATATTGGTCATAGCTATTATCATTGAGGAATCTCAGCCAACCTTTATTTCTATTTTTATATTTTTAATTTCGATTTGTTGTTTAATCTAATGGCTCATAATTTATGCTGCATATATTTTCTTTTAACATAAAGGTTTTTTTTTTAATTTTTTTAAAAAAATATCAATTAAAAAAATGTTATTGTTTTACAGATGTTTTAAACTGGTAACTAAACCAACAGTTATTCATTAATTTTAGTAATTAATATAACAATTTAAAAATTGGAATTTTTACCCCCTCCCTCCATTTTTTTCTAAAAATAAAAGAAAAAAATCAATAAATTAAGTATTTTTTAAATGCTTTTCAACCAAAAATTTATTTTAGAAAATTTATCTAATCACTTTAAATACGGATTGGTTTAACGTATCATTAAAATGAGCTCTTAATTTGATTGCTATCGCGTACGTTCTGGCATTCATGTAAATCAATGATGCACAACCTTTTTGTATTTGCGACTTTCCTTCCTTGGATGAAAATTTTGAAATGATTCTTTATTTGTTTTTATCTTTCTAAATTATATGTATGAATATTTAAAGGAATTCATAATGAAACGATAATAGTTTTAATTAATATAAAAATTTATATTTCCTAATATTTTAATATTAAGCGCATACGATTTGAAATGAAAATTTTAAATAAATTTTATACTCACAAAAATTACGATACATACTTGAACAATTCATTTTCATGTGATTTTTTTATCTATTTTCAAAAATTAAATTCCTTCAAAAAAAAAAAAAAAAAAGCAAACATTATCCAAAACTTAAATGAATTTCTTAAAAATTTCATGACCCCAATAATTTTTACGTGATCCCCGATTGATCGCGATTCACAGTTGCACCCTACTGATATAAATAAATATTATTCTCTTTTTTTTTTTTTGTTTATTGCTATATGGTCTCACCAAACACTTATGATCAAACTATATGCTTTAATTATCATGATGATCTATCAATTTTTAGGATATCAAGGATTCATAAATATGCATATATTATACATGTTCAATTTATAATCATTATCAGTCCACTATCCTTTGAAAGTATCTTCTCTAGAGTTCAAAAAACTTTCATTTTTTTCATTTCACTTTTAATCTTCATTTAAAGACTTTATAACATTCTGAGAATCTAGTTTAAATTTAACTTCTATGAATTATATCAATGATACTTATTTGATCTTTCAATCAATACTTTTTAAATTTCTTTTTATCAATTGTAACACCCGTCTCTCTCCATATTACCACTGTTAATCTACTATCTCAGCATTGTTCTTTTATTAAGAATCCAATTCTCAAATCCATACTGTGCACTGATAGAATACATTTATCAAAGGATTTTTTTTTTCAAGCACATTAAAAACACTTCACCCAAATTAATTTTATGTATTATGCTTTCATTTAAATGCATATTTTATGATTCATTACTTTCAATCTTTATTTTATTTTTTAAAAGGCCATTAATTATTACTGTAGTTATTTTAGTGTTTATATTGTATCACTTTTTTAATTTTATCTGCTAGATCTCTAAAGTATTATTTGTGCTAACCACCATATTATTTTCATTATTTCATTTGCATGATCTAACTGACAAGTTATCTTCATTTACTTTTGCAATTAATAATTTCCATTTTGTCTATACTGAACTTAATGTAATTATATAGGATTTGAACCAGACTATCAAGATCTTTAAAGCTATCCACTCCATCTTGTACAACTGATACACATGACCAGATAGATACATGTGAAAAAAATAAAAATGATATCTAATACTGGACCAAACGGATAAGTGCTGGTTTAGCACAAAATACCTTTTTCATATGTATGTGGTCATGTTTATTGGTTATATAAGATGAAGTGAATAGCTGTAAGGAACTTGAAAATCTGAGTTCAAATACCTTCTAATAAAATATTTCCTGTTAAATGGATTTGGAGAGAAGGAATCATCTGCCATATGTTTTATATATGTTCATCTTCATAGCACTATTGTGTAGTCAAGATTGTTTTTTTATGATAATTTATGACTTTTCCAAATCACCCAACTATAATTATTGTGCTTCTTTTTACCAAAATACTTTGTGCAAGTTTAACCCTATAATTTATTTCTTTACACTCTAGTTTTCTACTTCACCTTTGAGTAGTAAGTAATTTAGCTTGCACTTTACGCAAAAAAGTGAAGCTTGTCTCAATCTTCTTACAAGTTATAAGGCTAAGCGCTTATGGAGACTCAAGGGCTCTGAAAGTGCTTAGCCTTATAACTTGTAAGAAGATTGAGACAAGCTTCACTTTTTTGCATAAAGCACAACCTAAATTACTTCTTACACTCTTATCCATTGAGATCTATATTTCATGATATTGGTTTATATTTTCAGTTCTATATGATCTATTTATAATTTTTTGAACTTTGCAAAATCTAACTTTTTGCTTACTTCATATTATTACCTTTCTATAACTTGCAATTTCATAACATGGAATGATGATATTATATAGAAGAAAAAATAACTAAATGATTTAATGCTTATGAAGTCATATATATGTGAAAAAAAACCCAAAGTAATAAGTTGATCCAAGATCTATATAGCATTAGTTCTTCAGTTCATGACTTCAGTATTATATTAAAATGCATAGGATATGATGCTATCATAATTTTTCACATAAACTATATTATGATTAAAAATTTGACTCAATAATAGAGTAGATTTCTGGTATTAAGGAGTAAAAAAAATAATTTGAATTGAAGTAAAAAAGATAACAAAACTGTGACTACTTATTTGCTATGATAAAATTTTTATGGAGTCTAAACCAGTGGTAGCCTTGCAATTAATAATATCTCTGAGATTAAACAACAGTCAGGGTGATAAGTGACGTCACAGCAGAAATGAAAAGTAACATAATTGTTTATAGCTTGAAGGTTTCAAGGAATTATAACTTCATGATCATGTTATTTATTCTCATAAAAAAGAATGGTCATAACAATAGAATGTCTTTTATAATCACCCCCTAGAGAGGTTGGAAACAAAAAGAAGTCTAATTTATTAAATTGAAATGCAGTTTATGAATTATCAAAAAAGGGCCAATCAGTAAGCCATTTTAACAAGTGGATTTAAAATAAATTCGGTTGAAATGATAGTGAGCATGATAAAAATTTTCTGATAATGATCATGTGCTGACATCTGGACGTTCTTCTCTATTGCCTATTTTTCCGATCTGATTTTGGGCAGAGAATTGAATATACTTGATAATGCTTAAACACGTATTTTTTCTTAACTTTTGCACATTTAATTACACTAATATACATATATGATACTACATATCAATTTACTGTTTATTTTAATAATGCATATATTTTAATACTATTTTTATTAATTTTTAAAATGAAAATCTTAAAAAAAAAAATAATGCAATATTATGATTTGTTTGCTTGTAACGAAACATTTTATAAAGGTAAAATTTTAGAAGTAGTATATATTTATCTTAAACGTGATTTTTAAAATAGCACTTGTGTTTAAGAAGGTTACATTCCTGAAAAGTTACACCAAACTGCATTAGAACTACTTAAAAATATTGATTGACCTGGGATAAATTTTTATTCTATTTACTTTGAAGAACTTTCTTTCTGAAATTTGATATAGAAAAATTGAAATGAATTTAATGCAGAATGAATTAGTTTTGTTTAAATTTCAAGTAAAATAAAATATTCAAGCCTCTTTAACTAAAGTAGTAATTCGCCCGTCAGCCAAGCCATTAAACATTACTGTAGTCTTTGTAGCATTAATAAATGATTGAGTATGATAAGGATAACTATTTGCTCTCAGATATTATAACTGATTTACAATTTCTACACGAGTTATAAAATATTAAAGATTTTAATAGAATTTATTAAAAGAAACTATTACAAAAAAACTTCATAGTTTCATATTTTAATATATATATATATTATTTTTCTAATATATTTATAATTTATGCAGGGCATTTATTATGTCCCGCATTGTTTGGTATACAGGTAGATTGGCAGACCCCGGATCTCAAAGTCCATGGATTTACTTTTGTCTTTTTCAGTGCTCAATTTCTTTATGAACTCTCAAACAACAAATCCTTCAATTATTTTATTTTTAATATATTATTAAACAGCTTGAACAAAACAAGAAAATAATTTTTATGAATAACAGGAGTCAACATCAATATAACAACTTCTAATAATAATGTTAATAGCAATCTTTTATAAATAGTATATAAACATTAATACATATACAAAATTTAACAAGCGTTGTTAGCCGAGAGATTAGCGCAGCCGCCTTGCAAGCAAGCGGTTGGTTGCAGACAGTTGTTGCGGGTTCGCCTCCCGGCTGATGCTATGACATATGAAAAAAATTTAACAAGTCATATATTTGTGGTTGCATGTTTAACATATGAAATGAATACTTTCATTACAAGTTGTATAATACATGGGGGGGGGTGACTTTTAAATAGCCTATTGCAAAACGAACAACTCGCCAATATCCTTTGAAATAATAGCAATATTATGTATTATGCTAGTTAAACATTAGCTGGTAAGATTAAAGATCCCCCCCCCCTCATTTTACATTCCAGTGGATAATAGGCAAATATCTATCTAGTAACAAATAATTGGATGACTAGCTAAGTTAGGGAATATCTAGCTAAAAATAATTCAGCTTGTAACCTGAAAAAAATTTCAAGTTTTGTGGCTAAATTTACCAATGTGATAGACACTATATTTATAAGTGAGATAGTTCCCCATATGCATGGACTCACTATCCACTTGTAATCATCCTTAAGTTAAAGTTATTATATAATTTATATAAATACATTGACATATCCATAATTTTATTTATCTGTAGTCAAAAAAAGGGCTAAATAAAAAGCAAGATGCTTAAAATTTATAAATTTGAAGTCATAAATTTTGTATGCCTGCTCACCTATATAAGCATTATCATAAATCATCTTTCTGTCATTATTTCTTCATCATGTATATTCAACCAGTCATAACAGTATTGTATTTTTAAATAAATTAAAAAAACAATAAACAAATATAGCCTTCTATTTTATTGTATTTTACCTTTCACCTTATATTCTTCTATATGCATTGATTAAAGAAATTCGTCTTTCTTTATTATCATAACAATGCTTACTTTATTAAACCTCATCAATATGACAGTGTCGATTGACCTGCAATATCATTCAGAACTTCTTGTTATTCCTTTCACCTTTTATACTTCTATATGAATTCATAAAAGTATAAATAATAAAACAAATTCACCCTTTTTTTATTACTGTAACAATGATTATTTTATTAAACTTCATCAATCTGACAAAGAGTGCTGGTCAATAAAAACTTTTCAATAGATGAGGTTTAATAAAATCAGCATTGTTATGGTAGTAAAGAAAGGCGGATTTGTTTAATTTTTTCTAAGGTTATTATCTTTCTCATTATTTTTTATTACTGTAATCTTTTTCATAGCTATATTTTTTTATTTTATTTTTGTTAATTATATTTAATTGATGTTTGATTGTATACATTTTAAAAATGAAATAGTATCATCAGGATCTTTATATATGTTAACTACATATTCTATGTATGCTTTACATATATTATATATTATTCACTTATGCATAGTTTCATGGTGCATATTTAAGTGTGAATATAGAAAGAATAAATAAAAAAATTTAAGTATGAAAGTTATTAAACAAATGATTAGATTAAAAATAAATAAATAAGTAAATGGCATTTATATTTATTTTCATTTTAATTAAATATATAATCTATTTTTTTTAATCTGATTGTTTTTTGCTATTAATAATGAAGTCTTGTTTTTGTGAATGCCAAATATCTAACCAATTTGGTAACATTCATAGGAGTATTTTACTACTTAAATGTGAATTGATATTAAAAAGGTCATTGAATTTATATAAGCTTATTCATAAAAAATGTTTTTTTCTTTCTGTTTTCAATTCCATACTGATACTAATCTTAACTTTCCTTTTTTAATCTTAATATTTCCAACCATAAATGACAACAAATATATAATGTTTGTTGGTTTTAAAATTTTTTGTCTGCACCTGGTGTTAAAACTTATCAATTTCTTTTTCATTGGCTTAGTCAAATAGACTTGTATTTAATAATTTTGAATGGCTATTCATGAAATCATTAATCACAGAATTACATCATATGATTATTTTTGCAATATCTTTTCTGGAAATGAAATGTACATTATTTATTCTTTATTCTCATGTTTTGAATGTTATGCATTATGTTCTCCAGGTATATTAATTCAGTTTACTTTATCAACTCCTAAAGTGTTGGACAAGTGATTCATTTTTTTATTTACAGATTAAAGTATTGATTATACTCAGCATAGTTTAGTTCCAGTAGTGATTGTCTTATCTGCTTCAGATTTTTTCTCTGCATAGAGATATTGGTAACCAGACATGTAAATGGCTTTAATCTAATTACATTTTATCAGGAATGTTTTTGCTTCGTTTTTAATAACATATTAATTGTCATTAGATTGGTTAAATCTATCCTATGACATTATAAATTTATTCTATTTTATGATAATTGTTGCATTTTTATTATAATATATGACAATAATTTATGATCAATTTTTCAATAGCAGATTGAAAAGATATTCATTTTTTGAGATAACTGGGCCCAGTTATCATCAACTTCACTTATCTTTGCTTCAGTTCAAAACATGAAGAAATAGAAACAAAACAAATAGAAGAAATCAAAGTAAATTAGAAGATAAGAAAGGTATGAAAGAAAAAAGGGATACATTTTGTTTGAAGATTTTGAAGAGAGAAGATAAAAATTGTTATATGATATGTTAATAATAATTATAGCTAGGTGTGACACCTCATGTAGAACTGTGGTAGGATAATCACTATACTGTTTTAAATCAGCATTTATTTTTTATAGCGTCAAATTGAATAAAAAATGAGGTTGATGACAGAAATGTATTTTGAATTAATATGAGTAGTATAAATTGAATAAAAATGAGGTTGATGACAGAAATGTATTTTGAATTAATATGAATAGTATAAATTATTCTACTAATGAAATGAAGGTATGTTTTATTAGTATGAATAATATAAATTATTCTACAAATATGATAATAAAAGTGAATATAAATTTAAAATAAATATGTTTAAATAAAAGCTATGTTTAACATTAAATAGTATAAATATTATATTCAGAAATAGAACAGCCATGGGAAATATTTCCAAAATGTTAAAAGCAGCATTGAGAATGACACAATTATATTAAAGTATATTTAGCTGAAAAATAGATTGATTTAACATGACCAATCCATAAAAATGTGAGCATATGTATAATATTTCAGACTATAATTATTCACTAAAATTTACATTATAATAATACGAAAGGCTAAAATCTTTGACAGATATGCTTTAAAAATGCTTATGTGACAGCCAATCAAATGTAATAATGACTGCACATGGAACTCTCAATTCAAAAACACAAGATAGAAATGTGAGAAAAAGATAGAACCCACCTTCTTCTCTACTTAAATTTATATATAAATAAGCCAGACTCAAGCATTCCAAACTAAGAGCTTGAAGCTTAAAACACCTTCACATTGTATTGTGTTTCTGTCTAATAAATGAAAATAAAGTTGTTGTTGTTAAAAAGCTGTCATGTGATATTTGAGTAATAAAGTAGCAGATTAAACTCTGACATCTAATCTTTGTTCTAAACTGTATATGGTTATCTTTATAATATAAATATGTTGGTAAATCACTGTAAGTTAATTAATGTTCTAAAGTACTTAATATATCTTCCTTTTTGATATTATTAATTGGGGCAGATTGTATTTTAAGGTGTTATATAATAACTCCAGTTATTGTTAGTATTAGACATAATATGCGTAAACAATTTATAAGCTTTTACAGATAAATAAACTTATTTATAAGAATAATTATAATACAGTTTGAAATAAATATTTTTTAAATATTTTAAAATATTTTGATAAATCTTAATAAACAATTATTATATACAATAAATTTATTATCACATCAATTTGCAACATTCATATCATAACAATATGGTTTTAAAAAATTCCAAGTAATATTTTCCTTTATATCCAAAGTTTATTAGAAAATACTAAAAGAAGCTGCAGCTCTTATGTGATAACTTTCCAATTTGAGTATGGTTTGCAATGAGACTAATTATCTATGCTTTTCAAAATAAAGATTCAATATTGCCTGATTACTGAATGTCAAAAAAGTGTGATCATGTTTTGAGTGAAACATATCACATTAATTTATATATACAAGAAGTTCTTGTATCTGTTTTGATATAATTGATGAATGTTTAGACCTCTAGCATACATGATAGCTGTTGCAAGACAATTATAAAGATTGAATAAAAATTCGAATCTAACATAACTAATCATTAATGAAAATTGTAACAACTCATCTTATTATCAAACAAATAATACTATATTTTTTTCTGTTCTGTGATTTTAATTTAAGACAGAAACTCAGTATAATATTTAGCTATGTTCTTTATTACTTTTTACAATGCTTTTTTACAATTCACTATTGATAAGTTTCAATTGCTCCATCAATCTTCTTCAGAACTTCTACTTATATTTCTATCATTAGTGGGTTGTAAAAAGCATTGTAAAAAGTAATAAAGAACATAGATGATATTAATATTATATGGATTTGGCAATGCAAAAAGAAGGATAAAATTATAATAGTAATTAACATTAAGAGTGATAATTCTCAATAGACATTCATTAAAGTAATTACAATTGTGATAATCAGAACTGTTTTATCCAATGGTTATTAACTAATCTAGATTCAATTATTCCCCTGTAATCAAAATCATGGATGCCGATTTTATAGTAAAAATAATATAACTCCATCATTAACTGACTTCAGTACAATAATAAATCACCAGTATAATTTGGATTACAATTTTTTTTTTTAAAAAAAGTGTAACTAGTTTACATTATTAACATATATTTTCAGCCTGTTATCAACTATTTCAAACTTGTATTACTGCATGTAATTCTTTGGTACTTATTATTAATAATGATTTATAACTTTAACTATATTGCTGTTGTCTTAGTTTCTAAATAATTTTATTAAGGCATTACAAGTGATACAGTTGCTGTTTTAAAAACAGAATGGATATGGAATGTACATTTCATAGTTTGTATATTTTTACATTAATCAGACAATTATTGCCTCTTTAAAAGCTAAATAATACCATAATTTATTCTAAGAAGAAACCAGCCTTTAAATAGATCTATGTGGAAAAAGGCTATTTCATTTGCTTCTCATAGAATACAATGAAAGATTAAATATAGCATAGTACTCATAAAGCTTATCATTCATTAAGAAATGAGAGATAAATTTTCATCTTTATTTCAACAAGAATAATTGCATAATGACATATTAATCAATATTGAAGTATTAACTAGTTGACAACCTAAAAGAAAAAACTCATGTTTATTGAAATTTTTTAAAGCATACTCAGCCTTAATTTGGACTATATCATAGGAATATCATGCTAATACATTATCCTTGCACAAGATCCTTTCATTATTAGTGATATAGTACTTTTTCCCCATCTATTATTTCAGTTATCTATGATTTAAAAAAAATAGTAAATAAAAAATGGGAAGTTGATTAAAGAGAAATTTTAATTCCTATTTTTTGTTGTTGTTGATAGGATATGTGTGAATGATATACAAACTGTCAACATTTAAATATATGCACAAACCTATATGTGTATGTTTATGTTAAAAACTCATACTACAATACATTTCATTATTTGCCATGCATTTCAGCATCTATAGTATGTCCTGAAATTAAATCATGCACATAGGGGACTGCTATATAGATATTTGTTCACCAATTCTTATTGTAATTAGTATTAATATGTTTATTATGTATCATCATTTTTAACTATTCTCAATCTACTGTGTATTAATTCAATTTTTCTAATATATATCATCTTTTCTCTGCATCACATTGGAAAACTTCCTTATTTTATTTATCCATCTCATATGTGTCTCTTTATAGGTGTTTTTGTAATCTCTTGGGATCCAGTTTAGGACTTCAAGTATCCATTTATTACCATCTTTATCCAACTGAACTCTATTTTAGTCTCTTATTTTTTTCACTATTGTCAATAATATTATTCATTCTCTGCTTTGATTCTTTCTTATTGGTTCTGATATATATATATATATATATGTATATATATCAATATATATATCTGTACTTTACTGAGTAGTTTGAAGTCTTTATATTGCTCTGCTATAAATATCCACATCTTGGAAGCTTAAGTTAGAACTGGTAAATTATGTCTGTTTTATAGCATACTTATTTCCTTTCAATATTAAGTTATATCCATGAAAAGAATTCCACCCAAGTTTAATTCTATGATTAATTTTATCATTATGTTTTCATTTTTATTATTCTAATTTATGATTATCAATCTTTACTTTCTTCTTCTGAAAAAATCATCAAGTCCTACTTTAAAATTTTAGATACTTGTGAGTTTTCAAATAAACCAATATGGTAGCTGTATTTTTGATAAATCTACAGTTTCAGGCTCCCAAAAAAAAAATATTTACAAAAAAATGCCTGTTAGGAAGCGTCATATTTAATATTTACATTTTATTTTTTATTACTGTTATTTTAAAAAAAGAAATCTTTGTGGAAAAATTAATTACAATGTTTACAATTTTTTTTTTTGGATTAACTTATTAACAGAAAAATAAAATTATATATAAATACAATATTTACACTTTATTCATTTCGATGGAGTACAATCATAGTGTGACCATTAACACACCCTTTTCAGGTGGGCAGAATCCCATACCTTTGGAAACTGTCTACTGCATCATGTTCTGTGACAGGCCCAAATTTTTAACGTTATTATAATTTACCGAAAAAAAAAAACTGTTGATAAAAAAAAACAAAAAAACACGCTGCATTGGAAATAAGTATGACAATGTTAAGGATGTCTCGTCATTTTCAACATTATAGTATAAGTATATAAAAAAATTGAAATAAAGCTTTTTAATAAAATTTATCAGAATTTATTTCCTTTTTTGAATTTAACAATTGATTTATTAATTTTCTTTTAATTTAACAACTAACACATCTTTGATAAGTTATAGGCCCTCGTAACTGTACATTTATCAAAAACGCTAACTAGCCTCCAAGTCTTTTTATTTTCTTAGATTTCCATTTTAATCCACAAAATACTTTTTATAATACTACTGTAAAATGTTTCAGAAATATAAAATAATTTTTATTTTATATTTATACCAACTATAATTAATTTTGTATTATTTTCACAATATATCACTTTACCTAATTATAATGAGTTATCGTAGCAGATTGTTTAGCAATTTGAAGTTATAATTTGTAAGTCTTTTTTAAAGACAGTCATTATTACTCGGACTTATGATTACTATTTATTGTCATTGAGCTTTTCTCAATTTAAAACCTAGGTATTAATAATTATATAAAATCTAAGCTAAAATATATATTTTAAAAATAAAATATTTTGGTATGAATTTCAATGTTGAGTGTGTATTTTTTTCATAACACGTTTTTATATCCAAAGCTATAATTTGGAAGAATTGCAAACTTTAAATAAAATCGCATTTTTTGATACAAAAAAGTCTTTAAGATCAGTATAAAAGAAAATATTCAAAAGCATATGATTTCATTTATAATCCACTTATCGAACATGCATTTGGTTTTGTGTTAGGAAAAAAAACTTTTTACATCACTATGATGCGTAACATTATTAATATAACTGTATTTTTAAAAAATATTTTGCCCATAATTTTATTTTTAAGAATATGATTTTTTTGCTTCACTCTTTTTATAAAATATGAAAATAAAATTGGTTTATATTTAGATATAAGAATGTTTTGATTATTAGTAAATTTTGTTTTATCGTTTTAAATTTCAAAGATAATATTCTTATCTCTATGTTTAAAAAAAAACAACTGTCATTCAATTCTTCCGAAAAAAAGTCTAATATGATTAAATGTACATACTGTCACTTTTATATATATTTTTAAAAAAATATGAATCAGTAGCAAATTCAGAAAATCAGTCAACTACAACTTTATATATATTACAATTTTCAAGATAACATATTAAATTATTACATGATCTTCAAAATTCAGTTTTAATAATTTATATAAATATTTAGAATGTGGTATGATATTTAAAATATTATTTCAAAAGAAAGTCTATAATTTATTTTAAAGTAATTTACATAATTTTCTATCTTGATTATTAAAAGACAGTTACATAAATTATTAACAAATGGATTATTGGTGTTTGATTAATGCATCACATTATATTAATTTCTAATCACCACATATTATATTACATTAGTGTCCACATTGTGTTGTAATTGTGTTGATCTTTTAATTCATATATTAAATTATATTGTAAAGTGTTTTGCTATTCTTTAAATCATCATATTTTACTTATATTCTGTTATATTAACTAGTCTCTAAATTTATATGTATTGTTTATAATAACTCCCGTCATATACACTTTAATGCAAAAAAAATAAATAAATATATTTCTTTATTTTCCTGACAGTTAATAACACTCTGATGAAGACTGCAGGATAGTCGAAACTGTCAGGAAAATAAATATATTTTAAAATTTTTTCATTAAAGTATATATGAGAGGAGTTACTGTAAACAATATATATATATATATAAATATATGAAGAAATGTAAAGAAAGTAAAGGAGGAGCATAAGAATATAGTCTCTAAATTACATGTTATAATTAAATTAGGTAGAATTATGTTTATGTTATAATCATATCATATTATGTAAAATTCCAGGATCAGTTATATTGTCCTTATTCTAGTTGTCTACTATGAACTTCAGGGTTCAATAGATATCATCATCATTTTATAACTATCATTGATTTTTGCAGGAACAAAGTTTCTCCAAGTTTAACTCTATTTCTCTATTGCTAGCCACCAGCAAATTGCCTAATTCATATGTGGTCTATTTCTATGTCTTTTACAATCTCTTGGAATCCAGTTTAAGATTTCAACTGTTCAGCTTTTATCATCTCTTTCAATATGTTCAGCTGATCTCCACTTGAATTGCTTAAAGACTGTTTGTTATTTTATACATATATTTTGTATTTAATCTTTTCTATTACTCATAATATACATTTTATTTTGTTAAGTGGCCTAAAGTCTTTGTATTGTTCTTCCATTAAGTCTCCAAGTTTTAGATTCATAAATAGGAACTGATGTAACACATTTAACTAAAATCTTTTTTTTCAAACTCACATATATTTCCTTTTAATACTAAATTATTTCTACTTAAATGACTCTAATGGTTAATTTTATTTATTCTCTATAGCTTCTCTTTCAAGTGCTTCACACACTTTTAATTTTATATATTATGTTTTCATATGTATTTTATAATTTAGCCACAGTATTTAGAGTTGTTAACTTCTTTTAATTCCTCATTATCAATCTTTATTTTCTTCTTTTGAAAAAATCCATTGAACATTACTTTAATCTTTTTACTATTTGTCTTTAATTATGCTCTCTTAGTTAGAACTGATAATTCTTGCAGCATTTTCAAAAACATTATTTGTGAAAACAATCACATCATTTATTAAGTCCAGATGACTTAAATAATTTCCAGTTACATTTTTTAGCTTCCCATTTTACTCCACAAAATCCTTTTTGTAAGATGACTGTAAAAATTTTTTGATGATATGGGATTATCCTGTTTTACAACTTTTGCAATGTTAATATCTTTAGAATCACTATGTAATATAATCATTACTGTTGCATTTTAATAAATATATAGGTACTGGTTAATTAGCCACTGTATGTTGCTTGGTGGCTCTGCTTCTGTGCAAAAACACTGAAATATTCCATTTACACAGCCGAACCTACACCTACTACAACACTACCTTTGTAATAGCCATTTTGTGCCACATGATGGCATTGTTATCTATGCAAATGCATAGAAATTGTACACCTAGTTATGTGTGGCCATGCTTTCATGCATATGTTCAGTAATAGCAGTTTGCTACCATTTGATATGAGGTTGTTTGCTGTTCAATTTTACAGAACATTTGAAATCTGTTTTCAAAATCATTGTCTCGCACACCAACTGAGTAATATTCCATAGTGATAATTATCACCCTGTCAGTGCACATCCCTGCATATTTTGGAAGCTGGTAAAAATTTGGAAAGTCATTTGAAGAGTATGATGTGGAAGATTCACATGAAATTTCATGTTCTCGATGAGATAAATAAAATGGCTGAAGGCAACAGGGAACATTTAAGTTCGAGGCTGACCTTCCTCAAAGGTTGCAGTTCATGTATTACTGACAAGTGACTCACTTTGAGAATAAATTTTAGTGTTATTGAAAGTTGTGTTATTAAGAAGTTGTTTTTGGAAATAGTTGTTGTTGTTGTGATTTCTTTGAAACACAATCAATCTGAATCCTTCTTTGTCCCACTTGTATTACATATTTAAAAACAAAGTCAGCTGATGTGAATTTTTTGGTTTTGTTACTGACTTCACTGAAAAAATTAAAAGACTGAAGCAAATTTGGGCTGGACATATTATTAAAAGAGATGATAATAGATGGATAATTG
Organism: Epiperipatus broadwayi; assembly: GCA_028023455.1. Classification (NCBI taxonomy): domain Eukaryota; kingdom Metazoa; phylum Onychophora; class Udeonychophora; order Euonychophora; family Peripatidae; genus Epiperipatus; species Epiperipatus broadwayi. Next base: position 1,828,859 of record JAQFVV010012489.1, on the reverse strand, counting down.
AAATCTTAAAATGGATTCCAAGAGATTGTAAAAGACTCAGAAAGAGACCACATGTGAGATGAATGGATTAAATAAGAAAGTGTGCAGAGGTGATGTGGAGAAGAGAAGCTAAAGATCAGAAAAGATGGATTAAACTCAGAGAAACCTTCATCCTGCAGTGGATTGATAATAGTTGATGATGAATTATAATCTTTCTGAACTTGTTATTGTATTGCCATTTTCATAATTGTATTATTCTATTAATCTGTGATTATATTTATGTCTTAATAAGCATAACTTTTAAATTCAATTGTGTCATAAGTACAATTACACACATATATATATATATATATATATATATATATTGTAATGGCATGGATTCCCTCCAGAAAATCGAGGTGGTCCCATCTAACAATAATCAGATTTAGGGTCTTTATATAGAATGCTATAGATGATCCAATCTAATCTCAATCCAAAATTGAATCTGTTTTAAGCAAGATAATTTAGTATTAACCTTTCCAATACAGACACAACTTAGATTAATTCATCCAATCTTCACCTTTGTTAATTGTTCCATTATGCTCAGAATTCAAACTCAGGGTAAACTTTTTAATTAACTCTCTTCAGGGGTTACCATCAATGTACTACAATCATAATGTTAATTAATATAATCTCTATGGAGTTTTGAAAATAACTTCAATCAGATATCAGGATTTTAAGTTAATGTAGCATCCATCTATGGCTGTGCATATTTAATATTATATTAGTTCGAAAAATAAATAAATAAATCAGAGAACCCATTGAGATTAGAGTAAAATTTAACATGTTTATTAACAAATAACAATTTAACTGAATTTCAGATAATAATATATAAAAAAAATTATTATACGTGTTTGCATACATTTCTACTATTTATGACATCAAATTAAATAATACTTTCCCATATACCCATAGTAGATATATATATCATAACATGAACACATTTTAATAATTTATAAAATGGTAAATACAATTTTATAATTTGAAAAATTATAATTATACTAACTAATTAAGTTTCATTTTAACAATATATATATATATATATGTATCAATGAACATTTAAATTATGCAATTCTTGCAAGGGAATTCCAATTTATAAATACCCTTTCTGTGTATGGTTATGATTATGAAATAAAAACTTTTCATTCAAGAATGTTAATCATACACACAAGAATAACAAACAAATATTATCAAGTTATTTGAGTTAGTAATAAACAAAACTCTGTTCTGTCATGAATAATTTTAATATAAAAGATAATAAAATCTTACCTTTATATTGAATTTGTTTTAAATTTACCTCAGGCAATGTCGCTCAAAAAAAAATAGGAAGACCTAAATTTTATTACAAAAAAATGTTTAAATAAATGATCTTTCCATTCCTCTTCATCTAATAAATTTTTTGAATGGAGTATTCCAACCTAACAGGTTTTGGAAGCAAAGGAAATAAATTTTAGATATCAAAAGGATATAGCACACAAATATTATAAAATATATTAAGTTTGATGGTGTGGTCTTATTCCTTTTTATGATGAGACTCCGAATGTTCCTTAATGATAAAGTTCTATGTTCTTTGGTCATCAACCATTGAAAAGGCAATCAGAATATTCTGTTGTTTAGGATCCCTCCTATTGTGTGAAGTTGACATCTTCTCCAGGTTATTTCATTACCAATTGAAATTTTATTTTGAATTATATAGATGCAGTACACCTATACTTTAGGCAACTAGTAGGAATACACAATTACATTAATTTCAGTTAAAATAATAGCATTTCATCCTTAGACAAGTGGTGTTTACCCACGATACATTCTTCTTATTTTTTATCTTCTTAAAATATTTAATTTAATATAAAAATGTGTTTTGACTAAATTTGTCTTCTTAGAATATTGGTTTAGAATGATCTTATGAATTTCTTTAATTAATAAATGAAAAATAAATATAATTTCATTCTGAAATTATGATTAATAATAATTAAGTATAATTTATTTATTTTTTTATTGAGTGATGTTAAAGTTTTTTATAATGAAAATTTTATATTGATAAGAAAGTTCGTTCAAACTATTGATCCATCTTTTAGTATGTTCTGATTTTGAACACAGCAAAATGATTAAGCATAGTATCTAGTACATTGGAAAAAGATAGGGTTAATTTTTTTAATTATTTGATCCAGTTTTTATAGTAGGATCAACTTCCGGCAGCATGTATTGAATATACTATTTAATTTCACATATTCTTCAATTGTTGAAAGTATTATAATTCATAATTGTATAATTGAATTCAACAATTTATTTCTTTGTGTTTAGTTGCTAGGATGCGATATTGACCTAAGATTGCTTCCAAGTTTACATCCTGGTTAGTAAAAATAATTAGTTTAAAAAATTATTTTATATAAATGAATAAAAAAAATAATCATCTTAATGTTTTAATTTTATTAAAACAAATATATTTATTTAATATATATAGTTAAAAAAATGTATCTACTAATCATATATACATATGTCAACAATTTATATACTATCACAATCTGTATGTGAGAAGTTTATTTACTCTCACAATATATACATATTGTTTATGATATTTTTCATGGTTTCATCTATCTGTATGAAGTCTTGGAAAATATTAAAATAGCAGTTTCACAAATAAAAGCATAATGTGAGAATAGCCAATCACAAGCATAGAACTCAAAATTTGTACACACCCTTACATGTGAAATATGTAATTATTGAAACAAAAATTTAATAGTGTTAGCTAATTTTTTACCAAGACTTTGCAGAAGTTTAAGGCAATCAAAGGGTTATACTTAGAAAAAGTGGAAGTTTATATATTAATTTTGATGGTATTCAGGACCATGTAACTTTTTAATAAAGTTGTAGAATGCATTTGTTGAAATAAATAAAATGTATTAAAATGACTATATCTTTGAAGTGAAAAATATTGTATTTCTCAGAAAAAAAATTCCCAGAGCTCAAAATTGTTTTCTTTATATATTAGAAAGAGATATTTGGAGTTAATAAATTTACATTTCAGCAGTTGCATACTATAACTGAATTACAAAATAATATAATAAGTTATTTTATATACTAAATATAAAAATGAATGTAAAATTAAACATTGAGAAGAAAATATAATGTAATTAAAAAAACAGTTTTTACAGAATATTGTAATGATTAGATTTTTAAATATACTTATTTCAGTTCCAGCATAATCAAGTAAATGTCTCACTCTGTCTTATAAAGTGTATCCCCCTCCTCATTTGATATCATATATATAAATCAGTGTTGCGTCTATTGAAAGTTGGAATATATTTTTAAATTAAGTTATTCATTGGAAAAGTCTAATTTATCGAGCAAAGAATATATTTTAATTATATTTTCAACTTCCTTTTTCATAAATTAAATTTAATATTAGCAAACACTGGATTCAGGCAACTTACATCATCCATTTTGGCTATTAGTTGAAAGATTTTCAAATATAAGAGTTAATCACAAATAGCCAATAACTAATGTACAACCAAAAATTATCTCATGCTACATTGAGAATAAAATATCTTTTCTAAGACTAGGTAGTTTCCAATATAAATCAATTTTTAGTCTTTTTTTTACTTTATTCTTTTTATCGGAATATCTTCAGATACTTAAACTAATATATGTCCCTGTTCCATAAATTTGTCATATTACCAGTCATCTCTTGCACTAAACACAATAATGAAATTGCATGATTGCACAATCATATTTTTCTTAATCTGAAGAATAAACTTGATTCAAAATTGTTTTCATATATTATATTATATCTAAATATAAAATAAAAGTTATATAAAAAAAGATGTGATTCTGAATCGCCATTATCCTTTAGAATGTGAAAAAGCATTTGACTCAAAAAAAATATTTCTGTAATGATTAAATTTTTGAATATCAAAACACAGACTCAAGATATTATTTCTTTTTAAAGACTATTTATCAAAATACAAATATTTGCAAGGTGATAATAAAAATTACAAGAGTGTATGATAGAAGATAGATTCCATATCTTCAAATCTTTTACACAAGTTTTATAAAATATGTTTTTTTTTTAAAAATAAAAATAAAAATTTAAAGAAGTAAAAATGAATGGAGCTTATTTAAATTAAGTAGATTTTGCAAATAATGCACTTGTTTTTCCAAATAATGTTTTAAAGCCTTTGTAAATGCTACAAGAACTATAAAATAAGAAAAAGAAAATGGTCTCAAGTTAAATAATAAAAAGTCTAAGGCAATGTTCACTGTCTTTTCACAAAATAAAAAAAGAAATATTAATTTTAATAAACTAAAAGTTATCATCTATAAATATATTATTCAGATTATTGATAGAATGTAAACATAATGGGATGAATTTAATCTTAGAATTTAAACTTGAATGAAGTGATTTTGATATGAAAACTTCTTTAAAAAATTACCTTGATATTTGGAAAAGATTTTTAAAGATGTATTTTACCAGTTCTTACATGCAGTTTGCAATTTTTATAATTACCAGAAGATAAAGTATGAATAGATATATGTTGAGATAAAGGGAATGAAGCAAACTATTGGGATGAAAGAAAAACAAGTATCATTAATATCAGTTAAATAATTAAGAATCTAAAATGAAGGTGAGATTAGACAGTAAAATCTTAAAATGAATCTCAATAAATTCCAAAAACCTTAGAAAGAGATCAAATATAAGATTGATAGGAAACAAATTTTTTTTGGAGTGATATGATCAACAGAATTAATGGATTGGAGAAACTGGATTAAGCTTGGAAAGGTTTTTATTTTACAGAATATTGATAATGACTGAACATTTATAAACTATAATCAAACATTGTTTTTCTGAAAGTTTATGAGAATGATATTTTACTTCTAATTATATGTTGAACTTTTTCCAATATCTAGAATTAATAAACTTTATTTAAACTTTCCAGGTCTATTCAACTATTAATAATAGTGCATTTATTAGTGTGCAATATGAAATTTAAAAAAATATTATTCTTATTGATGCTCTAATTAGTAAAATGCTAACTAATTAGACAAAGGCAGTAATCACTAGAAATTTTGCATACTTAACTGTGAGAATACCCCTGATTCTTCTTTTTTTAAAGGCACAATGGAGAAATTAGAAAAACCCTTAAACATAATTATATAAAATTTCTATATGAGAAATCAGGAGGACTTTTGTAGATAAGTACATAAAATTTCTATTAAGTATTACCTTTGACAAAATAATCTATTTGATTATGGTACTACCTTAAACTCAGTATTCATAAATCTAATGTTTCTAGGTTTATTGTGGTGCTACTGCTGTCACTGGTAACATTATAAACATTTGAAGAAGAGAGAACAATTATACCACTCAAAACTAATCTGAATGCTATTATTAACAGATTAATGTATTTGAAAAGAGTAAATAAACTTTGATTTCTTTAAAGACCTTTACCAAAGAATTGTAAATAATGGAAATAATACAACATATAATTACAAATATATTCAAATAAAGTCCACAGATTAAAATGTAATAAATCAAGTATAGTTTTATAATATACATAATTTATTTAATGCTTATTGATTACGTAAGTAATCTTTACTAAGGCAATAAATCTAAAGCATGTGTGGTTGAAAATGCAAAGGTAGGGACCTCTACAGGTCTTAATCACAATCTTATGCATTGGAAGAAAAAAGGGGAACCCACACTTCCTTTCTCTCTATATAAATAGCTTCACGCTCTCAGATCTAACCACTTTAGCTTCACCTATTTATATAGAAAGTAGGTTGAAGTAAAGAATGGTGGGTTCCCCTTTTTTCTTTCAATGTGTAAGCTTGTGATTAAGACCTGTAGAGGTCCCTACCTTTGCATTTTCTACCACACATGCTTTAGGTTTATTGCCTTAGTAAAGATTATATACATAATGTATATACAATGCAAAATACTAATTAAATTATTAAAATGTTATAAATTGTAGGCAGTTTATTCTAGTAAAATGAAGAATAAATCAAAAGGCTAAAGATTTGTAGCTTAGTATACAAGTGAGAGAGAGAGAGAAAAGCATGTTTCATCAATTATACTAAATCTGTTGTGCTTATCCAGCCTTAATGATGTGCAAACATAACTTTATGTTTGAGCAATTAATAAATTATATTAAAGAGTTAGTTGTCAATGGTCAGTTATCATTTGATGGTGATCATGTACTAATTTTTGTTCATGTTAACATAATATCTAATTGCGAAAACCAGCTTCATATAAAGAACATTAATAAACTTTTGAAATTTTAATTAGAAGTTATTTATTCATAAGTAGTGAATTATTATAAACATTATTTTAATATTTATGTATTTATTACATTATCAAAAATTATCATAAAAAATTCAATGTAGATGTAGATAAATCAAAGTTGTTTATTTTTTTCTCAATCTGTATTTAAAGCACTTGTATTTCTTCTAAATTGAATTTGATATGTGTTCTGTAAACAAATTATGACAAATATTTCATTTCTGATTTTTTTTAACTTTTATTTTACAAAATTTTGTACTTGATTAAAAAATATGTACATGTTATAAAAGCGATAATAAAAAAGTTAACATACTAATGTTATTTTAAGAATGGATCATAACCATCTGTGTAATGTATTGTTATCAACATCGATAAAATATTTTTATTGCTTGATTATATTTTATTTAATTAAATATTTTTGTTCGTTATTAATTTGACTTATAACAACATAAATGCATGCCATATTATTTTGAAAGAAAATTAATGGGAACTCAATTAAAAAAGTAATCGAATAAAAATACTCAAAAGTCTATCTTAATACTATTTCAATTAAAATTGTTTCTCTATTTATACACTCAACAAAACATATCATATCTATTGGGAGTTACTTTTTCATCTTTGAATAATTTATCTATAGCATCTTTATTGTTTAAAGAGGTTGTCTTGACTACAGGTGATTGTTGATTGCATAAGGGTTGATTGTTAACACAATAATTTAAATAATCATGTTTTTACTAGATGTTTCTAGAGATATTCCACATTCGCTTTTTCTATGTAAAAACATAATCAGTGTGAATATGATGTGTTTTAGTTATAAAATGCATTAAAGGAACAAATGATTCAAATTAGTTATAAAATTTCTTATAATTACCATATATTCTTTTTAATAAAAGCACTAATAATATATCATTGTCAGAGAAACAGTCATAATTGCTTTTTTTAAGTAAGTCTAAGAATAGATTTGTTTACATTTGTAATATGCTCTTTAAGAGAATTCTATGTCTAGGTACTTCACAATTTTATAAATCCAAATTATAATTTTATTGTTTAATAACTGTAGAATTTTAATGTTAATAGTAAATGTTATATGGATATGATTAGAATAAAATTTGCTTTTAATGTAACTATTATTTTAACCTAGAAACTTATTACTCTATCATTTGTCCAATAATCATTTTCCAGCTTATAATAAAAAATAAAATTTTTTCCCAAAAAATGTAGATTATAAATTTTTACTCATTGCTTTAATGAAAAAAGATAATTATGTCAGGTTTTAAACCAAGTGAACAATATGCACTCCCATCAAAAATTGGGGTGAATCTGTATATAAACAACAATGACTTCATTAGCAGCAGCTCATAAATGAATATGGCTAAACTGAAAAAAAAATTAGTACAAGTATTGATGCTTTGATGGATAAGTGAATACAATTTAAAAAAAGTTGTTAGATTTACATGAAAAAGTTATGCATCAAAAGAACAAGAATAAACCAGAAAAAATCTGCAAACAATCTATAACTAATGACTGAAAATGTTTATAATATATAATTCCTATTTTATATATAAAAAAATCTATATGCTAGAAATGTACTTTTCTGCTACCAGGCAACCAAAGCAGAGCTGAATAATTTAAGTTAATTAAATAGTGTTTTGGAAAAAAAACTGGTAATAATTAAATGGATGATTATTAAGCAATTATTTTTTGGAAAGACTCTATTTAAATTAACTAAACAACAATTTATTTAAATTTATTTAATGGCCTTTAAAATCTTCACTTTCTTAAATTTATATGCAATTTTATTGGTTATTCTGATAAAAATTTAAAAAAAATTCTCTATCACAGTAGAATTTCAAATATTTAATCAGTAACTGTTCTAGTTAAGATTTCAAATTATTAGAAAGTAAAATAGTATCTAGAATTTCTTAATTAGAATATAAAACAAGGAATAAAAGTCACACAAAAAAAATCATTCACTAACTATCACTTTGCAACCCTTGTGAATATTATCTTTTTCACTATATCTTTATATAAAAATGTTGGAGAAATATTTGTCCTGCAATGGTATATTTAAGAATATTTTGAACTTTTATTTATTATCATTATTACTTTCAATCTAAGTTGAAAATCTTTCTAAATTTAATCTAGATTTTATCTATAGCTTTTCTTCCTCATAGCACTTCAGAAAACTTTGTTATCTATCTATATCACACATGGTCTTTTTCTAAATCTTTTATAATCTTTTAGGATTCAGTTTACAATCATCTAATATCTTTTCTGGGAGCATCTTCCAGCTTCATTTCAGTTTCTTAATTCTTTCAAAGTTAGTATAAGGTGTTGAAATAAATGGAGTTAAATGCGATCTGAAATGACAAAGGTCACTAATAATAAAGTATTAGCACTTGCCCCTTGTACCCCTCATGCTTAATTATAATGATCTTCTTTTATATAGAAAACAACCAAACACACACAAGATTTATCAGAAGTTTAAATTTCTAATGTATTTGTAATATTAAGATATAATTGGCCAATTTGTTTATATTGTATATAATTCTTATAATAAAAGTAGTTATTAGATTAAAAATAAATATAATTTTATTATTATCTGTAATTTTCTTTTATACATATCTAAAATAATTTTAAAAAAAATCATATATGCTATTTATAAACAAAAATAAACAAACCAACTAATTTATGTTTCAGTTTTAAATATTTTTTTTTTTTTTTTGCAACATTTGTTTTCGCTTTTTAATTGACAATAATAATAATATATATGTTGTTTCTACGAAAAAATTTTATGTTTATATTTACATAAATAAAATTATTTATAAGTGAGTTTTTTTTAATAGCTTATTAAGTTAAAAATTATTTGGATTCTTTTAAACTTATTAATCTTATTACGCAATATATAATTATTAATGTGCAGCAGGTTTTAAAGCAGTGAGTGAATGGTGGACATTACAATTCAACATTCATGGAATGTAGTTCATTTCTGTCAATTCTGATGTTTGAACTTTATATGAATTTTCAAGGGCACTCATGAGATCATTCATTTATTACTTTTTACTGGTTAAGATTAAAATTATAATGGAATTCAGATGAATCATTATATAATATCAAATCCTTATCCAGGCATATTATAATAAAATATTCCAGTGCATATCACTAGCTAAAAAATATCTCTCTCCCAAACGTTATGATGTTTCAGCATCATCCTTTGTGAATAAATATAACGTCAAGCATTGGTAGCCGAGTGGTCAGCGCAGCTGCCTTGCAAGCAGTTGCTTGCTGACAGTTGTTGCGGGTTCGCTTCCCGGCCGATGCTTTGACATATGGAAAAATATATATAAAGTCTGGACTTCTCAGAGGGCTGTGTTGAAATATCATAACATTTGGAAGGGAGTTACATTTTTTAAAATATATATATTTTTCTGTTTCCGAAATTCCTAATACTGATATTAATCACTTTAATAAAAAGATTAGTTATATGCATATTTTTAAGAATAAACTTTAAACTTTTAATTCACTATATATTCTTGAAATGCATGAAACAAATATCACCTCCTCTTCCCCCAAGCTCAATATTTTATGTTTAACCAGCATTCATCAATTGGCTCAGATGACAAACTTTTACCCATACTTTCATCATTTTCCAGTACTTATCAAAATTAGTTGTACTTTGGTTTACAAGTGACAAAAGAGATATGAAATGGAGTTATTTTATATGTTTATGTATAATTTTAAAAATAATATTAATCTTTAATTGATGTTTAAAATTTACAACTACTCTAGTATAATCTTAGTTTAATAAAGAATTAGTAATAATCATTAATATATTTATCTAGGGTGATTAGTGTCAAAGATGAAATGGGCACAAAGTCTGATACATGTATGTCAAATGAAATAATTAAATGGGCTTTTTTAAATAAAAATAAACTATTATCTTTCATTTATTTAAAATAAATATTTTTAAATATATATTTAATTAGAGAAATATTTGGCAGCTTTTGAATTGTAGATTTGCAGAAGAATAGAAAAAGATAAAGTGGAAATTAAACTTTGCAATTCTGAAGTACTGGAAAAAGCAAATAACAAGATTATTTATTGAGAAAATTATGAAATGAGAGAGAAGTTGGACTAGAATTATACTTAGAAACAGAATTGTGAAGAATATGCTGAAGAATTGTGTAGAGAATAAAAGGAAGAACATTAAGAATAGAAATAAAATTGATGATGCAAATGTGAAATACACAATTGGAAGATGTTTATCTGTCACAATGGTGCTTAAACATTACATGACTTCTTGAAGAATGTGCACTTTGAAAATGCAAAAGAAGGGACCTCTACAGGTCTTAATCACAAGCTTATGCTTTGGAGGTTCCCCTCTTTTCTTCCAAAGCATAAGCTTGTGGTTAAGACCTATAGAGGTCCCTACTTTTGCATTTTCAAAGCGCACATTCTTGAGGTTTATTACCTTAGTAAATATTACTTACGTAATCAATATGCATTAAATAAATTTATAATTATGACTTCTTGAGAAAACAAATTTTTTACTTCATTCATCTGGGGATCAATCTAAGGACTTATAGTCTGTCACTCTATTACTAAATAACCCACAGAAAATAGTGTGTGAAGTTTAGAGTAGTAGACAAAAGGGCTCAAGAGATGGGATTGACATGTAATACCTTTTTATTGGAGTTTAAATCATAATGATGCTCATACAGATATATTAAAAAATCCTCCAAAAAATCTTTCTTTTTAAAAAAAATAATGAAACATGAAAATAATTTATATAAAGAAATAAGTTAAATTTAATAAAATATAAATAGCCAAATTTATAAATTAGCCATTCAAAAGACAACCTTTCATAAATATTTTTAGAAATAAATAGCAGATTATTGGTGCATAAAAAATAGTTTTTAAATCCTTATTCTGTTTTTTTTATTTGAAATTTGGTTGGCACAATCTTAAAAGTAAATAGTGTCAGTTTTTTCATCTTATCAAACTTTACACAAAATAAAATGGATCAATAGAATGGTTATGTCATAAAATGTGATCAGCTAAATTTATCCACCCTCATCTTGTAAAATAATTACATAAGATTATAATACAAGTTTACAAGTATTTATATATATGTTATTTCAATATCTCAACTAATTTCTAAAGTATCTTCAATTAGCAAAATTATTACTTTTTGATAAAATTTTAATTGACTTTATTAAATTATTGAACTTTTTCACTATACTTTTTATAAAGCTCTACATTCAAACAAGGAAAAAATACTACTCATTTTTTTAAAATCAGCTAATTAATAATACAATTATTATCATAGTATCAATTTAGGATTGATCTTTCAGTCAAATGAGAACATATATATATATATATATATATATATATATATATATATATATTCACCTTGAGGCTGCAGAAAGGAGTTTGCTATTAACTGAAAGGAGACCCTTTGATTCCTCTTGGAGGCCTTAAAGGAACCGAGCAGGGCAAATTCCTAATGTACACTCCATACGTTCTTGTCGTTGCAGCTGTTATTACTATATGTTTATTCATATAGTATACGAACATGGATGGGCTGCTCACCAACACGCGTTAGCAAGCATGGTGAGTTTATTGGCTTTTTACCTCTGAGTTTAAGATCAAGAAACACCATGGTCTTTCTTCTCAGTGCCTGATAAGGCAGAATGAATGTTTGTGTAAATGATAAAGATTTTTCCCAATTATAAAATTATGACAGACAAAAATAAAGCATGGCCCTTAATCCCAGGAGGCTGTAAAGTCACAAACCAAGGCAGCGGTTGGTGGCCGAAGGCGGAGGGTGCTAAGAATATCCTGGAGGCAGACCCAGGCTGCCATTTGATGATGACTTTTTATTTAGGTACTTACAACTGCAGATCACTTTCAAGTGAAGGAAGATTGCAAGAATTAGAAGAAGAACTCTCTTATATTAAATGGGATATTATTGGACTTTGTGAAGTTAGAAGAAAAGGTGAAGAGACAATTGATTTAAAAAGTGGACATATGCTCTATTATAAAAGCACAAATATTGGAAATACAAGTGGAGTAGGATTCATTATAAATAAAAAGTGGAAGAACAATATTGTGGAGATTGATGGTGTATCAGACAGAGTGGCAAGATTAGTTATACAACTTAATAGCAGATATCAAATGCAGATAATTCAGGTTTATGCCCCAACAAGTTCTCACAGTGATGAAGTAGTAGAAGATTTTTATATGGATGTACAAAAGGCTTTTGATCAGAGTAAACAACATTTTAAAATTGTTATGGGAGATTTTAATGCTAGAATTGGTAAACAAATGAAAGATGAAAGTGTTGTAGGTAATTTTGGTTATGGTAATAGAAATGAGAGAGGACATAGACTTGTGGAGTTTGCAGAGAAGGAAAAACTTTATATTATGAATTCTTTTTTTGAGAAAAATGTTAGAAGGAAATGGACATGGAAGCATCCAAATGAAGGTACAGCAGAATTGGATTATATTTTGACTAACAGGAAATACATATTTCAAGATTGTAATGTTCTTAATAAATTTAACACAGGAAGTGATCATCGATTAGTAAGGGGTAAGATACATGTTAATGTAAAACTAGAGAGACAAAAATTATTAAGAAAAACTATATTTACAGTTGATATTCCTAATCTTCAGAAACATTCTAATGAATTTAAATTAGAACTTACAAATCGGTTTCAAGTATTAGTAGATTTTGAACATGATTCAGATTTGAATGAAATTAATATGAAAATAACTGCTACACTTTTAAAAACTGCAACAAAGATAGCTGGTAGAAAAAAGCAGCAATTGACTAATAAAATTTCTACTGAGACTAGAGAACTTATGAAGAAAAGAAGGAATATGAAGATATGCAAGAATGATGCATTAAAAAGAATTGAATATCTCTAATTTTGTAAAATGGTGCGGAAAAGAGTTGAAAATGATATAAGAAAGTATAACTGTGAACTAGCAAGAAAAGCTGTAGAAGAAAATAAAAGTCTTAAGAATGTAAAACAACATTTTGGTATTGGTAGGAAATTTATATCTGCAATAAGGAAAAAAGATGGAATTATTACTAAAAAGAGGGATGACATTATGAAATTGGTAGAAGATTTTTATCAAGAATTATATAGTAATAAAGAACAAGTACCTCCTATATCTATTACATCTTCCGAATTGCCCAGAATTTTAAATGAAGAAGTGAGAAATGCAATTAAATGTATGAAAAAAGGAAAGGCTCCAGGTAATGATGGAATTATAATTGATATATTAAAAGAAGCAGGCGAAGAAACAGAAAAAATATTAGCAAAGTTATATACCAAATGTCTAAATGATAAAGATGTACCGGATGATTGCAAGAATGCAGTAATAATATTAATATTTAAAAAAGGTGATAAAGAAGATATTAGAAATTACAGACCTATCAGCCTTTTATCAGTTTTATATAAAATTTTTACCAAGATAATTACAACTCGTCTACAGAGAACCTTGGATTTTCACCAACCAAGAGAACAAGCTGGATTTAAAAGTGGTTTTAGTACAGTAGATCATATTCAAGTATTGAGAGAAGTTATAGAAAGGACAAATGAATATGAGTTGTCATTATGTTTTGGATTTGTAGATTATGAAAAGGCATTTGATTCTATAAACATTTCTTCAGTGATTAAAGCATTGGATCATCAAGGTATAGATCCAGGATATTGTCATATTTTAAAGAATATTTATAAAAATGCAACAGCAACAATTAGATTACATAATGATACTGGGAAAGTCAACATTGAGAAAGGTGTAAGACAAGGTGACTCCATATCTCCAAAACTTTTTACAGCAGTGCTTCAAGAAGTATTTTGTGGATTAAAATGGGAAACTAAAGGAGTGAAAGTAAATGGAGATTATTTAAGTCATTTAGATTTCGCAGATGATGTAGTTGTTTTTGCAAATAATGCTTCCGAGCTGCAGGAAATGTTGCAGGAGTTATCAGATGAAAGTAGGAAAGTAGGACTAAAGATAAATGTTAAAAAGACTAAAGTAATGTTTAATCGATTTGCTCAAAATATGAAAATAAAGATTGATTATGATGAATTAGAAGAAGTTAAGAGTTACAAATACCTTGGTCAGATTATTAATACAGATGGAAACATAATAGAGGAAATTAATCATAGAATTAAACTTGGTTGGAGTGCTTTTGGTAGAAATAACTTGATATTAAAAGGAAATATGCCTATGTGTTTGAAAAGAAAGGTTTTTAACAAATGTGTTTTACCAGTTCTTACTTATGGATCTGAGACTTGGACACTTAATAGAAGAGCAATACAGAGACTTCAGACCACTCAAAGAAGTATGGAGAGATGTATGTTGGGAATAACAAGAAGAGATCGAAAACGCAATGTATGGGTAAGAGAACAAACAGGTGTTACTGACCTCATTGAAAAAATTAAAAGATTGAAGTGGAGTTGGGCTGGACATATTGCTAGAAGAGATGATAATAGATGGACAATTGAAATTTTAAACTGGATTCCAAGAGATTGTAAAAGACCCAGAAGGAGACCACATGTAAGATGGATGGATGAAATAAGAAAATGTGTAGGGGTGATGTGGAGAAGAGAAGCTAAAGATCGGAGAAGATGGATTAAACTTGGAGAGACCTTCATCCTGCAGGGGATTGATAATGGTTGATAATGATGATTCACCTTGAAAAATGCGAACTTATTGTAGTGTATAAATGTTAAAATTTAACACAAATGATAATTTCTTATTCAGCAAAATTATAGCTTTTTCTACCAATATATTTAGTAGATGTATTGATTTGTTTAATAATTTTACTATCTGTATAATAATGTGTACTTTTAAATGGTCATTGAATATTTATTTATTTAACTTTTTTATTTCTAACTTTAAAATAATTTGCAACATGCAATTTTTTTAAAACATGAATTTTTATGTTTATCACTTTTTTGTAAGAGCAAAATGTTTCTAATAGACATTTTTGTGCAAAAATTTAATAACAATACATCCTTTAGATTTGACACCATTATAAAACATAATTTTTTCTCATAACTTTCAACATAATTTACTATTTATAGCACTATGTATATTAAAGTCTACAAGAAAAGTACTTTTGAACTCTTTGAATATGATTCTGAAGCATAAACTCTGATAAAATGGACAGAATCATCATTATAAAAAAACTTTTTAATACTTTTTAAGCCTTTCAATAATACATATACAAGTTAAAAGGCATATCAAAATAGGCCTTACAGTGAATGCAATGTCATGCAGGATGTTTTTAGATAATGAACTGCTATTTGAAAAAATGTTATTGAAATCTATTAGTTCAATTAAAGCTATCCTAAGCACAATGAATGCCAGTACAGAATTTTATATGTGCCTTAAATGCAGATAAATTTTATCATTATATACAGTAAATACTGTTCTTATATTCAGGTCTTGAATTAAATCTATCATTATTGTCATCACTATTGTTATGATTACACTAATTGAAATGGCAGTCTATCTAGATAGAAATTAACCAAATTTTGCAATATAGTATAATTTAGGACCACTTTATAGATGTTTATACAGTATGGACGTGTATTGAAATTCCAAAATAAAGGTATTAAAGCATAAAGTCTTATCTTATTTTAAAACTATTTTTTGTAAAATTAATTGATCAATAGAAACTAGATATGGACCTATATTATCCATACTTTTAACTGATTTCTATCTTATGCTTTTATTAATGAGGATTTAAGATTTAAAGTTGGAACTTACAAGCTTATGTATATAGCAATAATCTTTATTTCTTTATACTATTCAAACTAATAGTCTGAATTTTTTTTAAAAAGCTTTTGAATCCAAACCAACTCACTTGCATAGTTATATATATTTGTCATAAGGTTTGTATATATTTTAGAGATCTTAGTTTCATGCCAGCCCTTTAGATAGGAAAGCTAAGCTAATATTAAAATTATATATTTTTTTTCATGTGTATCTAAGAGCAATTGTTTTTGCCTACTCTAATGTTGTTTCCTGTAAACTTGCAATAAATAGCTTTAGAGTAAATGGAAGAGATCTGATTTTGGATAAAATGAGAAATTGTATAGGAAGGTTAGAAATATTCCTGTGGGATAAAATTCTATTCCAGAGTTAATTCCAAGTGATTCTATCTGAATAAGTTTGTATTTAAAAATAGTTCAAAATGATTCACTAATTGTTGCACTGATTAGATAAGATTCTAAATAGGGTGGTCCTTTCTGTAAAAACTATCTGTAGCACTACTTCTTCAAGTTTATATTTTATGTATTTATATATGAAAGAAGAAAACAATTAAATTACAATTTCATTTTGATAATCAAAGGATAAAATTAATTTGCATAAATGTGTGACCTCATTGTTCCTTTATTGTTAAAACCATGGCCAATTGTAGCAAAAGCTCACAATGCCCAAACCATCATTTATCTGAGTGATTAAAAATAGTGAGGGTAAAAAAATGATGGATTGAGTGAAAGAACATAGGTGAGTCTGGTTTATTGAAAATAGTATCTAGTCTTTGATGAAATACCTTCAATCTATATGACTGCAGGCTTTTAGATATAGCTCTTGTTGTACCACATATATCCCACATTGCAGCAGTAATTAGTTTTGAGTTCAGGAATGGCTTATTGAATTTTCATAATTAACATTTATATATAGAGATGATTTTAAAAGTTTCCAGATAAGAAATCTACATCTCAACATTTTTTGTAACATGCAATAATCCATGATTTGAAGATCAGGTGTTGTTATCTTGTCAAATACAATAGATAATTTTAAAAAAGAATTTGGTAATTAAATATTTTTTTAATCCTGTTTAAATATCTTATCAGAGTTTGTTAGGCTGTTTTAATTCTTATTGGATTATTAACCTTATATGCGCTGCACTGTTATTACCGAGAGCTTAAAATTTTCCTTTTTTATTTATTTTATTGCTTAGTTTCTTTCTCTTTTTGAATCATTATTAAACAATTAATGTTAGTAATAACAATTAGCTTTGCATATTAAACTTCTAATATATGCTATGTAGTTTACTAATTATAATATTAAAAAATATAAATTTAAGATTGAACTTTTATGCCATTTTACATTCATTTTTTATTATATATATATATTTGAGTAAATAAATTATTATATAATATATAACTATAGCGCAGCCCTCCCTTCTTTTAAATTGACATCATTTAGACGTATCATTACTTTTTAATATTTTAAATATATAAAATAAATAATATATATAATAAAAATAAATAATAAAACCTTAAAAAAATTTCAGTTGGGAAAATTTTTTAGAACCCATTCATAGATGAACTGTAAAAAATACTTTTAAATGACACGCCCAATCAACCGTTAGCGTTAGTTAATTGTGAGGGATTTTATGTTGTTTTTTTATCGTCTAGTTAAGCATATATAAATATTCATTTTTCTGTTCAATAAATAATTACGTACTGATTATCTAAAAAAAATTCTGAAAAGCACATCTATCTAAAAAACTTTCTACGTTCTCCTCAGGTAAGGACTTGAGATTATAGGCAGAAGTGTTAACCACTACATAATGAGAGTTTTAATTATATGTACAGTATATTTATTGCTACATTAAAAAAAAAGTGATTGGTTCATTTTTTTTTATAAAAAAATAGTATTATAAGTTACACTGTACACAAGATATATATTTAATATATATATATAGATTAATCAGCATAGTATGAAGTAAATTATTTTGGAAAAGATATAAATTAGAATATTATTATTTTCCTAATTTCTTTTATAAATTTATTTTATGAATCTTATATATTTTTACGAAATTTTCTAATCTAGTTTTAACTGTTTTATGATTTTATCAAAAGTTGTGTAGTATAAATGATCAACGAATTTTACTAGTTTAGTGCCAGATTGTAATTCTATTTAGAAGGTAATAAACCCTCCTCACTATTGCCATTCAGTGATGTTAAATGTGAAGATACTATCATTGCAGGCACAATATTATCTTGTGGCTGGAATGAGAGTATCCTCTCATGTTACATGGCTGATTTAATTTCGTGAAGATGTTTATTATCTTCTAAATAGAATTGCGTAGTATTAAATACCTAAAATTATATTTATAATTACTATTATTTTATATATATTTAATAATACATAATTCTTTATAAAGATCATATGGGTACTTACATATTACATCTGCAATGTAGAGGAGATGGTAGAGTTTTTCACATCCACAATAAATGTGTAAACTTGCGATCACATAAAATAAACCCTATGATGTTATTGGATCTCATATCGAAACATTTTTTTGTGATATTTTGAGTTTCAGTTATTGTCCAGATTCTATTCTGACAACAGCTTCATTCATAGTTTTAATTCAAAGTTAGTTACTATCCAGATTTCAATTGCATTTTTGGATTTTTTGTAGGTTTCATTCAAGGATTTTTACTTTATTTGTGCTTTTGAGTTACTACAGTAGTAATGTTCAAGGATATAACAGTAAAATTGGCATTCATATGGGAATATGGTTGGAGGATTCAAAAATTCCATTCCTAATGGTGACCCACTTTATTTACAGTTGGGCTTGCAAACTAAGTTTTATAGATTAGGGAAAACTAGAGCTTAGCTTAGCTGATAAAACTAATTGATTGGAATAACTATATGTAAGAAGTTTGTACCACTGCCATGTATTTTTTTATGATAATTTTACACTCTCAGTTATTGTCCAGATTTTATTCTGAAAACATCTTTAGTGCTTTCAATTGCATTTTAAAACTATTTTTACTTCATTTGTATTTGTAGTTTTGACTCAACAATTTATTCTGACTATAGGAAGGCCTATAAAAGTGCTGAATTACTAACTGCCTATTATGATAATTTTTGTGTGAAACAAAAATGCAATCACATGTTAAGTAAGTGTGCATTTTGGAAAAAAAAAAATTACTTTTAGTCTCCATTTTGGGAAAAACGTTTATCCACTTAAAATAAAGTAGAACCAAAAAATTGACTGTTTCATTTTGCCAATTCCTGTTGTATATTACATGATAAATACCGTATGTGTATATTTTATGGTTTTTTGACAATATTTTAGACCTTTTTTGTAATTTAGTGATTATTTTGTCCATATTTAAAGCAAACATTGGGGAATATCATAATCAGCTTGTCATGTTTTACATATTTTTCTATGGCAAATAAATATTTTTTCTGTTGTTAAAAATGTACTTTTTAAGATCAAATATTTGGTGAAATTCATATCTTTAGCACTTTAGTATTGTTAGAAATTAATATTCCACATCATATTCTATATTTTTTAGGTCATAGTTATATTTTTAGTATTGTTAAAAATGCACAGTCACGTGTTAAGTTAAATGTCCATTTTGGGAGAGAAATTTTTAGTTTAAGTTTCCATTTTGGACCAAAATAATTGATCCATTTAAAATAAAGTAGAACAGATAAATTTATTATTTCACCGCAACAATTCCTGTTATATACTACACGATAAGTACCATAATGGTTTATTGATAATATTTTAGACTATATTTGTAATTTGTTGATTGTTTTGTCTGAATTTAAAGTAACTTTTGGTATTTGCATAATTGGCTTGTCATATTTTACATATTTTTAATGACAAATCAACATTTCTACTGTTCTTAAAAATAAATCTATTATTATAAAGCATTGAACATTTTGTAATTATTAAAAAGGAAGTCAACCTCCAATAATGCACTATTTCTTGAATATTATAAATCTCTGTGCACTCACCTGCCAATAAAAGTTTTAAAAACTTATGTGAATCACTTAAGTTTAGAGTGTATTTCTATATACACTGACTCTTATTAACCATGCTTATATCAGGGCTTCAGTCTATTGTGTGCCAGATGTTATAATCAAATATTAAATTGTTCAAATTTAGTTAACATATCATAGAACAACTTATAAATGTAAACCTATTATTATAAAGTGTTGAAAATTTTATAATTATTAAAGAGGAAGTCAACCTCTGATAATGTGCTATTTCTTGAATATTATAAATCTCTGTGCACTCACCCAGCAGTAAGAGTTTTAAAATTTTAAGTGAATCACTTAAGTTTAGAGCATATTTATATATACAACAACTCTTACTGACCATGCTATATCAGGGATTGAGTCTATTGTGTTGTTAAAAATGTACTTTTTAGCATCAAATTTTTTGGTGAAATTAATATTCTGTATGTGTATATTTTAAGGTTTTTTGGTAATATTTTAGAGTGTTTTTGTAATTTAGTAATTGTTTTAATATTAGACATGCAGTGCATATTACATCTGCAGTGTCTTTTCACATATGTATTCAAGCTGCTATTAACTTTGTAAGTCTTGTGAAAATATCATGGTCCGTTTTAATGAATTTATCATTTTAAATTTGTAGATCCAAGTGAACACATTATTTTAGTCAGATCAAAAGAATAGAAAGTTGTCAGCAGATTGATATGAATGTGAAAAGACACTGCAGATCTAATATGTACTGCAGTAAGTACCATCATATGAAATGAAAAATAAGGTAGAAATTTTTATAAGAAATTATATGATTCCTAATTACAAAAGACGTTTTTTTTTAAAAAAAAAACAGGAGTGCAGAAAGACTTTTTTGATATAATGTTTGTAAATTAGAGATAAGATAACACTTGGTAAACTTTTATTAAGAGTCAGATATTTTACAATTTAATTATTTTCTACTTTTACAAATTATTAATTGAGTGTTGTTTTCATGAGGTTAAATCTAGGTTTGATAAGGAATAATTCATTGTATTATATTTGCTGATACTATAGCAATGCTTAAAAAGAGTGAAAATAGATTTAGAAAATATTTGGATTGAAAGTAATTACAGCTAGAAATAAATGTACAATGAGAATAGGTATAAATGCTAAATAGCTGAAAGATTACTAACTAATATTGTTCTCTGGAAAATAATATTACTAACTATTAAGAATGTAATCATAAGATTTGTAATCATATTCAAACACAAGTTTTAAATATTGGATAATTAATCATTTTAGAATTTGCATAATATTTTAATTAAAAATAAAAACATTCTAAATCTAGCCAATTTCTGCAGAATAGGAACTATTTATTCTCTTATTGATAAGCTTTATGTAAACAATTTATAATTTATCAGATTAATTTTTATTCATAAATTTAAATCAAGGTATTTTATCTTATATAAATTGTACTCAGATCTAGAAATCCATTTTAAACCATCAATTTTATTCAATCTAGCTACAAAAGGTTTAACAATCATTGGTGAAGCAACAATGAAAATATCATCAACATTATTAAAATAAACCTTAATGTAATTGGAAAAATTCTCATAAATTTTAAATGCTAACAAGTTATTTTCTACAATAGTTAAGACATACAATAACTTGGGCCAACATTCTTTCATTTTATTCAAGTGATTTCAAAAGTCAATTTTAATCAATGAGTTCCAAGACATTTTTCTTTATCATATAAACATTTATCAATTATTTGTTTTTTTTTTTTTATAGTTCCACACAATTCTGTAACATCCAAACTAAATAATGTATCTTCATAATCCAAAATCAATTTATTATTCCTTTTAACAATATCAAATAAAAGTGAACTTGCTTGTTAATCAAATCTAATTTTTTCAACAAAATATATTCAATATAAACTTGCTGCTTTGTTAAAATATACAATCTTCAAAATAATATAAGCTCACACAGCAATCCTTCATATCTGCAACTTTCTTATCCATTATTTCAGTTACCTGTGGTTAAAAAAAATTAAATAAAAAAAAATATAAATTAATAATAAAAAGTCATTTATAATTCAATAAATAGAGAAGGTCCACTATACAGGAAAGTTTAAAAATTATAATTGTTTTTACCTCTTAGCACTGCTTTACCAGACCATATTCAAATATGTTTTTCTATAATTTAATTTTGCAATTTCCGATACATATGAAATATGTGCACATCCTTATATAAATGGGTATTATACATGTTATATGTGTTAAAAATCCATTTTATAATATGGTTTATTAGTATAGAAAATTTTAGTAAGTTTGGACTTAAATGTAATGAACATTGGAAGAACTACTAGATGTATAAAAAGTAATTAGAGATTAGTAATATATTAAAAGCTAAGCTTTTTGAATAAGTTCACCTTTAAAGTATAAATTACCAGAATAATTTAATGCCTTGTAATCTTTAATAAGTAAATAATGGAAACGATCTAAACTTCTCAAAAAGCAGAACCTGTCAATAAGAATCAAGCACAGACACACATATAAAGGTTTTGTGGTATAGTGATTAGTTCATCTATTGATCTTAAGTTCAAACCCAGGCATGGTAAATTTAAAACTTGAACTTTTTTCAGGCTTTAAATAGTCTAAATTTTTTTTGTGTGTAACTGATACATAGTCTACCCAATGTGAAATCCAACCAGTATCTATCGCTTTTTAGGTACAGTAAGTAACATAAGAGAAAATTAATTAAAATCCTCATCATTTGATTATTTATAAGTTTGATAATGACTTTGTCTTTACTGTTTATGTATGAAGAGATTTTGAAAAGGTCTATACTCTGCAGTAGGATATTAAAGGTTATTTTACCTATATTTACTTATATATAATAGTTGCTATACTTCAAAATCTACAAAAAAATCTAATTGTCACTGCATTCATGTTGCAGTTATAAAGAAGCAAAAAATAGCTGTATCATTTATTTAGTTTTATGCTCGTGTTATCTTTTTTGAAGTTAAGGTGAAAATAAAATCTGTCAGAGAACTGTACCTACTCTGACAACTGCTGGCAATTCGTTTACTAATGGGTATTGAGAAATCAGTTCAGGCAAGTCTTAATACTACAAAAAAAAAGCTTTTATTGATTCACTGTATAAAGTGTCTTGTAAAAAAAAGAGTGAAATAAATTGATAGTTTTCTTATCAGCAGTAAACACATAATTTTAAATTTTATTTTATTTAAATTTATAAAGTGTGTGTTGACAGATTTGTGCATACACTCATGTTTTTCTTTTATTACGTCTACATATTTTAAATAATATAAAATAATTTGTGCACATATGACCCATCCAAAGAGCATAAACATGTGAACAAATATTTATAGTCTTTACGAACTTGAAAATATATACGGGTGTATATAAATGTAATATCTGCACATACATAAATTGTTGAACAAATATGTCATATAAAGAAAGATTGATTTTTGGGAGTGATGATGATTGTTGGGAACCTCAGAGAGCTGAATCCACCAAATATTATGCATACATTTATTGTTTATAATGGATTTTAAATTCTGTGAAAAACCATTATGATATAGTGGTTAACACATATTTCCATGCCCTTGGTTTGTAGTTCATGTACAAAAAATTGGGAGATTTTCAGTTATTAGAATCATATCTTTAAATAATTATCTGCTCAATCAAATCAATAGTATTCTGTCCAATAGACAGGCCCAGAGAGTAGTCACAACAGCAATTCATCCATTCTTCCATTTCATTCTCTTCCTTGGCCATTTCTTCAATTCCACATAAGTCTTCCAATCTCTTATATCATCCAACAATGTCAATCTCTTCCATCCTTTCTTTTTATTTCCACTCACCATTTCCTCCAAAATATCTTTCATTACACTATAATTTATTTTTAATATATATCCAATCCAGTTTCTTTTTCTCTCTCTGATATTCTCAATCAATCTTCTGTCCTCATTTACTCTTTTCAAAACTTCATTTGTTTTTTTACTCATCCAACTGATTTTTTATATTCTTCTTCATTTCCACATCTCAAAGGCTTCCAATTGTTTCTTAATTCTATTACTCAGTGTCTATGTCTCACAACTATACATTAATACCCTCCACACATAACATTTAATTAATCTCTTCCTTAATTCTCTTTCCAAAGGTCCACAAAATATCTTCCTTCTCTTTACAAATGTTTCTTTTGCCAATGCTATTCTTCTTTTAACTTCATCTTCACTTCTTCCATCCTCACTCAACCAACTACCCAAATATATAAATCCTTTCAACTGTTGAACGTTGTTATCATGGATTCCAATTTGCAGTCTTTTTGCATTTCTCCCTATCCAAAAACACTTAGTCTTTTCAATATTAATCTTTATTCCATATGCCATATATTCTTTTTCCAATTTATACAACATTCTGAAGGCCCTCTTCCTCCTCAGTGATAAGAGCAATATCACCTAAAAATCTTATACACTTTATTACTCTCCCTCCAACATTTGCTCCTGCACATTCCAAATAACCATTTAGCATGTCTTCTAAATAAATATTAAACAGAACAGATCAATAAATGGATCTTGTATTTTTACTTAGAGAAAAAGATGATCACTCAGAGTTAGTTTGCTGAGTGTAGATATGCTGAATATATATAATAGTTTATTAAAATACTGCACAATTTTATCTCTTTATTAATTAAAGTAAATGTTTATATATATACCACTGTACACACACACACACACACACATACACACACAATATGTTTAGAAAATTATCTAACAAGTAAAGATAACTTTAATAATTAAGATACATACATAAGCATACATCTTTCATAAAACTAATTCATTCAGTTTCCTTAAGATAAATAATAAAAATGTCTTGTTTTTTTTCTACAAAAACTTTGAAATACTGACTTTAATTACTATATCACATGGTTCTCTTGTGTGCTTATTCATATTAGAAGAGCAACTCATTCTTTTTATGATACTCTAGAGTTGTCTACTCTAAACTTAAATAAACAATGGACATTAATCCTCACTTTCAAAAGCAAAAACCAGAAGTTGATATGGGAATCAGGGTATTTGATACTCTACCATCTGATGTTCATTGATTACTCATGTTTATAGAAGGTGAATTTAGAGTAAGATGAAAACCATAGATTATATTCAGTATGTATTCAGTATAATAAATTTAGTTTAAAAAGTACTTAGACATATTAAAACACCTACAAAAATAACTAACTAAAAATTAGAATATTATATAATATACCTTTTAACCAAGGGTGTATATATATATAATACAGACATTTTTAATATCATCATACTTATGATACACATATTCAGAAATTATGTAATATAAAAATAACTGCTGCCATTTTTTTATATTTTTTATAATCAAAGTGTCAATAGTTGTAATTTGAATTTAAAAATCAAAATTTAGAAAATTTGTTTCCTAGCATCTATTTTTTAAAAAATTTATTTCATTTATTTATTTTTTTTCTTATGAATAATAGAATAAGGGATTTTGATGTAGTCATTGCACAAGTTGAATTTAGCAAACACATTTCTAAATTGTAATGCAACATTTGTAGATTGTTATATTGTGTAAAAATAAAACCAACCATTTAATTCCAAGTTTTTGTGTTTAACTGTCTTCCCATTATTATTTTTTCTCTATTTAAATTAATTGAATATTGTTATATTTTATTTTGTTTTAAGATAATAATGTACTGTATAATTTAGTGAAGTGGTAGATTCTGGAGCCAATATCCATGGATAATGGATTCAGTTCTGAAATTTCTAGTGGTTCCATTTCTTATAACTTCCAAGCAATGAATCATTCATTTTATTCTTTTATTATTATTAAGATGACAATTTTGCAATTATTTGGCATTTTTTTTACTTAAAGATGACTTTTCTCTAATGGTTTATTTAGATAACAATTTTTAAAGATTATAAATGACAATACATTATTTTCATTATTTATAAAATGCAAGTTTTAATATACATTATATGAATATAAGCCAAAACAAAAACCATATAGATAATCAAAAGTTTTATTGGTTGGAAGTTCATAAGAAGTTTCAACACCAGAAAAACAAAAGATTTTAAGTTGATCCGAGGGTGGATACATTACCATTGCATTAAATCATATTGGATAGTGGAGAAAAGATGAATCTTCTGAAGTGCATTAATATCAAATTTGTATTGAATTATTATTTATATTGGATCTTCATTTTTAATACAATTGTACTTTCAAAACATAATTAAATTTTACATTTTCTAGTTGAAAATTACTTTATAGAGGATATACTCTAATTTTAGATATTACATAGTTATCAATAGGGCATATTTGTTATTTGTTTTATATCAATAATATACCAAGACAGTTATTCATCACAATATTATTAAAATTAATATTAGTAGATTCACTAAACAGTGATTAACACTTTATTTTTTATATATGATAATAGTGATATTTTGAATACACACACATATATAGAAATCAGTCAATACTTATACAATCTCAATGTCAATAACAAACAACTATCTAACTCTCTTGATAATAGCTTGACTAATAGTATAAGAAAGTAAATATGACTACTGAATATGTTTGCAGAAATTCAATGTTCTTCAGTGATGAAGGCTACTATAACCTTGTCCAATAATTTAGTTGCCTTTCTAATGGCCATTGATTACTTAAGTTTATAACAGATGGTTCTATTGTATAGTGTTACAACAATGTGCATATTATAGTAAATGTTAGTTATTGTAAAATATGCACATATATATCCATAATATATCCAAGACATTTGTCAAACACATTTAGGCATATATAATAAAATTGGTTAATCAACCCACATACATGTGTGTACATGTATATGCAATATAGTAAAAAAAGAACAAGTGAAATTGTTATAAGAAAATTGTAAACTATTTGACAATTAATTAACTGGATTTCTGAAGAAATAAATGATGAAATATGAGAATTCAAAAATAAATTTGCAAAAATTAAAAAAAAATAAATGTATACAAATAAACTAAAGTAATCCAGATGTTTTTACAAATGAAAAATACAAATTAATTAGTATCAGAAACTGAAAGATAAAAATTATCTAGAGAGCAATAGCATATATACTGATATATAGGCATACTATACCAGCAGAAAACAGTTAGAAGCCATTACCCTCTTATTACTATATGAACTTGGAGTTATATGTGCTAATATTAAGATACTAGGAATGATTTAGAACTGTTTATGCAAAAGTGATTCATTATAAAGCTAAGAGCTATGAAAATAGTAATCATAAAGCATAGAAAACCCTAACTTTTGTTATTTAATAAACCATTTCGTATAGATAGATAGATAGATAGATAGATAGATAGATAGATAGATAGATAGATAGATAGATAGATAGATAGATAGATAGATAGATAGATAGATAGATAGATAGATAGATAGATAGATAGATAGATAGATAGATAGATAGATAGGTAGGTAGGTAGGTAGGTAGGTAGGTAGGTAGGTAGGTAGGTAGGTAGGTAGGTAGGTAGGTAGGTAGGTAGGTAGGTAGGTAGGTAGGTAGGTAGGTAGGTAGGTAGGTAGGTAGGTAGGTAGGTAGGTAGGTAGGTAGGTAGGTAGGTAGGTAGGTAGGTAGGTAGGTGGGTGGGTAGGTGGGTGGGTGGGTGGGTGGGTGGGTGGGTGGGTGGATGGATGGATGGATGGATGGATGGATGGATGGATGGATGGATGGATGGATGGATGGACGGACGGACGGACGGACGGACGGACGGACAGATAGACAGACAGTTTACTATGTTATATATTAATTACTTGTGTGAAATTAGCCACATAATTTAGAATAATTTTATTAAATTAATATAGTCAATTGTATTTCATATCTGTTTTTATTTTTACATTAATTGACATGTCTAAGTAAAAGAAATTTAGTAACAATTGATGATAGATTAATTGAAGTTAAAACATGAAAATGTAAATAATATATTTTCCCTTGCTACAAAAAATAATAGAGCTGGCCATAAAATAGTTTCATGGACAAAAATAGCTTCAGTTGACTTAGAAATTTTTATCTATCTGAAAAATTTCCAAATAAAAAGTGAGATTAATATTCTAAGCACTATATTGTTAAACTTTTGTAAATCACAAATAAGTTTTAGAATGAGTATTCTGATAAATAATGATTATTTCTCTTAAGCCATTTAAATCTATGTCACTGTGCAAATATTCATGATTTTGTTTCATTTTGCCAAAAATTGTTCAATGTATTAATGTATGCGCAGACATCCTTTTAAAAAACCTTTTAATTGAGCATGTGTTTCAAATAATAATAAAAATGCTTTAATTTATTTAAGAAATATTTTCCGTAATTAATTTTTTTAAAACTATAATTAAGATTAATTAATGTTATTTAAAGAATGAATTGGTGTTATATATCAAAATCAAATGTAAAAAATAAATGACATCAATTACATTAATTATATTGTTTAACAGAACATTTTTCTTTTTTTATTTCTATTCTTTGAAAAGTATTGATTGTCTACAAAAACAATGTTATATAAATAATGTTTTTCATGTGTTATGTATTGTATATTACTGATATGACATATAAATATATACTTCCAAGTTTGTTTTTATCAGGGCTTCTTTCACTTTTAGCGCAATCTTATCATAACCATTCATTACCTCAGAAATCACACCAATCTCTCACATTATAAGTACATATATATGTTTCATGTTTTTGGTTATTATCTTGACAAAGATTTTAATAAAGACATTGATAATGAAAAGTAGTTATATCTGGTGCTTTTGAAAAATGTGTATGCATTTTTATTCTAAGTTAATTGAATAATGTCAGAGTATTAATATAAGTATTGCAGTATTTAAGATTGCTTTATTACACATAGAATAATATTCTGTTGTAATTGTAATGTTTTAAATATTCAAATTATTAGTTCGGTTATTTATACAAATTACGTTTCCTATATTACATTAAATAAATAAATATAGTAAATATTGTTTCATGTTTAAATACATTTCAATTTTTTTCTTGAAAATTTGATTTTTAATAATTATTTCCTGCTCTTCACAATTTAGTGTGGTGATGGAGTTGCAAGAATCAACAAATGAAGACCCCTGCTGAATAAAAACAAAAACATATTATTCAGTTAGTTAAGCAGTGTTGTTAGGTTGAACTTGCCACAAGAATGCTCAATTGTATATCATTGACCAATAATTGCAGAATAGAGATCAATATCCTATTTAATCATCATTAGTTATTTTAAAGATAAACAATTTTCATTAAAATTTTAGATGTCCATTACTAAATTCTATAATGATCAACTTCTTAATCATTGTTTATCAAGTAATGTCTTTTTAGAAAATGCATAATTGCTTTATGAACTATATAAAGACTAGTCCAAGATTATCAATCTTCCTCTCTTTCTGCTGTGTTTTCATAACATTCTCATTAATGTTCTTTAATATTTACAAGAGTTTAAACCCAAACAGTTTATTTTTCTATTTTTTTCCAATATAATATTTTGTCTCTACGACAATTGGTTTACTTTTTAATTCAAATATTTTTCTTATTACTTCAGAAAAAAGCAAAATAAAGAATTGACTTTTTTTTTTTTTTAAAAAAGTAATTTTGCTTTGAAATTAATTCTATTTGTTTTTTAAATAAATATTCTAAAATGAATTATTCCTATGCCAGTAAGCAATAATAATTTCAAAATTGCTCAGCAGTTTAAAAAATATAGATTTATTATATAAAAAAATATTACTTAAACTAAATTTATCACTATAATTCAAGCCATAGATCCATTGTTGAATACAACTCTCATCAACATCTTTAAAACTCAAGAAAACTATTCATTCAACATAATAAATGTACAATTGTGTAGTTGTCTAAAACTTCATGTAACATCAGAAAAATCTGCCCACATGCCACAACAGTTCCACTTAAGTAATCAAATAATTTTATTTTTTACTTTTCTCAGCTGAAAAATAATCAAGAAAGCATTAAAAAAATTATGAATCAATAACTTTATTACAGAAGCACTTATAGCAAAAATTGTGAAATTAATGTTTGATCCCAATTAATCTGCTCCTAAGTTTATCTTCCCATGCATCACCTTGATCTCATAAAATAACACCACAAAAATATCAGAAAAACAGTGTTCTGTGTATGCATATGTTACTAAGCATATATAATTAACAATATAGTTAATAACTACGCAATTTATGCATGCAGTCTCCAATTTCTTTAACAAAAAGTACATAACATTTGATAAAATATCATTCATCATTACTTTCAAGCATTATCAAACCACTGCAGGATGAAAGTCTCCCCAAGTTCAATTCATCTTTTCTTCTCCACATCATTTCCACCACTTTTTTATTTCATCCATCCATCTAACAAATGGTCTCCTTCTAGGTATTTTACAATATCTTGGAATCCAATTTAAGATTTGAATTGTTCATCTAATATCATCTCTTTCAGCAATATATCCATCCCATCTCCACTTCAGTCTCTTAATTTTTTCAATGATGTCAATAACACCTACTCATATATTTTGTTTTCAATCCTTTTTTTTTACTCCTAACATCCATCTTTCCATACTTTTTTGAATCATCTGAAATCTCTTTATTGCTTTTCTGTTAAGTGTCCAAGACTCAGATCCACACATAAGTACTGGTAAAACACATTTATTAAAAATTTTCCTTTTCAAACATATAGACATATTTGCTTTTAATATTAAGTTATTTTTACCAAAAACACTTCAACTAAGTTTAATTTTATGATTAATTTTCTCACTATGTTTTCATATATAATAATAATTTGATGAATGTATTTGTAGTTGTTAACTTCTTTTAACTCATCATTATCAATTTTTATTTTCATCTTTTAAAAACATCTATTGAACATTATTTTAGATTTTTTTTAATATTTATCTTTAATCCTTCTTTCTTACTTTCATCTGATAACCGTTACAACATTTCCTAATAATAAAATATTAAATGATTCATAAAACTAACATACTGTAAAAATAATAAAGCTAAAAAATATAACAAATAGCACAAAATATTTAGGTTAGTTTCAAACATTTTTACTTCTACACTAAACAATGATTAAAATGAACTATAGCTACAACTATCATTGTTAATATTTTTCCACTGAAAATTGAAATCCTTCAGTTGTTTAATACAGTCTCTGGCATATATTTCATATATTTACAGATCATTTTTTTAATAAAATAAATATTAATTATTAACTATTTAAATTTTCATGGATTTATTCTAATGATGACATTAGTAAAGATACTACAAATTAATGTAATACTTAATTCACTTGCAACAATGTACTTATGCACATTTTTATTAATATATTAAACTCTTTTACTATTAATTTCTAAGTTACTTAAAAAAATTATAATGTATTGTAAGTTATATGTTAATAATGATAAACCATATAAAACTTGCTCATAAAAAATTATTAATGAAAACAGCATTGAAGAAAATATAAGCAAAGACTTTTATCTTAAACATTTTGACTTGGTCATAATTTAGAACTGAGTTATAACAGATTTATGATGCTAAATATTTTCTACATTTGTGCCATTTTGGAAATGACTAGCTGTGGTGACATCAGAAATAGTGAATCAACATAACAGATTATGATTTTTTTAATAAATAATAAATATAACTATTTATTAGAAATTTTATTAGTTTCTCTTCTTGTATATAAACTCTAATTGTTTTATTCAAAAAATCTTTGGCTAAGAACGAGATATTAATGTTAACATTATTTATAATTATATATTAGTTATGTAACACTAAATAATATATTACTTTACGATTTCAATTTTATATTTTATTATTTTTAAGGTTCTTTTAATTGATGTTTTATTTTCCAATATTTCAACTTTGTTATATACATAATAAAAATTCTTTATGTTACATATTGATGATTTTTTTAACAATATATGATCTTTTTTATAAACACATATATACATTTGTATGAGTGGAAATAAATCAAATGCATAATGCTAGATAAAAATTCAAATACAGTAAAATCACTCCCGTCTAATAATAGATAAAATTCAGCATTGATTCCTGTGAAACGAATAAAAAGTCTGAATAAAACAGCATAGGTAAAAGATAACTTCTTACCTATTTGCTGCAAAGATGTTAAGTATATATATATATATATATATATATATATATATATACTTAACATCATTAAAGGAATATATATATATATATATATATATATATTCCTTTAATGCAACTCTTAAAATTTCCTGGCTTCACAATGGCTTTTGAATTAATAAGTATCAATCATGGTATATCCACATTTGTTCCAAACAATCTCACAGTTCAAATATAATCTCTATTGAAAATAGTTCAACTCTCAGTTACTTCTTAGATAAATACTTTTTAAGAATTGTTTCCAAGTCTACCAATATAAGTTAGTCCTATACATCTATTCTAGATATCTATATTTTATTTCTTTATAACAAATGTAAATTCCCATATTAATCTTTAGAGATGTAAAACTCAGGATGAAGCACATTCTGAACATTTAGACAACATATAAAGAGGTCTAAACATAGGAAAAGATACGTTTGTGTTTCATTTTAAATTTTAAATATATAGAACAATTTTTTAAATAAATAATAAATATTTATAAAGTCTGTGTGTATATATATATATATGGTAATTATGTATGCAAAACGTCTTGATTAATATAAAGATTGTTAAAGCACATTTTGATATAAATAAGTCTAAAAAAATCAATATAGTAATAATTAGTATTTGATAAGACCAACATTGATCTACTTTCCGTTTCCATAGTAACTGCAAACTTAGATAATATATTATTTTAAAAGCATTCATTCACTATTTCAAGCAAGTCTCAGTTGTAGTCAGGGCCGGCGCTGGGTACTAGGCGCCCGCATGCAAATTTGATTTTGGTGCCCCTGTCAATATGTATGTTTACTAAGGTGACCCGACCGTGTCCCGTGGCGTTTTAAAAAAGTCATGATTTTTAGAAAGAATGCTCGATGTAATGCTATTTTTGATATCAAAAATAGCATAAAATTGATTGTTAAATTATATATTATTTCATACAAACGGTTTGTATGAAATAATATATAATTTAACACGGCAAATTTAGATGTTAGAAAAATTTGCAGAAATTTTAAAAATAATGTGTTTGTTAAAAATAGACAGAGTGATTCAAATATATATATAATAAATTTAAAAAAAATAATGTTTGAGATTAAAATATTTAAATGTTTAAAATAATTTTCGAAAAACATTTACATATTTTAATCTCAAATATTTTTTTTTTAAAATTTCATATTTATTATTTGCGTCACTGTCTGTTTTTAACAATTTTTAAAATTTTTGCTAATTTTTCTAACCTCTAAATTTATGCAAATATTAGCAAATTTAATAATAAATTTACAATTTATAAATGAAATAATTTTAAAAAAAGATAATATTACAAACATACATATTTAATTTATTATTATTAATGTACGCTATATCTATATAAACGCTCCATATAAACCAAATTTTTAATCAGCCCCCCCCCGGTCAATGGTGTCCCGTTTTACCAATGTTAAAATCTGGTCACTTTAATGTATACCACCTACATGTTATAAATATTAGTGTACAAAATCTTTCTAAGGGAAACAAACAAGGCAATGTAAATAAATAATTTTTAATATTAAAAAAAAAGAAAATACAGTTAAAAAAAGTAAATGCATTACAAAACATGTTATAATTTTATACTCCTTGACTTCATATTAATAAACCTTGATATGATTGTATTTATTTCCAGTTCTGCACAAATATCATTTTCAATAGCAATTAATGCCAAATTAACAAGCCGTTTCGGAAGAGCATAGTTGTTCTCAAGTAAGTTTTAATTAATTTTAACTTAAAAAAGAGCGCTCACCGCTTGCAACACTAACAGGTAATGTTAATAATATTCTTAAAGCTATTGATAAGTTTGGCATAGATAAATTATTAGAAACTATAAAATTAAGTGTTTCGAAAGGGTTTTGAGAATTTAAAAAATCCTTTTGAAAAATATCTCGAAAAGCACATAATTCGTCGAATAAATCTGTAGCATTAATATCTTTACTGTTATCAAATTTCAAAATATTTTCTAAATCTTTGCATTTTGCTTGTAGATCTTCGCTCTTATTAATTTCTGATATTTTATATAGAAAATTGAAATTATTATAACATGCTTCGAGGAGTTCAAAGCGTTCTGTTAAAGAATTAATCGCTACATCTAAAAGTGTAAAAAACATGTTTATTTTAAATTTTTCTTCAGATATTTGAGGTGTTTCGTCCTGATGCTCGTAATCAAATTGACGAGTTTTTTTCCGTTGTCGAACTTCTTTGGCAGTTTTAAATTCTTTCTCTCCATCAATCTCTTCGCTAAGTTCATCTGCAATTTTGAGAATGTTTTTGAAATTTGAATCTGATCGATATTCTCGTAAAAATTTATTTAGATTTGCGATCGATTCTAAAGCAAGTGAAGCATTCATATTTACATTTTGGAGCATTCTACTGACAGGATTTATTCTATTTAATATATCATGCCAAATTATTAAAGAACAAATAAATTTGTAATCCTTAAGGTTAGTGCAGAGTGATTGAGCTTCATGTTGAATTTCTCTATTAAAAGATTCGTTGTTCATTATTTCATAGAGTGCATCATAAATTTCACCCAACTGATACCGTAGAGGCCGGATTGCATCAATTCTGCTTTCCCATCGTGTTTCTGATGGTTGTTTTAGAGTTAAAGTTTTAATAAATTTTAAAAGGATTGACCACCGTTTATAAGATGATGAAAAAAAATTGTATATTTTTTGAACAATTGCAAAAAAACCAATTGTATCTACATTGACTTTGGCGGCATCGTTTATGATTAAGTTTAAAGAATGAGCAGCACATGTACGTAAAATGCACGAGGGTTTTTGGTTAAAATCAAATTTTGAAGTTCAGCCTTTTTGCCTTTCATGTTGGCCCCATTATCATACCCTTGACCACGCATGTCTTCAATGGAAATCTTCCATTTTTCCAGTTATTCAATTATTGTTGTACATAAACCTCGTCCAGTGGAATCTGTTATATCTATGAAACCTAAAAAGTTTTCTCTAATTTTAACCATTCCATTATTACAAAAAACGAAGCGAATAATTATGGTCATTTGTTCAGTTTTACTTGCATCTGGTGTACAATCTAAAATAATAGAATAATATTTGGATTTCTTTATCGATAATAAAATTGTTTCCCTAATTGCTGTACTTAAAATTTCCAATAATTCATTTTGGCTATCTTTGCTCAAATAATGTACTCTATTGTTTTGATCTAGGGCCCTCTCAACATGATTTTCCATAACGGGATCAAACCTCTCAAATAATTCAATTAATTTTAAAAAATTTCCGTTATTTTTTTCGTATAATTTATCAGATGATCCGCGAAATGCTAAATTTTGACTACCAAGGAATTTGATAATTTCAATCAGCCGTTCCAAAACACTCCTCCAATGTTTCTTTTCCATTTCATATAAATTTTGAGATTGACAATCAATAGTAATTTTGTTTTTTAATCTTTTCTCAAGTTCATTCCAATTCAGTAAACTTTTCATGTGAGCCATACTAGTTTCATGTCTGTGTAAAGTTGTACTTAAATTTCTCCAATTATTGTATCCTTCTATGAGGCTAGATTCAGTAGATCCAAAAAGTTTGCAACAAAAGCAAAACACAGAGTTCAAAATTTCGGAATAAATAAGCCATTTTCGAAAAACTACTTCTCCGTTTTCCATTTTTCTATTATAATATACATCAGAAAATTTACGGCCATATACATCGTTTGGATATATAATATCTTTCTTTTGAACAGGCCCCATTTCTACTAAAATAACAGGTAGTTTGTCATCGATTTTATTCCATTCAGCTGGATCTTCTAAATTTGTACACATTTGATATGATATTGGCACAATGACTTTGTTGTCACTTAACTGTTTCTTACTAAAATCTTGTTCAATATTTTCAACAGTTCCCTGTGAACTAGATGATGTGCACGGTTCTGGTTCTTGTTGAGTATAAGCTATTTCAGAAGCAGTTGATATTTTAAGATATTTATTAAGTGATCCACTTTGTTTTTTAATGTTTGCTATTTTTTCAGCTTGGCGTTTACGATTTTGTGCACCGGATAGTTTTTTCTTAGTTTTTGATTCCATATTACTTTTACTCATGAACGCCACTTTAAAATAATTTTCAAATATAATAAATAAATAAATATGGACTCTAATTTATATATTTACATCATGTATCTTAATACTTAAGATTATATATCGCTAATTTAGATGTCCAACACAAATTACTTCTTGCGCCAAAATACAAAACTCTATACGCGGAGGGGAAGAAGTTGTTTAACTTGTTTACCTAAAAAAGGCAGCTAATAAATTGGAAATATTCAGCCATTGACATTAAAAATGGTCAGGTTTTAAAATAACTCAAGTGTCCAGCTTTTTACGCTTGATTGAACATTTTAGTTTTACCATTGGCAAGATTTTCTTTGTTATCATATATTTTTCTAATTAACACAGGTGGCTTGCCAGGCCTGATTTGCGATTTCAATAGAAATTTCCTGGGATTATAATTATTGTTTACAAGTTCTTACTAAGATTTTAAAATTTGCGATAAACATCATAAGCAAACGTATGTAATTAATTTGCAAACCTAATTAGTATGCAGAAAAATAGACTTTTGACAACGATTAAAATATATAAAATAAAAAGTAAACAGAAAATTATATTAAGTTTACTGGAATTATACCTATAATATATATTACATACGTTCGAATATTTATATCAAATTATTATTTAAATAAAAAATTAGAAAATGTTTTATTTTGCAATATTATAATCGTTTCTTACGATTTCAAAATTATGTACATGATCTAATATATATATATATACGCATATACATACATAAGTTCTAATTTATAATACTTTTAGTGTGTGTTTATTTATATATTTGCTAGCAGAAAGTTACTTATAGTTTACTATAAGCAGTACTATATAAATATATAAACATTACAATATGAAATTTGTAATATAATAAACTTTATGTTTAGTTTATTGTTCATGATAAATAATAGATTTGATTGTTTTATATTTTTAATATTAAGCAGAGCTTGTGTGCAGGCCTGCTTGTGTGTGTCATTTAATAAGATATAATATGACTTCCTATGATTTTCAATAATCTACTCTCAATAATTTTTGTTGGCGCCTCCTTCTGCCAGCGCCCGCATGCCTAGCATGCGTTGCATGCCCGCTTCCGCCGGCCCTGGTTGTAGTGTTTGATTAATCATTTATTTACTTTTATATATATTATATCATTTTCTGTTTTTTTATGAAGATTACTAAAGAAAGTAATCTTTTTTTAAAAAAAAACAAGAAATATGCTGATGGGAGAGAAACAGGTAGAATTCTAAGAACAGTGTAACATAATGTTGTCAAATAAGACAAAACATAAAAACTTGAATTATAATTTTTGAGTTTTCTATATATGTAGCATGTAATAAAAAATCTATCGTTTCTAGGAGGAGATTTGGATATTTAAACTTTTGACTCATTTGGTCATCAGAGATTGTTCTAAAAAAGACATTATATTGAGACAAGATAGTCTGACATTTTTCCCTGTGTTATATAGCATATAACAGATGTAGAACTCATATTAAGAACATTGTCAAATTTAGTTTCTTATATATATAATATTTAATTATATATATACTTGATAGTATAGTACATAATATTCCAATAAATGCTATAATATGAATAGACATAAATACCATTCTTCAGTGAGATATCTAACACTGCATTTAAAGTTTATATCATATATGCTGGTATTTGATCTTAAGTATATATTCAAACTTTATTATCAGCAAGTTTACCTTTATATTATTTAAAGATAAAAAGCAGAAAATTTGGTTTGTAGATTTAAATGTTTATATAGCTGGACCACCTGGTGATAAGAGGCTATTTTGAAATATATATATATAATAGTAAAAGACTTTGGTCGTGTATTCTTTTTACTTGTAGATAAGCTTATGAAAATGTGGAACTCTTATTAGGAATTGTATGAATTAATTTTATTGGTTGTATAATAATTCTCAAATATTTGAGAATTATATGACATTATAGAATCCACTGTGCAGATTAATCTTCAATCTACTAAACTTCAGTTTTCAAATCCATTATTCAACTGTGCTCATATATCCTATATATTATTTAACTATGGAGAAAAACTACAAAGGACACGCACACATCTTTTAATTGTTTATTTATTTTAAATATTAACAATTTATTATTTTTTGTTGAAGAAGATAGGAAGGAAAATATTGGATTTTTATTTTTTATTCACGCACTTGTCTAATTTTTTTTTATATATATAAATACTAAAATAATTATTTTAAAATTTAAAAAAAAATATTGAATAGTTTAGTGCTTGGAAGTTAATAAATAGTTTGGCCAATGAAAATAGCTGAGCCAATCACAATCCAAAGATCTTGAGCTCTCGAATGTGCCACTCTTAAAACAATTACTAAAAAAAATATTTAAATTATTTTTATTATTAACTTGCCTAATATATTGTATTCCAATAGATGCTTAATTTTATTATTAAATTATTAACACCTTTTTCTCTCTTAATTATTTGTTGTTGTAGTTTTCTTTTTTGTAAATATAATTAAAAATTTTTATTTTGGGAGATAATGTTTAATATTTTTAATTACTAACTTTGTTTAAAGCATAAAGATAAAGCTAGCTGTTAAATGCATATATCTTTATTAATTAGCAGTTAATGTTTTATCATTTTAACAAACGCTTAAGAGGTTTTTTTTTATTTTTATAATGGCATATATATATTTTTTCACCGTCATCTTTCCGTACAAAATTTAAATATATAAATAAACATCTGAAAAATTTGAAATGTATATAGAAAAATAGAGATATAAAAGTATATCTCAATGGATTTAAGCTACTGATACCATGAGGTTATATTTAATAAGACCGATATATTAGTCTTAAATTAAATTTAAAGTTTATGTCTGGGCTAACGTCATAATAATGTCCAAACTAATAAATAATCATTAATATATTTATCTGAAAAAAAATGTTTTAAAAATGATTAAGTTCAAGAAGATTAGCACTTGTAAATTAAATTATATATATACCTATTAAATAAAGCAATAAAACACAATAATTTATTACAACATGCAATATTTTTTTCTATATACTACGTCATGTTTTTGTAAAAGGTAAACTAGCACTGAATAACAAATTACTACTGATGAAAAACAAGGAGGAAGAGGCTATCACTGCATCTATTTAAAAGTAAAAAACATTAACAGTTTAGTGAACATAAAGAGAATTCATCAATATGCTTTACCAAAATGTTATTTACTTTGTAGAAAATTATTTAATATACTCAGAATTTTTCCTTAAACAAAAAAAAAAACGTAAATATTTTATTTTATTACACTTTTTTTTTCTCATGTGTCATAACATCAACCGGTAAGCGAACCCGCTTACCTGGGACAACTCTCGACCACCAATGCTTGACTATTTTATTAACTTTGATTTATAACTATTAACGTTTCTGCACTCATACTTTTTACACAAACTATTTCAGATAGATGTATTAATGATTACTACTAATCATTTTTTAAATTCAAGTTTATTCTTTATATCTGTTTTTAATTAAACATAAACATATGAACGTTGTGAGTGCGGAAAGTTTGACTCTCGTAAATCAAAGTGTAATAATGATTTGCTATTGACAAATATTGAACAAATGATTAAGACCTGGTGCAACTGAATGCTGGTTTAGCATAAAATACATCTTAGGGGTCAAACATCTTTTTCAAATATGTTTTATGAATGGCTGGTAGAACAAAAGATTTAAGCATATCTAACAATAATATAATTTATATAACAGAAATAGAATATGCATACTTGAACAATTTTTTTAAAAGTATAATTAATTTTTTTTTTCATGTGTCATAGCATCGGCCGGTAAGCGAATCCGCTAACCCGAGACAACTGCTTGTAAGGCAGCTGAGTTGACCTCTCGACCACCAAAGCTTGACAAGTATAATCATTAATTTGGAATGATATTGCTGATCATTTCTTTAAAATATTATTTTTAAATGTTAAAATTATGCTATAGGCTTGTTATTTATTTATGGGATAAAACACTATTCTATATAAATATAGAGCAATTCTCTTTATAATGGTTAATATGAATTGTGATAATATATAACATATAAACAACAGTAATGAATATACATTAAACAAGATACTTATTTGAATAATAATGACAAAAAACGATTTTCATTAAAATTGATGTAATTTAATGAATTTTTTTTTTATTTGAAATCCAGCAATGACTTATATGAATGAGATGTGGAAAGTTATTAAAATTACCGAGATCTGAATCCATAAATGAAAATATTGATCTAATAATTGTAGTATTATTAAAATCTTGTGTATTTTTTATTATTATGCAATATTGCTAAAATTACTTTTAATTATATTGAATGTAATGAATGATTGATTATTAAACTTCTATTAACTGCTGAAGGGTTCACATAAAACAAGCATATCAGAGCATAGTTTTGAAGATCTTATCAACTGTAATAATCGTCAATGCTTATTATGCTCAATTCTGCAATAACTACATATATATATATATATATAATTAAAATTTATGCAACTACAGAATTTTTATTGCTATTTTTTATGCAATTTCAATATTTTCATAACGTAATGGTTATGTGAGTAGTATTTATACTTTCATGTACTTCAGTATATGCTTATTTATATACTATTGACTCATTTATTCTTCATATCTTTTCAATATGTAATGATGCATATTTCTTTCAATTTTTATGATATGATGTTTTGCACATATTATTTTCACTTTATCACTATTGAATGTGTGGACCATTATTGTTTCATATTCAAAAATCTTGAGTATTAAGTGAAATTATCCTTTGTTTTTTTGTGTCAATAAAAATGTTGATTTGTTCTTTGTTTAAATTTGCCTTTATTTCTCTTAATTTCTATACATGCCAAATAAGTTCTCTTTATTGTAATCTAAACTCATTTTATATATCTAAATAACTAATGGACACTACATAATTTAGTGCTATAAAATTAATATCCTAACCATGGTTTCTGATTTTTGCTTTTATCCATAAAGAATTAAGATTCAAAGCTGGAACTAATGTTTTTATGGATTTGTAGATATCTTTTATTCCTGTATATTATTCAAGCTAATGGATTGAATTTTTTTAAAATGTCCCTAAATGTTTTGAATTCATGCCAACTAAGTTGTATAGTGTATCTTTTATATATAATAGAGACTATAGTATTATTCCAATAATAAGCCCCTTTTATCCTTTTGCTAACAACAATATCACCAATCTTTATTATAATATCTATTATTTATATGCATCCAATAATCATTCTCTTCACTATTCAGTAAAGCCATTTGCTGTATTCCTGCATTATTAGTTAGCTCTAGATGGTATATTACTATCTAAAAGCAAAAAATTGCTATTAATTATCAAAGAAAAATTACAAAATTGCTTTGGTATTCTGTGTGACAAATAATTAATTTTCTGCTTAACAGATAAAAATCTTGAAGTTTGTTTTACATAAATTTGTCTAAGTTGTAAGATTAAATCTTTAATTATTGGTCATATTTATAAAGATAATTTGTAAAAAATGTAGTTTAGAGCAGTGATTGATGTATGTGATAAGCATTTGAACACCACACAACCTCCCTAGCTAGCAATAAAACATTTAATTATTATTGTGATATGTAGAGAGAAAAAGGGGGGAAATCAGACTATCAATAATTTTCTCTCTATAGTTTATGTGTTCCAAATCAAAATTACATGGGGATCCTTTAAGTTTTCATGACCACTAGGTTTTATCATTTTATTATATGTAATTTACTTAAATAACATATTTTATAATTCACACATTACATA
The DNA here is from genome assembly GCA_028023455.1 of Epiperipatus broadwayi. Taxonomy (NCBI): domain Eukaryota; kingdom Metazoa; phylum Onychophora; class Udeonychophora; order Euonychophora; family Peripatidae; genus Epiperipatus; species Epiperipatus broadwayi. Next base: position 1,786,664 of record JAQFVV010012489.1, on the reverse strand, counting down.
CAAATTTTAAAATAAAATTTATAAAAATCACATTTAATAATTATTCTATAAATTAATAACCTCAATTAACTTGAGTATCATGTTTCTATTATTTTAATCAGTTTTATTTTCTCTTAGCAAAAATAAAATTATTTCATGTGCTACAATTTGTTACAAAGTGGGAATTTTTCCAAGAATAGAAGATGGAAGCATCAGTATTGCAGTGGACAGTAGGCACATCAATATCCAGTACCCGAGAAAGTCACTAGAACTATAGTCTAGAATCTGGGGATTTACTGATGATGATCTTAATTATCAATCCTACAAAATTATGCCATTACTCATAGACATTTAATAATGCCTCTAGATTGTGGAGTTTGGAGAATCTTTAAAAATATCAATTAGCAGAGCAGACAATAGTAAAAAATGCTAATTCTGATCTAACAATAAATAAAACAAAGTTTATTAATAGTTCAATATAGTACAGTTAAAAACAACTTAAAATTACCTCCTTATATGACATATTTTGCATTTTCTATCTGGCAGCCATTTAATATTATTACTTATAAAACTTCATTTTATAATGCTATATCATCTCTGAAGAATGGTACTCTATTATTTATCTGATTCTATTTAATATATATTCTAAGTCTGGATATGTGCACATATATGATTCACTTTTGCATTAAAAAAAAATATCAACAATGGAACTTAAATATCTCTAGCAGAAATAATATTTCATAGAGAGGCAAATAAACATATATAAAATTCAAGTGCAGCAGATAAAATATCTAGAGATCACTATATTAAATGCACACATATATAAATAACAATCTTTAATTTCATATCATATGTGAAGCAAACAAAATAAATCAAGAAACTTCAATAAAATTAACTTAATGAATTATTTATATGATGAATACTTTTAATATCAGTCATCCTTACATTCCAACTTACATTAATAATTTTTCAATATCTTCAGAGAGAACCCCTTTTTAAAAAATCAAATTTTAATTATTTAAAATAACTAAATCTTTTATATATATTTGTAATTTTTTTCTGTAGAAAAAAGATTGATCTAAAACTAAATGTTGATTATTTTAAAATTAAATTTTGATTATTAAAATCATTGAAGTAATTTTAAAACTCTTGAAGAGTAAAAGAAGAACATTTTAAAAAACAAAACTGATTTTCTTTTATCATAACTAGATTTTAAAAGAAATGACATCTTCACCTTTAACACCTTTAAAGTAAAAAATTTAAAAGCATACCAAGATATATAAAGGTCAAACTATAAATCTAAATAAAACATTATAAAGTGCACTCATTAAAAATATGTTAACATAAAAAGTAAATAAAATAAATATATAGACTTATAGGAAATACATTATAAATTGTCCAATATCTTTAAATATAACTGGCTTGTTGATAACATAAGCTTAAAAGTTTATTAAATAGTTTATAAAATATATAAATGTGTTACTATAAGTCCAAGATATGGCTGAACAGATATTGTTTTCTCTAAAAATAGAATTATGCTTACATATGTACATTTTTGCAAATATATTTTTTGGTAGTTTACTATTAATTTTTTTTCCATTTACAGGCTTCAACTCTTAGTCATAACTGAATTATGTTCTCATAGAGTTTGTGTTGAAAAGTTGATATTTTTACAATTAAGAAGCATATCTGTTTTAACTAAATTTAATATACACAAAGGTAGTTGGCACAGTTTTGGATCAAATTCAGCAAGTAGAATTGAACATGCTTGAGAAGTGAAGTTCTTTTGTAGTGATCAGCAATGCATTTTGATTTTTTCAGAAACTGCTAAAGGTTCTGTGTACTCTGATTTGCTCAGGTAAAAAGCAAAGACCAAAAGATAAAATTACCTTACATGTTGATCTATTTATATCATTTACCAATTTTGCAAAACATTTTTAATTAACAAGTCAGTAATTATTTTAATTATTCTTGTTTGCAAAATTATTTAATTAAACAAACCAGTAATCATTTTAATTACCCATGCTTACAAAATTCTTGAGATCTGTAAGCCACATTTTTGTAGATGACCCTTAATCCCTAAAATATGTTTATTTGAAATTTAAAACATTTCCAAGATATTAAACACAGCTTAAAAGAAATTTTCTGGATTAGTATTTACTTAAGTTTGTTCCTATGACATAATTTTTAAAACTAAATCTAATATAAACTTAATTTGATTTTAAGAACAGACCTTCATTGATATGTGTGCATATGGAATATAAGCCTATATTTAGAAAGCAATCTAATTTATAAAACATGAGTTTGATTTATACTTGCCAACTACTATATTTGAAAAGAAATTATAGATTGAGATAAAAGAGTATCTATATCAATATATAATTTTTTTGATTATATAAGAATAAAAATACATGCATATAAGTATATATTACAATTAATAGTTACTATTTACATTAACATTGAACTTTGAAATATGTGGATGTTTTTGAAGATAAAGCAGATTTATAAAAGATAAAAAGAGAATAAGAAGTATATTATTTCATTATTTGTAAGTTGGAGAAATTCCCAATCTTGGATGACTCAAATATCAAGAATGATTTCATTGCACTTATTATGCATAATAAAAGATTATCTTTTTATGCTTTTTCTTATTCTTCCAAAAACAATTTTCTTAATCATACTTCAGAAACATCTATTGTATGCCAGACTAAGCAAAAAACCATAGTTTTATAAATGTACATCCTCCTATGATTTTTAGGGTTTTCTTGAATTTCAAGATATTTGCTTGAAAAATATAAAATATTAAAAGATAGATGCTAAATTGTTACATAATCATAGTTTACCACTCATCATTTTGTACATTCTCATGCAAATGCATGGTATTTGAGAATTTAAAAAGATATAGTTGTCATGATGAAGAACTAGGCAACAATCATCATCTATTGACAATTACAAAAAAAAACTACAGTTTTTTTTAAACACAAGGCTTGTCCAATATTTCTTCTATTCATAAATTATTTATGTTGTATAAAATGCATAATATATATATATATATATATATATATATATATATATATATATATATATATATATATATATATATATATATATATATATATATATATATATATATATATATATAAACACATTTGAGAAAAAACTCTTTGACACTACATTATTTACAAATATAGATGTTTTTTTCTTTCAATAATGGTATTAAAGTAAGTTGTTGATACAAATTTTGAAAATTTCTTATTGTCTTTACATGTACTTGCATTTTTGTATAAGATTTTATTCCTTTTTGAATTCAATAACTTCAGATGCATTGAATTAATTAGATTAATTTTTTGTTGGATAATTATTGTATTTTAAAAATATGTATACTTATAATATTAGTTTTGTGGATTATTTTGTAGATCATTTATATCCATTATCTATTCATTATAGGATGAAAGTCTCTTAATGTTTATAAATCCAATTTCTTTGATCTACGATTTCTCTTCTCCATATCACCCCAGCAAACTTCCTTATATATTCATCTATTTCAAATCCAGTCTTTGCTAGATCTTTTATAAATGCTGACATATATTTATTTACCTTTACCCTAGTAATATTAATAAAACATAAAAAGTTTTTTTTAATAAATTGGTAATGTATCTGCTTGCCATGGCTATGACTTGAGTTTGAGTCCCAGGCCAAGTAAACTAAAATAAATCTGAATACAATCCAGTTAACTGTGTAATATTGGTTGGTAAACGGATATCTAACGATTTTTAATTAGAGGGAGGATCTAACGAAGAAAAAATAAACTATCACTAATTAAAGATTGGGATGTCCGAAAGATGCTTCTACTTCAATGTTATTAATAGAGAGAAAAGAAGTTGGAAAATCTTTTAAACTTTAAGCTGTTTACTGTAATTTATGGCTTTATATATTTCTTACCATTCTTTTACTTTAAATTAATTACAAGTAATATTAACAGGAAAATGCTTTTCAAAAAGTTAAGGAAATTGTAAAATTAACTCTTTTTAAACGAATGGAGTTTCACGTGAAATTATCATTCGTTTTGATTCCATCGCCATGTAATAAATTATATATCTACTCCCAAAATTTTTTAGCTAAGTGAAAAAAAAGATGTGAATATAATAAAAAAAATTTTTCCATAAAAAAGAAAGTTGATAAAATAACTTAACGACAACTCTTTAAAATATATATTTTTTAATTATATCATTATTAGATTTTTTTTTTTTTTAAATGAAAGTAAAAAAACCAATTTCAATTACAGTTGGTCAGTAATCAATCACTTAACACCCATACACGTTGACATAGATAAATAAAATTCTTATTTTTTAAAACATTTTTATTAAAATGATGCTAAAATACAATGAAAAAAATCGATTTTATTTTTTGTTAACGATATTTAAGATCATTATTTGATCGTGTTAACAAATCTATAATTTCATAATTCCAGTGTTATATGGAAAGCAATAAAATAGCAAATGCTATAGTATATTACATAATCTCATTGAAAGACTTCTGCTTAGCTAAAAATCGTACTTTTTTAAAAAATTATAACTTAATGCTGTATGTATGCACATTATTAATTTATGTATAAGTTTTTCTCTAGAAATTCACAAATAGACCAAGTTGTGTAAAAGTATAAATAAGTAGGTTAATCCTGTGATATTGAACTTAGCAATACATTATATTATGCAAAGATTTTAAGAAGCCAACATAATACTGTAATATATACACAATGAATATATTTTGAATAGCAATTAATAAAATATTTGGCTAGATAGACATCTGTTTTTTTTCCTGATATTTATTGTTTACAGGACCTTTCAAATAAAATGCTTTAAATTTGAACTCAAAAATAAAAATAGCTGTTAAAATTTTTCAAAAAAAAAAGAAGAAATCTTGATAATAAGATTCACAAAGTATAATATAATATATTTGAAATATTATAGTTATGATTTTATATAAGATTTCAAAAGGTAAAACAGGAAATAAAAATTTGCAAGTAGTAAATGGAAGATTTATTTAAAAGTTTATTTAATACTACTTTAGTGTATTTTTATTTTAAATTAAAAAAAATTATCAGATGCTCAAGTGATCATGTGATAATTGAGCATGAGAAGTGATGAGATGGGCGTTGATTCAAAAATCTTTAGCTCTTGGGTCTTTTTTTTTAGTACTGTATTAAAGCACACAATTGATGTATATTAATTTATGTAAAATTTTAAAAAATGTATGTAAATTAATATATCAATATTCAATTGTTATTTACTAATAAAATGTAAAAATAATATATAAATGCTAGTTGTGTATGACTAATCCAAAAATTTAGCTTTAAGGTTAAATTTAAAATCATAACATTTTAGAAAAAACACAGTGCCATTCCATTATAAGTCTATAATTGTATCAATAAAATTCAATCAAAAATGTTTAAAAACTCTATGTATTGTATTAGTGCAACATAAATATAACTTACTACTGAATATTTATTACCTACTTATATTTCCATACTTGGAATGTTGAATTGCTAAGTAGTAAACTATTCATTATAAAAATATAAGATGTCAAGCATTGATGGCTGAGAGGGTCTTACAAGGAGTTGTCCCGAGTTTGTGGGTTCGCTTCCCGGCTGATGCTTTGACACATAAAATATATATATAAGATACTTTGTATGATGAAATATAAAAATTACAGCTTTATGGAATTTTTTTTCTATTTATATTTTGAGGATAAATAATTAGGTAGAAATTCAGACATTTTACTTTTATGTTTTTTACATTATTGAAAATAAATAATGACTAAACTGTTGTGACATTTTAACAGTTGAACTGTTTTTATAAAAAGGAATTGTATTTTAAACTTATTTCTAATTCAAAAAAAAGTTTTATAATATTGCATAAAGATTGCAGCCAACTTTTTTTTTCAAATCAATTTACAAGTGTTTTGATTTTCACTGTCAAAATTATGAATACTACATTTTTAATTACATATGGGTAAAATAAAATTCATTATAAAATATATTAGGGTCATCTACTTCATGTTGCATTTAGAAACTGATATAATATTGCACACTCATTAAAACTGTAAACAGCTTTAATCATTTTTTAAAAATAATGTTTAAGATAGAAAATCACTTTTTTTTTAACTTTTAAAAATTATTATGCAAAAATTTGAGATTTTCTTTTAGTTTTAATTTTTTATAAAATGTATTATGAAATTATTTTTGTCACATATTTTTTAAAATCTTATCTGATGTAATAATTTATCAATTTGACTTAAAACGGTGTCACTATGTAAAACTTGTATTTTATTTTTGTTTTTTGAAAATAAACTGTCAATGTACTATTGGTTTTTTTTTTTTTTGTAAAATACTACTAATTTTCACGCTTAATTTTTTTTTAAAAGAAGTGTTATGCATATTAAATTTGGACCACATGCTCTTTTCTTTTAATAGTCAATGTAATAATGTAGCAATATGACATTAAAGCACCTCATAAAATAACTAAACACTTTCATTTAATATTAAAATAAACTTTAGTTTTAGAATCATCATTTCTTTATGCTTGGATTATACAAAAATTTAATTTAATTTTTTTTAATATCAAGATCAGATATAAAATTTACCATATATATATATATATATTGTGCCCTTTTATATGGGTCACCATTTAAGTTTTGTGCTAATCTAGTAGAAAATTTTAAATTTAAGAAGTATTTTAAAAGTGTGATGTTGACTTTGCTTGTGGTAATGTTACCATAAGTTTAATTAAAGCAATCTATGAGTGTTTGATATGTGAATTGTGTTGATATTGAGAAGATATTAAAAATGATGATGATTATGATGTAATACTGCATTAATAAATTTAATAACAAATGTTTGAAGCTAAAGTATTTAAAAGACAAGTTAAAATTAGACAAAGATATTTATTTAATTTGAAATATATGTTAAAAGTGAATAAAAATATTTTAAATTATAAGTATTTAAATTGAGATTAATATTTGATTTTAATCATATCAAATAATTATTTTAAAATCTATTATAATATCTTAAATATTTAAAATATTTATTTTAAAAAAGCAATTGTTAAGTTTATTTTTAGCAAGCGTTCTTGTGTTATAAAGAACAGATGTTATACACACACGCGTGGAAGTTGTCTAATAAAGTTGCAATTATTATTTTACAAAATCATGTTGTAAAATTTATAAATAATACGTGAGTTATCACGAGATAAAAATAAAGATATTAATGTAAAATATTAAGTTTGATTTTAAAAAATATTGTCTTAAAAATATAACGTATTTAAAAAGATTTAGTTTATTTTAAATGATTTTATAAAAGTTAAGATTTAAATTAAGTGAGAAATAATATTTCAAAAGAATGTTTAATAGATTTAAATAAACGATAAATATTGTTTTGAAAGAATTTGATAAAATATCAAATATTAAATAAGTCATTATTTATTTTTAATATTGTGTTGGTAAATATGTAAATAAGAAATTTTGATTGTTTAAACCTACCAATCAGATAAGGAGTTTGGAGTATATAAGCTGGATTCAATTGTTGAGGGGGTCTCTCTACAATAAAACTTCTAAGTCGTTTGTGCTATTAAAAAAATAGCCAAGTAAATTTATAAACGCTCTTAAAAATCAGTTGTAAAATCATAAGAGTGTTATTGAATAATTTTATAAAGTTTTAAAGTAATGAATATGCAGTAGTAACTTAATAATTCCCTATCATCTTCTCAATATCGAAACTCAATTTACGTACAAATAATCAATGGAAACATCACGTATCGGAGAAATATATCAGAAACTTTATGCTATAGAAGTAACAGACGCTGGATTAGTACATAAAACTACAAGATGGAGAAAAGTAGTATTTTGGACTATAAATAGTTTTCAAAAGTTAAATTACTATTGTCTATTACTAATAGATATTTTAAAAAAATATAAATATTTCTGTAAAAGAAAGTATTTTGACAAATTATAGAAGTAAAATATGTATCTTAAGGAAAGATATAAGATGCAGTAGTAATTTTAAATAAATACTTGCCTTGTTAAGTCTTTATGCTTAAAAGACTAGAGATTGATAATTTGAAAAGGCAAATATATTATAAGTATAAGTATTTTAAAAAAAATCGTAATATAATAAAATTATTTTATTAAAGTTATCTAAACGCTGGCCGTTATAGATGGAAAATTAGTTCTTACCGGAATATGTTATTTATAAATGCGTAGATAATACATGGATGTCCAAGCCAAACCAAGTTAATTGAAAAGTAATTAAATGACAATTTTATCAATTATAAACTAAGTTGAAATAATAACTTTCAAATAATAATTGATGAAGAATTGGATCCAAAGAACTTATAAACTATTTTTAATTTTATTTGTTTTCTTGTGGAACTTATTTTTTTTTTAAAAAAATAAACGTTATCATTTTTTATTATAAACTTTCAAGAAACACGTGATACAACGGAACAGGAAATAGTGTTTTATTGACTTTATACGGAGGATATTTGTTAGAACTTTTATGGTAGAACAAAAATCAACGCTGGACTATGTAATATGATTTTTTATTTTATTTATTTAACATAAAATTTAAATATTATTAAACTCTTAAAAAGTAGGTTAGGTACATTTATTAAATAGTAACTTAAAAATAATATAATAATTAATTACATAAACTTATTTTTTATAATTAATATAACACGGAATATTCTAATGAATGTTTATGAGTGAAAATGTGAATGATTTTTATTTTATGAAGCTGCAAATTCCGAAGAATACTGGATAGCAGAATGGACATTATTATTGTTATGGTAAAAAAATATTGTATAATGATTTTTAATGAATTTAATATGTTTTTCTTTAGATCAACTGAATATTATGTTGTTGTAGAATGAATGGATAAATATTTTATGAAAACACATACATTATATTGGCAACGAACTTTATTAAAATATGCATAATATTTTAATTTATAATATAAACATGATACAACATTACGTAAAAGCTTAGAAATGATTATATGATTCTTTCGTAAATAATTTTGATATTTTTTATTTATGCTTAGTATTAAAATGATGTTTATTATTTATCTTAATAATTATTTTATTTTTGCAAGTCAGAAAAGGATTTTAAAAGTCTATATTTTTGTGTATTTTGTTTATTGAATAAGTTAAGTTACGTTATGAGTAGAAGCCTATATTTAGATTGAAAAGTTTACTAAGTATAGACAATATAGTATGAGTAATTTGGATAATGAATATTTTATTTGAAGTTGATATTTGTTTTCCGGAAAATGTTTTTTAAATAAGTTTTAGAATATGTTTTATAGATAGAAATTTATTAGAAAAGTTAGTAAAGCACATAGGGTAAAATAATGATTTTACACAGAAAGGAATCATAGAATTTATCTAATGTAATGTTTTATGAATTTAAAATTGATAAATGATTTAAATATTAATGTTTGAATAATACAAATATAGAATGCATATTTTATAAAATGTATAACAGGAATTACATTAAGTAAAGTATAAGTACAGTCAATTATTTGTTTACATTACAAAGACATATTAATTTTATATAAAGTTATTAGGCAATGCTAATAACAAAGTGAATACATGATAATACATTATAAATGATATTTAATTAATGTAGTTATTTAATAGGTAGAGTTACATTATGTACACATACTACATAGATAATCTTGACATGTATTATTATTTGTAATAATTAAAGATTACTACTATTTATTTAAAAATCTAAGTTTAAGAAAAACACACTATAATCATATTAATATAGCATTTGAAGGAATGTGTAATTCCTTATTAAATACATAAGTTAATAACAGTGTAAGCCTCTTATATTTGTATTTCTTATTTTTATTTTATTTGTTGTCATAAATTTTAAACTGTAAATAGTGTAAATAAATTTTATTTGAAGTTATTGTAAATAAATTTGTTAATTTGTTTTAAAAGTGTGTCGAGTTTCATTATTTTTCACCTCAGCATTTTGACATCAGATGATTTGAAATAAACATAATATTTGCACAAAATTGAATTTGTTATTATTACTTAGAATTGAATACCATATTTGCTTAACATTATTTTATAAGAATTGATTGACATGAACATAAAATATTGCAATGGTCATAAGATGATTATAATGCACATTATAAGAATACAATATTGTTTATTGCCACAGATTATTAAGTATAAGATTTTGATCTATTTTAAAATGAAGATACCATATGAAATAAAAGATATACATATGATTGTTTATTTATTTAATGATTGATTATATCATAGAAATAGATGAGATTAAATTACACTTTAAGATTAGTATTATTTATTATTATTATTAAAATAAGTTAGGTGTATTTAAGTTTGATATAAAATCCCACATCATACTTATTTACATGAGTTATTATTATTTTAAAACAACTTAGAAGAACCTGAGATTATTTAATTATATTTTAAGTTAAAGTTAGGAATTATTTTAGTATTATTAAAGATAATTTATTTCATTTAAAAGTCATAAGAATGCTATAGATGTAGTGGTAAAGTGATAGGGTAGTGGTAGTATTCTTATGCCATTGAGACAGTATCTTGGGAGATATTGACTCAGTGTAAATCTGCTTATTACTTTGTAACTTTACTTCACAGTCTCATAATTTTATAAATACTTATTTAATTAATATAATCTAGAATTATATTGATTTTAAAGATGGAAAATAAATTTAATTAAGATATGATAATATAAAAGTATATTAAAGATAGATATGCAAATTTCAATTAAGCATAATAATGTAACTGAGCTAGTTGTATTTTAAACTATTTTATATATCAAGAAGTAAGGGTACAATATTTAATGTCAAGCTAATGAAATAAAAATTTGACATTAGAAGTTGGTCACATTTTATCTTTCATTTGTTATTGATAATAAACTTATAGTATAAATTTGTAATTTCATTGTTTTGGACTACAAAGAGATGGGAAAATTGTATACCATATGGTTTTTCTTTTTTCAAGTGTATTTTTAAGAAGTAGTGATCGGTATTAAAAATTGCTATACTTTTCATAATTTAATTTTTTATTAAATTAATGGAAATAAATTTTTGATATAGAATTGAAAGTTTTTTGTTTTTATGACATGGTGCAATTGGATTATATATATATGTATTATTCAGATTTTAACATGATTTTTATAAAAATCAACTTTTTTTATCAGTTTCACTGATAGAATTATAATCAGTATACTTATCATTGAGACATTATATTGGCTGAGCTAAAAGGTTTTGAATAAAAAAAGAATTTGAATTCATACAATTCGGTCAACTAATAGTTTAGCTATAATTATATATTTAATAAAAAATATTTTTTAAAAATAAACCAAAAAACTATAACCACTAATTTCTTCACTGATTCTTTATAATAGCATTAATCAAGCTATTAAATTTTTTAAAAATTCTGACAAAATTATAAAAATTTTCATAAACACCATTTATTTTATTATTTCAACAAACCTTGCTTAATTCTTTTTCTTGAATCACATTATTTTTCAGTAATTTTTTTAATAGAAAAAATCAGGATTAATAGTAGTTGTATCACTTTTATAAAATTGATACAAAGATTATTAAGATATAATAATCACTTTTCTTTATAAAAAATAATTGGATATTAGCATAGTGATAAAAGTATTTAAAAAAATAGATCATTTAATTAATATTATAAACTGTAGATTGATTTATTAATGAGAATTATATATTTAAGGTCTTCATTTTTGTATACCTTCTAGCTAAGAAAAATAAAATAAAATCTTAATTTGAATATTTGAATAAAATTACTATTCTCAGTTCATTTTATTATATGATAATTACCTCATCTCCTAAACAATTATTTATAAGATCTCTTTTTTTATTTTAGCTTGAGTTATTTTTACTCAAGTAATATTATGTATATATACTGGAAGTGAAGGCTTTTCCAACCATCACATGTAAATTCGCTAAAATCCCACAGAATCTCATGGCAAACAGCCAAACAGACAAAATAAGTCCACATTGTTTTATTCTACCAACTTATATAGAACGCAAATTTAAACAATAATAATTGTGAGAATTCACATAATATTCCTTACAGCAAATTTTATAATATTAAAAAAAAGTAATATTTAATATTGTATTCACTTACATTAGAAAAAGAAAAAGCTTTGTATAGTAAAAAAAATAATATATATATATTTAAAATAAAATTTAAAAAAAAACAGTTCAATAAATATTTATTTAATTCATGGTTTTATTTATTTTCATTGAAAATTGCACCCAAAAATTTTAACAATGAACATTTTTAATAAAAAATAAAGTTTATTGCAAATTAATATAATTAGAATGACAAACTTCGAGGATCGACTTTCTGCTAAGTAATGTAAATTAGCTCAGATTATCTGAGAGAACTGTTCACTGTTTAATTGTCATAGTGTTTAAATAGTGTGTGAATGCTACCCTGAACAATTAATCATACAGTTAGTAAAAATATATAAACATTTATGATCAACTGTAATTGATTATTATGAAAATGTAATTTTCAATTGCTAAATCATACAAAATATTACTGGAGATGGAAAATAAAAATAAAACTATATTTTTTTAAAGAAATGTTTTTATTCATATAAATGCATTTAAAAAAAGCAAATTGTCTTCAGCTTCATAAATAAAACTGAAGAATGTTTAAAAATAGAAAGTATTATTTTTTGATTCAAAAATCATTTTAATAAACTTGCAACTGAACGCCTGTTTACTTGTAACAGTAACAATCTATTCATCAAATAAAAAAGGTTATTTTTCAGATTGACATTGATACAGGAGAATGAGTATTAATTGCTTTAGTTAAGTCTTTGAAGTGAAAACTCCTTTATTTATTTTGAATGGAACCTAGCAAATCTTTCATTAAATATTCTTCCATATTTGAACATTTTATTTTTACAATTAAACCTTTTTTCTATATATTATATAACTAATTTTTACATTATAAGGCATTTTAAAAGTATATACTTTTTTATATAAGAAATTAAATATCTAAATGAAGTTCTTACCTATAGCAATGAAGCATGGTGTTATTGGATGTAAGTTAGACTAATGAAATATTAGATATTCAAATTTTATATTATTAAAAGAAGGATATATATATTTAAAGTTAGTTATCATCAAAGAAAGCAAGAAATGTCTAAAAATTAATAAATTATTTATTGTTATTAAAATTTTAAAGAGTATTTTATTTACTGTTTTAAAAAAAGTGATTTCATTTTACCTGGTAGAAACTCTTCAGGTTGTCATAACAAACTTTTTATAAGTTGTCTTATTAAAAATAAAGTGTTTTCAAAAACAATTTTATTCATGATAATAGTTTTTGGTTTAAATATAAGTCTTTTACAAAAAAATTACATCATAACCATTAATTTGTAAACAAATTACTGAAAATTACAGTTTCATTACAAATCTACTGTATTCAGTAATTTTCCTTCAGGTTAAAACACAGTCAATCAAAAAATCTTATTTCTATTGGCTTTGTCATGTTAATAAGATACTCTCAATCATGCAAAAATGTCCATATAATACTGATATCTTCAGATTTTTTCATCAATTAATAGGTTAAAATTGCAGCAACAGAGAAAAGGGAAGTTGCAAACACCAAAAATTGTAATACAAGATTATAAATTGGCTTAAAACTATGAAGCAAAGATAGCAATCATAATGCCATCATAACATCTTAAATTTCAAAATCTACATGGAGACATCAAAAAGCTAACACAGAGAAGGAAATGATCTTTGGGATCATAGTAATATTTTTAAGTATTATCACCCAATACTTTTATTTGTGAAAGCTGAAAAAAATTATCTTTTATTTTTACTTCTTTTACATAAATAACATGTTTTTAAATATATGTTTTATTTTCTACTTTTTAGTTTTATATAACCAGAATGTTGCTAGATATTGCTAGCATCAGTATTATACATAAAATTGAAATTTAAAGTTTTCACTAATTTATTTGCCAAAATTGTTTGCAAACTTTTAAAAAAGTATGTTATCATTAGGAACACTTATAAATGCAAAGTTTCAGCTAGACTAGACTATGGGTTAAAATTGAGTTACAAGATTTGATCCAGATTTAGAGACAGAAAAACAGAGTAAGTTAAATAAAAGCATATAAAAATCATTAAATAAGTAGTTTGCATTCTAAGAAAATAAAAGAAAAAAATAATTAGTTTATATATATATATATATATTAGTATGTGTGAGTAGAGCTATAATTTTTTGCAGAAGTTGTTATAAATATATAATCAATATATATTTAAATTAATATTCACAATGAGCTCACATTACACCAATTTACATGTAGTGATATTATTCCAATTTCATTGTGACAACCTGGTTTTGAGTAAAACTTAAAAAATTTTTAGGCTCTAATAAGATTTAATAAGTTTTTTTTAGATAATTGTCCCTGATAACTATTTAATAATGGTTAATAAATTAGTCTTTAGCTATTCTTAGTAATTGAGAAGACTAGTGAATAATGTTTGTTTTTCATTATTATTTTATGAAAGATGCTGGAGAAGTTTTTGCTGTGAAGTGGAATATCTTTACCTTTATATTTAATTAATGGTTAGAGATACCTGAAGAAGTCACCCATTTGCTGCAATATGTGATTATAATGACAAGAAACTGTTCAGCGCATTTTCTGCATAAAACTATCTAATAGTTACAATTTTAATTGTAATTGTTGTACCTAGATGACAGCAGCAGCAATTAGTATATTAAGATGCTGACGTGGCTGTTGTGTTCTGCAAAATAAAAGTTTATATATTTTTTGTGTTTGTCATCAAAAAGTGATTGCTACAAAAATTTTGTGTTTACTGTTTAAACATGGAGAAAAAATTGGAGTCAAGAAAAATAGTTTTAATTGTACTTAGAAAGATCAGGAATAATATTGATAATGTGAGAAAATTGCTAATGTTAAATAGGAAAAGTTTGCTAAAGTAGATAATTAGAGAGAGAGAATGAAATTAAATAGTAAATTGTTGGAGGATATTAATAAAAGTGGAAGAGATGGGAGTAAAAAATTTTGGAAATACATTCAAAGAAAGAATATAGGAGAGATAAAAATAGTATTACTAAATGATGAGAGAATATGGTATGTAATGGATATAGAAAAGACATTAGATGTGTAGGACAGATTAATAACAAACATAAAAGCATATAGCAATGGAAATACTAGGTTTACAGAAAATGAACTGAATGAGGAAGGGAAGAAATGGTAAAGTGGAAAGGCAAGAGGTTTAGATGGAGGGATAACAGAAATGGTAATAAATTTAGGATATAGGGCAAAACTAAACCTATTACCATGTTTTAATAAGATGGCACAAAAGAGAGATTTTCCAGATAGTTGGAATAATACAAAAGTAAGGCTGCTACTTAAAGGAAAGGATAATGACCATAGAAAGCTAAGCAATTATAGACCAATAGTGGTAACATCAGTGTTATATAAAGTTTTCACATATATGGTGGCTGGAAGAGATGCAAACTGTATGGAAGAAAATAATATAGCAGGAGAAATGCAAGAAGGTTTTTGATCAGATAGGCATAAGGGAGATAGTTTATTTGTAGTTATGCAACTTATCATATGAGTAGAAATACAAGTAGGTGGTTATATATGGTTTTTATAGATACAGAGAAGACATATGATGGAGCAAATAGAAATAGATTATGGTTACACTTAGTAAAATTGGGAATGGGTGGAGCTTTAGTGAATCTTATTAAGAGATTGTATCAAAATAATTATTATATCAATTAAGGAATATAAAATCAGTTAAAGTTAAAGATGGGGTGGGACTAAGGCAAGAATGCCCTATGTCATGTATTTTGTTTTTGTTGTATTTGAGAGAAATAGAAACACTAAGTAGCAAGGGATTATATACATTATTGGGTCTTTTTTTGTGGATGCTGTCTTTGTGCACAGAAAGAAGAAAAGATATGAAAGTTATGCTGAGGACATGTGCAAGAGTGGGTTAAAAGATGGGGATTAAATTTAGTGAAAAAAAAAAATAAAAGTAATGATTAATTTTGGGGAAAGAGAAGACAAAGAATTTTTATTGGAGGATATAAAATTAAGTGTGGTGAATAGATATAGCTATTTGGGAATAGTCTTAAGTAATCAGAAAAATTGCTTGGATAAATGGGAGAAAAATTGATAAATGAAGCAAAGAAAAGGGACTGACAAAGAATTTGACAGTGTTTTCATATAATAAATATCATATAGCAAGAATTATATGGAAGGGAGGCAGTAGCAGGGTTAACATATGGTAATGATGTGTTTGTAAAGGGGTGTTAGATTACTTAGAAAAAGTACAAAGAGAAGTAGGAAGACATGCACTTGATGCAGGTATGTGGATGGCAAATGAGGCAATTCAATGAGAAATGGAATGGTCAAGTTTTTATATGGGAGATGCAAAAAGCAAAATAAAAATGTTCAGTAGATTGAAGTTTATGGATAATAAGAGAGTAGCCAAAATAGTATTTAATTGGGTTATGAGTAAAGGGAAGATCACAAGATGAATGAGAAAGGTAGCAGGGTGTGCAGAAGTTTTGGATAAATAATTTATGCCAGTATACTTATACAAAAGATGGGATGATTGTGTTAGGAGAATTGTTGAGAGTTATAGTGGCAAGGAATGGAATAAAAGAATAGATGCATTAATAAAGAATAGGGAGTTGGAGAGATGGAGAACTAGTATGTAGCATAAAAAGGGTGTATATATAGAAGTAAACAGAATATTGGGTTTGAGTTAATTTATGATAATAGCAAGGAAAATATTTTATTGTTTAAGGGTTAAACAGGATCTTTAGCAACAATAGAATATATACATAAATGGAAAAATGTGGGTGATTTAGTATGCAAGTTGTGTAAGGAAACCATAGAAAATATTAGACATCTGTTAATTGAATTAAATGCCTGCAATAAGAAAGGTACAAATAATGGAGTTGTGGAAGAATAAATATATTATACAGAAAGTGGTTTCTTGGTTTTAATTCTGGGTTTGGAAAAGATAAGGGTGATTTAGATATAAAAGTCAAGGAGTTGATAGAGATTATGTTGTGGAAATGAGATGGAGCAGGATAGAGAAGAATATGGGAAAAACTTAGGGTTGGGATGGAAAAAGAAGATAAAGTGGCTAACAGGTTTATCTGGGCATAGTGGCTGAGAGATTCCTGATTCTGAATGGTCACAGTGCATTGCATCACATAAGGAACAAAGAATAATTTTGTTTTTATGAGAAAATATATTTGCTTCTGTTTAGAACAGAACACCTGTCTTTTTTGAAGAAAATATGATCCATGGCTGATAGAAAAATAAGTTATTTGTTTATGAATATTTAAATAAAATTAATGAATATTTATTTCTTAATACTATAATGCTTACATCTAGTTTTTGTTTGAATATATGTGTTTTTTTAAAACCATATATGATATCAAAAAGGATATTCCTTTCCTTAATAACTTAATTATAGTTTTTTTTTAAATTAAAAAGTTGATTTTTTAATAAACTAAGGATGAATTTCTTTATTGCAGTATGTTTTAATGGAATTTAAGTATAACAAACATTTAATTAAGAATAAGTATTTTTTTTAATTAAATACATTTTTTGACTAAAGGCTATCATGAATTTTTTCATATTGATAACAGTATTGATTTCTATTTTATTTTTCAAAGTTGATATTTTTAAGAATAATTTCATTAAAAAAATTTAGCTCATATGTAAAGATTTGCTAAATAATAGTAAAGAAAGAAAAACTAATCAATAAATATTTCATTTCTGATTATCACTATGTAAAGATTGTATATATTTAATCAGAAGCATAAAGTGAAATTAGAAAAAGAGAAAGCAAATTATTTTTTGTAACTATTATCTCTCTCACTGGTAAATATGAAACTTAGTGACACTATTAGGAGTTGTTTACTTTCTTATTATTATGTAAAATGTGAATGAACTCTATGGAATTAAGTAATATTTACTAAGGCTGTAACCTTATAAATAAGCGTCTGAAAAATTCGAAGGTAGGGACCTCTACAGGTCTTAGCCACAAGCTTATGCTCAGAAGAAAAGAGGGAAACCTTCTTAACTTCAACCTACCTTTATATATGAATAGGTGAAGCTCAAGTGTTTAAAACTAAGAGTGTGAAGCTATTCAATACTTCACTAATTAAGTCCACAATTCTTATTATACATTAATACTCACGAAATCTTACAATTTACATCGAGTCAATGGAAAGATCTTATAGTATGGAATTAAATAAAGAACTATTCATATTTACATAAGGAAAGAGTCAAAACTTGCCATACAGTAGTGCCACCCTGTGCCAAGCAGATTAATCAATGGATGCCAGAAGGCTTGTGCATAAAATCCCTATGGTGACACTGCTGTATGGAGAGTTTTGCCTGATTAATAACAGTTATGTGCTAGCATAAGAGATGGTGATCATGTGATGATAAGGGAAGAGTGAGAGCAAATACCCTTATGTTACTCAAACGCATATATTTATGTACACATTCACATATATTCATTGGTTAATACTTGTCAATCAAATATAACATACATATTTTAGGAAACTATATTTATTTTCTCAGTATAAACATTGTTTTTAACTATAATGAAAATGCCTGTTTTTATACCAATTTCAGCATAATGTTATACACCTATTTCATCTTCATTTGACTGATTTAAATGTTGGCAAGTTTCCATAAATATTTTTGATCAATAAGTGAGAGATCAATGTCTGTCATCATGATCATCAAAATAATTTAAGCTTTTTTTTTTTTTAAAAAAAGGAATGATTAAGTAATCTTAACTTTGATTGATGGTTGCCTGTTTACATAATGGCTGAGAGCTTTAGTTTGTTTAATGCAGGGAGGAAAACCTGAATTTCATGATTACATCTTAAAGGTCTAAGAGAATATATAATTTAATAGATGTCTAATCAATGCTGAGAATGTAGATAAATTGAGGTACTTTAAATTTTCATACATAAATAAGTACATAATCTGATTTATTACTCTAGTACAGGGATGCCCAATCCGTAGCTCGCGAGTCACATGTGGCTCGCGCAACCGTTTTATGTGGCTCGCATTGCACTCTTCAAAAAAAATTGATAAAATATTTTATGTTCCTTGACGCGACATGAACACACTAAAAAATAAACATTTTTACAATACAAATGATAACGATATGCAGTGTCAAGTTTCACATTAAATAAAATAATTAAAATATACTTTTCCTGTAATTGTAATTTATATGTATGTTACCAAATTTTTAATAAATAAAAAAAATGTATTTACATTTTTTTTCTTTTTAACATATTACACCAGTTTTTTTTTAGTTTGTGAATTTTGTTTATAAATGTAATATGAAAAATGCAATATAAAATTGTGGCTCTTCAAATTTTTTTAAATTCTCAACTGGCTCGCGTCAAGTTAAAGGTTGGGCATTCCTGCTCTAATATATATATATATAAGATTGAGAGTTGAGTTTAAAATATCTGTCTTTTGACTAAATTAAGTCTAAGTGTTATTGTTACTATTACATCATCAGTCTTCTGTATCAATTGATTTCATAATTAATGACTTTATCTAGTTTAGTACATATAAAGGTTATCAATGTAAATTTAATATTTACACTATGAATAATTGTTCTAAATATATAAATATTTTTATAGTAAATTCATATTTTTCTTGGTATTCTGAAAAATATATATTGTCAAATATGAGTTTAATACTTTTTAAAATTGTGAGTTCAAGTTGGTATGAGTGAATATGAACACAAACATATGTTTAAATCACTAAGAAAGAACAAAAATTCTCATAAGTTACATGAGAGGAAAAAAAAAATCATTACATAGAAATAATAAAATTGTTTGTGACAGCATATCTGTTTTTATATTTTTATTCATACAGATGATAATACAATCCAATTAACGTCAGTCGGAATTAATCTTAGTATTTCAAGGATAAAAGAAACTGTAGAGAGATAAAGAAATACCTTAGGAAAAGCCAAAATAAAAATTTGCTTTAAAAATGTACAGCCAAGTACTCAACTTCAAGTAAAAGAAAAGGTGAAGTCTACGATAAGGTTATGACCCATTTAAATTCTAAAAGTAATAGTCTAAACTAGATTGAAAGATAAAATTGATTTCTATTATTTTTTACTTATGCACATTCACGTAATATATAGCGTAGGTAAGTTTGATTTAAAGCGCAAAAAAATAACTGCTTACTCATTAATTAACTATTTCTGGGAAATTTGTCTGCAAAAAAAAAAAGCAACAGCTTTTGCTTCACTAAACTATCGGCTGTAGCTTTGAATATTAAGGTACTACATCAGAGCTGGCCTAAAAAAAAAGCAGGGACTAAAGCATTGAATTTATTCTGGGGAGGGAGGGGGGTTACAATGATAAAAATACTTCAAAAAATTCTTATTTAGAAGAGACTTGAACTCAGATATTCAAGCTCCCTTCAGCTATGCACTGCATCTTATACAACTGATATACATAACCACATACATATAAAAAAGATAAATGATCTCCAATATATATATATCATGCTGAAACCAGCACTCATCATTTGGTCCAGATCATCATCTCCCACACATATATACAATCAATGCTCAGTTTATATTAAGATATCAAATGTTCAAGTTTTTATAGATACGCTTCAATCTTTTCCATCCTCCAATTCCTCAGCCATCAATATCATTGAAAATCCGATTGTTGAACATTCAAATTCTGAGTTAATAAACGTATAATTGAATATTATTATATTATTTGCAGATGTATCAATCAAGTCTAGAACAATTCCATCTGTTAAAAAATTATATATTTTGAATAAAAATTTAGTAAAAAAAAAAAATCAACAAAATGAAGCAGACCTCTCGACTATAAAGAACTAAAACTTAAATTTCTATTACATATTATCCACAATTCCACTTACATCCCACACACCTTTAATATTAAAATAACTTTTAAATAAGTCAATTGCTTCTGAATTATAAAATTTTAATAACATATATTCTTTAATTCTTTTTATTTCATTTCGTTCAAAGAAGACAACCTTAGCCTCATTGAAAGTAATATTGTGGCCTATATCTCTAATGGTTGTATTAAGCAGAACTGAAACATTTATTTGTGACCCAATTTTTATGTACCTTTATTCTTCCATTTAAGCTAAAACTACTCAGCCCCATATACCTTTTTGCAAAAATAGTGGATAATATACATTACTTTATTTACCCATGAAAGAGAGACAGACCACACTATTAGTTTTGATGAGGCTAGGTTGTCTTCTGTGAGAGAAATGAAATAAAAAATAAGAATTTAAGATATTATTAAAAATTTATGATTCTAAAGCAATTAACTTAATCAAAAGTTATTTTAATATTAAGGGTGTATGGGATGTAAGTGATAATTGTGGATAATATGTAGTATAAATTTAAGTTTTACTTTTTTACACTTTAAAAGTCTGTTGCTAGCAGTGAAACCATTGGTTGTGTTTTAGAGTTTATTTTGTTTGGCTAGTCTGGTTGAGTTTTGAATTTGGGGTAAATTTGATTAATGAAATTTACCAAACAGTGTTTTTTTAAAAAAAAAACTAATAAAGAGTTTTTTAAAGTAAGTCTTTTGTCTATCCAACAATGTTATAATCTTATTTAAAAAAAATTTCTGTTTTTAATCCTAACTAAAATGAAAATAAGTCTTAGTAATTATTAAATTTTAATTTTTTTTTCTTTGGCATAATAAGGTGTGAGTTGAAGATTTTTATTTTGAAACACATGATTTTTCCCTCGTACTGAATTTGGAAAATTTAAAAATTTGAATAAAATCATTAAAATACAGTAATTATAATGATGAAAAGGAAACTGCTTAAAATAGCTTATATAATTAGTAAAGCATTGGTTCCAGAAAACTCATTATGAATTAAAAATATGCACAACAAAATAAGCAATTATAGTACTTATAAACAATTATGGTGCTAAAATATTTAAGAAATGGTGCAAAAGGTATTATAATTTAATATTCATAATAATTAATGACTAGGTGGGTTTTTAAAGCATATTATTAATCAAAAATATTAGTCCATGTATAATTATAGCATACAGACTTTTTATTAAAATATATACATTACCATTTTTTACTAAAAATTTTAAACTTTTTATCAATTGTAATAGTTAACTTAATCACTGTTATATTCATGTAAAATTGTTGAGTATTTTCCTTAGAAAAATATGATCCATTAGTGACTAGAATACAGTTTTATCATAACTCATATTAGTGAATAATTGTTTTAATATTGTAAATTGCCTTCATTGATATTTTAATTGGAAAACAAATCCGAAGAGATCAGTATTTTATGGACAGTCAATAAATTTCAATTGTCTTGACTCTATTGTTCTGTAAAGGGAAGATTTAATTTAAAGCATTCTTTCCTTCTTAGTGATGCTCCATGTAAAACTCATTGCTAGCAACATCACTTCTCAGTATTGATACAGTATTTGAATTTTTTTCAAATATGTTAATAATTATAAAGTCCAATATCTAATTTTAAAGCAGAATTTGATAGAGTTATCACAAATCTACATTTATTCATTCACATTAAAAAAAAAAGACTTAAATTAAAAATTAATTAGTTAATTTTCTGAAGCAGTGTTTACATTAACTTTGTTAATGACATTTATGATATATTGATCTTATAGAAGTCGGTTTTTAAATATTTAACAAGATCAAAGTTGATTTTTAAAAAATATTACAAAATTAAAAAGAAATCAAGTCCAATTTATTGAATTTTAGTATAAAATAAAGATTTATGCAGAAGTGAATGGGTGAGTATATTCAAAAACTCTCACCAATTGGAACAATATAAAATGTTAAATTATTAAAGGATTAATATTGAGATCAATATTTTATTTTGTTTTGTTTTATTTTATTCTGTTGTAAAATTGAAATTTTACAAAAGCTTTAAAATAAGTGTTTTTATTTTATTTTAGTGATCAAGTTTAAATAAAAATAAAATATGTAAAAACACATTTAAACAACATAATGTAGATTTTCAGATTTATTTTTGATGAATTTTATTATATAGTCATTAATAAAACATATTTTTGGTGAAAATATCAGTATTTGTTATGTAAAGGCAGATTTTGCAATTTTTTGTTATAATGATATTAAATAAAAAATAGGTAAATAAATTATATTATATTTAATGTAATGTCTACCCTTTGAATTTATTTTTATTATAGTTAATTATTGGATATAATTAAAGTTTCTTAATTGCAAAACATTTTAATGAGTGCATTATTCTTTTACTATATAGGAAGATTTGTTACTTTTTAGTTTTATTTCAATATTCCTGTAGTTGTTGTTAAAAACATTATTAGAGAATAAATATATATATATATATATATATATATATATATATATATATATATATATATATATATATATATATATATATATATATATATATAATATTTTATAATAAATGTTACTTCTCTTCTTTATTTTAATTAAAATTGTAATGCTTACAAAAAAGATCACAATACTAAAAAATTAAATATAATATATTGAGGAGAATATTTTTTCCTCGTGATAATATTAATTTATTAAAAAAGTTACATTCCTTAAGTAATAATATGAAATTTACAAACATTTTAAATAAGAATATAAATATTTATAATTTGTTAAGGTTGTTATAAAAGAGAACATAAGTATATATAAAAAGGGAGTAAAATAAATGTTTTTTTCTCTTCAGTAATTTTATTTATCTATATGTTCACCAATTGAAAAAAAAAAGAAATAAAAATTGAGGTATTCATATTTTTAAAGAAAAAATGTATTCAATTAATTAAAGCTATTTTTTTTTCTTTTTATCTTTCTAAAGAAATTAAATATGTTTTAAAAAATTAAATGATTATGCTGTTTCTAATAATTAAGAAAAAAAATCAATTATAGAGAAATTTTTTAGAAAGCATGGATACTTGGAATTTTTAATTAATTAAAAAAACAGAAGGAAATAATCTTTTTATAAAAGGAGAATCAATTGGTCCAGATGTAAAACTCATTTCTGATCTAGCATGTGACTGAATAAATAACAAAATTGTTCTTAAAAATGATAGGAAGCATATTAAAGCATTAGACTTTAGTGTCTAGACAATAACAGGCAATATTGATTCAACTGCTAAATAAAAAGAGCAATAGATTTGGTCTAACTGTTGAGAAGAGAAGAGCATTAGGTCTTAATTCAATTGTTAAAAAGAAAACAGCACCAGCTGTTCATTTGTGAAGATAATAGTCAGAAGTCAGACATAACCTCATTTTTATATTCTAAAAAATGTTTTTTGAAATGGAATTGAAAAAAAACATGTTAAGCTTTAACTAAAGACTCAATATTACCAATCCAACATGTAATCTGTATCATTAAAAAAATGTAGAAAGAAATTTTCAACAGCTCTGTGTGTCCATCCAAAATCATGACTGTCTCAGCCTACCTAACTTGACCTGGAAATTTATGATAATCTGAAAATTATATTATAAAATGGATAAATTTAGCCTATGCAAAACTAGTTTGGAAATTAATATTATAATTATAAACTGAAAACTTGAAGCTACAAAAAAAGTTAGTTGAAGAATTTTTAATAAAAATAATAAATTCAATTTGTGTTATTTATTCTGGAAAATATTATTATAGTTTTAATCTTAACAATTAAAAAAACAAAACCTAAAATTATAATTATAAAAAACCATGAAAATAAAATCCATGATAAAATAATATTTGGTTGATATGCACATCTTCATTTACATACTTTCATTTACACGTGCATTTATAAATAATTTTTTGTATAATTAATTTTAATGTAAGTGGTAATTGATAGTCATGAATAATTTTGATTGACATTATGTTGATTCTTTTTTATAATTTTTTCCTCTACAAATGTAAAAATATATAGTACTTTCCCAATTTTATAAAAAAATAGGAAGAAGATTTTTGGCTAATTTTAAATTATTTTACCTTTTAATATAAAAATAAGCATTTATTTTATATAGTGCATGTTTATAAATTGTAATACATTAAAGATCAGCCTGTCAAGCTATTGTGCATGCGCTTTTTACAAGTGTTAGTAATAAATGAATACTTTCACTCCCAACAAGAGATATAGTATTTAAAAAAGAATAAAATGAATCCACTTATTCTTTCCAACCCAAATGCTTATATATGGGAAAATCTTAAGTACTGGAAGAGAGAGCATGAGGATAGACCACTCACTTTAAATTACTGTTTACGATGTCTGAATAAATGACGTCGACGAAATTATCTAAAATTTACTAAACATCAGTCTCAAATGAAACTTAAACATATGTAAATAAGCATTTATTTTATATAGTGCATGTTTATAAATTGTAATACATTAAAGATCAGCCTGTCAAGCTATTGTGCATGCGCTTTTTACAAGTGTTAATAATAAATGAATACTTTTACTCACAACACGAGATATAGTATTTAAGAAAGAAAAACAGTAATTTAAAGTGAGTGGTCTATCCTCACAATCTCTTTTCCAGTACTTAAGATTTGCCCATATATAAGCATTTGGGTTGGAAAGAATAAGTGGATTCATTTTATTTTTTTCTTAAATACTCTATCTTGTGTTGGGAGTGAAAGTATTCATTTATTATTAACACTCGTAAAAAGCGCATGCACAATAGCTTGACAGGCTGATCTTTAATGTATTACAATTTATAAACATGCACTATATAAAATAAATGCTTATTTACATATGTTTAAGTTTCATTTGAGAATGATGTTTAGTAAATTCTAGATAATTTCATCGATGTCATTCACTCAGACATCGTAAACAGTAATTTAAAGTGAGTGGTCTATCATCACGCTCTCTCTTCCAGTACTTAAGATTTTCCCAATATATAAGCATTTGGGTTAGAAAGAATAAATGGATTCATTTTATTCTTTCTTAAATACTATATCTCGTGTTGGGAGTGAAAGTATTCATTTATTATTAACACTCGTAAAAAGCACATGTGCAATAGCTTGACAGGCTGATCTTTTAATATGAAGTGTATTTTCAGATATAATTATTAAAAAAATGAAAGGTTTTAGCTCATCTTATTTTTTATTGTGAAATGTTGTTTTTGATTTATTTATTGTAATAAGAGAATAACTGAGTTATGAATGTAAATTAAGTAATAAGAATCAACAGGAAATAATATTGTTTGTTTTATAAAATTGTTTTTTATACAAAACATAGTAGATTTAGAATTATCATATTTTCATATATTTTTTATTTTTTTATTTACTATTTCTGGTTAATTATATTAAATAACTGCTTAAAAAAATAATACTCTCAAAAATTATTTTATGTATTCTGATCTCCAGCAGCTATCTGTTTTGTAAATTGACACTATGTGTGACACCTGATTTAAGGATAGTATTGGGATTTAAGGAATTTGTAGCTCACCTCATAAAACAATTTAATATAAAATAGCATATACATTTGTATTTTCTCTTGTTTACTGGCAAAGTCTCTAGGTTCCTTGTGATCTTGAGATAATTGTAGATCAATAATGGTTAATTTATATATATGGGGAGATATATGTTTATGTTTGGATATCAATATAGTTCTCTCTATTGTGCAAAGGCAATAATCAGATTTAAAGTCCATTCACTGCATTTTATTTGTACAGATTTGAAATTAATTTATAGATAATCAATACATTTATAGTACTATAGGACCAGAGCATTGATGATGTCTATCATGTATCAGAATTCCAGAATTTTTAATTTTGATAGATACTTTGGAACTTAGGTATGTGTCTATAAATTGCTGTTTTATATTATTCTCTATGTTTAGCAATGTAAAAATAATTATCCTACATTTTGATGTTGAACATGTTTTAGATCCAGTCATAAGTAACATCTCTTGATTATTCATGTTTAATGCTGGTGATGTAGACATGTAATTCATAATTATTATAATTACTTATTTTATTCTACACTGATTTTTTTATGCTAATTAGCAATGTTAATTGAGATGATTATAACTAATTAGTAGGTGATGATGATGTTTTACTATCTCCCCATATTTATGGTCTTTTTTTTGTTCTTATGTAATATGTATAATATTTTATAATAATCATTTTTTAAACTTGAAATAAAAGTGTGGATTATCCAGAGACTAATTAAGCAAATTAGTACTTGTAAAAATTAGTGATTGATTTAATTAATTTCTGAATACCACATATTTTTATTTCAAGTATATATAAATACTCCAGTTGTAGTTAAAGGAAACAATTATTTTTGATTTTATTGCACAATGGAGAAAAATATTTATTGTAAAATATTATATATATATTATTTTTAAGTTCTTAGTATTTGGATCTCTTTTGTAATTATTCCAATTTTAATTAGAACCAAAAAACAAACTAATGTCTCAGTCTGTTTAATTTTGAAAGAAAATTCTCATACATTGAAAATAGATTTTAATGTTATTTTGTTTATGAAAGAAATATTTTTTTAAAAAATAAACTTTTAAAATCAAGAGAAATTAACATATGCTTTTATTTCTAATTGAATTTGCCATAAATGCTTTTTATAATAAGCATTGTTGTTTTTAAAATGTATACCATCCTTTTATGCATATCATTGAAAACTTGCAGAAGAAATCTCAAAGTGTTTGAAATCTGGCTACCAACAGTCTTTACTTTATATAAACCACTGAACAACTGAACTATTTTATTAATACATTATATTACATTGATTGTTTCTACCACATACACAAAATTTGAAGAAAATACATTTAATGTTGCGTGTTAAAAATTGATTACAAAATTTATTCTGACAAACAAACAGAGTTTGAATTGTATTTATTTATTGAAATATTTCCATAATCTATTATGAGTATTGAATGTCTTTAGAAAAATTTAACTTTATTTAAATATTCCAAATACATGCAATTAACGTTAGTAATAGCACATGGGTTAGTATACGCATAATTTTTGAAAAGTCTTATTTTCCTTTCTTCAGATGTTGCTGATCTGTCCAGTGATAGTGCTAGCATGGGAATTGAATCTGGACCCTTAAATTCTTGAGTATTGAATTTTATGAAGTGCTGAAAAAAAAACTGCATCTATGAAATATCATGTGAATGTGAAAGAATATATATTGATGACACCAGTCATCCCATTGAAAAATGCTCTTGCAAGAACACAAACTGATTATTAGAAGAGAGAAAACATATATATCTAAGGTAGCATACCATTTATATATATCAATGAACATATGCTCAATTGGGTAAATATACAAATATTGGATAGGAAAGAAAAGGTATAAAGAAGAAATTTAAAGAAGCTGCTCACATGACAATGACAAACAATCCCATAAGTCAACCTAGTGTGGTTGTACAAAATGTATGGGAACCACTAATCAACTTTGCTCGTAAAAAAAATGGTGAAATCTGGAGAAAACTCATATATAAGTAGATAAAATTTTTACTGACTGTTGCCTTTGGCAGGATGGCTCAGTTGGTTAGAGCATTACCTTAAAATTCAATACTCAATAATCTAAGAGTCCAGATTTGATTTCCATGCTAGTAATGTCACTAGTCAGGATAGCAACACCTGAAGAAGAGGGGAGAATAATACCTCTTGAAACATTGTGCATATACTAACCTGTGTGCTATTACTAACAGTTGAATGTATTTAGAATATTTAAATAAAGATAAATTTTTCTAAAGACAATCAATAATCTTAATAGATGATAGAAAAAGTCCAATATATAATTAAAACACCATCATCACAAACATTTATGAAAACAGAGTTTGAAATTTAAATAAAAACATTCAAAAATAAATATAAACAATATTATTTGAGCAAAATTAAGCTTAATTTATTAGCAAATATTACTCATTAATTTTGTTTTAAAATAACTCTTTACCTTACAGTTGTCAATATTTTGGTTAATTTTTCACAAATAACATAATATGAGTTCATTTACAATATATAGATAAACATGTTTTGACTTGATTTTATTTAGCATTTCAACTTTTTTTATTCATGGACATACTACAGAGGTTATACGTTTTTTTTTTGATGAAGTTACTACAATTATTTTGAAAATGCTTGAAAAATTTAGATGTTATATTTATGGTAGTTAACATTTTGCAGTACAAAATTTGTGTTAAGAGAATTCAGCATTTTAATGGGCTGAAAACTAAATTATGTTTTTAAACAACAAAAGTTTGCTATTGATTGAATGCTTGAAGATATCTTTTCAGAATAATACTTTATTCAAAGCATTTTAAAGTAGTGTTTTAAAGTAATTTTGGAAAAATAAGGTAATAAATAATCCTATTTTTGCAAAATGATATTTAAATAAAGTTTATAAATTAGTTGGTTTATATTATATAGAGCAACTTAGTTTAGTAATGGAGTGATGAATTTGAGACTTAACACAACTTATCACATCTACTGTTCTACAGTCACATGACCTTCAAAGAGTTTAATAATTTGATTGTTTATTTTATTGATTTAGATAAATAATTTTAATTCGTATTAATTATTTTAAAAATAATAATCAATTTTAGGGTAGAAAGAAATGATTTGTTGCCAAAATAAAAATATCAGCCAATAAACTTGAAGGTCAAAACTACTATGATTTAATGCAGAGATTGACCTTCATTAGTTTTTTTTATTCACCACTAGTTTACCTACTCATAATAAGTAGTTACAAGCCAAATAGTTATGTCATTCTGATTTATATTCTTCAATTTTATTTACTCCTTACAATAATTTTTTTAAGTAAATGTTAACACATTTAAACCAGAAAAGGCATACGTTAGTAAAATAATTAAATAATTGCTTTCAAGTTCATGAAAAGTTTGAGCACTGGAAGAAACAAAGCTGACCTATAATCTATGAACTTTGAACTCTAGAATCTGAAATTCTATCATTGCATTAAACTATACAGGAAAAAGTAATTAAATGTTTTTTTACTCAAGGGTTAATAATAAGATTAGCATCAAAGTGACAGAACTGGGTCATAACCATGGATCTTATACTCCAGAGTGTGCCACTTTACTTCCGTGCCAAATTAGGTAGGGACCTTTACAGTAAATGTTATGAATTCAAAAACCAAAGGACTTGGACAGATGTTACTTTGATTAATGAAATAAAACTGCAATAAATGTGATTTAGTGCAATGGGAGAGTGATGGATTCAAGAACTACTTTACCTGAATTGAAGCTGATTCTGTCTGCTGTCATTTTCAATGTCAAAAAATCATGTGACCTTCTGAATAATTAACCATTTGATTCATTATTCATTTTTGATGGAATTATGTGAAGTCCACCATTTTGGTATCCAAAGCAACTGACTTCATAATCAATTATTTATTTTATTTTTCTGCTGCTAGTGATTTCGTAAATGCTATTTTCCAGTTCAATGATGTTTTTTTCAGTATCATTGTTTTATTATGAATTATTTTAATGATAATTCTATAAATTTCTAATAGTATATATATTGTGGAATTATTTATACATATTCTATTATTATGAAATATAAGCAGACAATATTTTTACTAAACATTTGATCTGCATAAGTTGTTAGTTTGAATCATGCTTTATTTGAGCTACCCATTAATAAAAAAGCTTGCTACAGTTCATGGTATACCCTAAATGTTTAGATGCTATAATAAATTGTGATCAAAATGCCAAACAAATAGCTAAATGTTACTGATAATGATAAATTGTGATCAGTTAACCATAGTATTTATTTATTATATTTCTGAACTTAATTTTGGACACATTTTAACTTATGTTGTTTAATACTTTTCTATATAAAAAGGAAGCATACAGGAAAGTTTTGTGAATACAAGGTACTTAAATATGTGTGTGATGTATCAATAAGTTAAGTGAGATAGAGTGGATGGCTGATGGGAGCTTAAAAGTCTATGTTCAAATCCCCTATCTTAAATATAATCCATTTCATCATTTGATCGGATCGAAAGTATGATAATTGATTGCATTTTTTAAAAAAGCATTGATTAGTGAATGAATGTCCTATAGGTTAATTCAATGTAAAATTATAGAGTCCAAAGCTAAATGTATTTGGATTGAAGTTTAATGATGATGATAAAGTATACTGATTTCATTTTAGGATTCCATTGCCTACGTTTTTTTACTTCATTTCCGAGCATTATGAGTCACGCATTCTTAGAACTGAATTTAATTTTAATTACTAAAGAAATATATAAATTACACTTTATATTTACGATATATATATAAAATTAAATCTCTTGTTTTATAGTTCTTAAAATAGCTCGTTCTAAATTATTGTCAATTAGAATAAACAAACAACCGCTCATTTCTTACGATGTAAAAACGGACTATTTGTGAAATGAGTTTTATCTCTAAACTGAAATTAATTTGACCATAAAATCATGATTAAAATTGATGATTTTGTTTTTGAAAGCTTCTGTGTTGTTTTTAATTCAAGTGATAAACTAATGTTAGAATTTAGTCTCTGATTGCTTTTGATCCCTGGGTTTACACTCCACTGAATTCAAATGGCTTCTAATGTTATTGTTTACAGTAATACGATAAAAATAGCTTCCTTTTCTATTGCAATGTGACTAGTTATTTTCTGACAATTGAATGTTTAATGCAAAATCTAATATTTAAAAACATGCTGCAAGAATAGTTCTCAATAATTGAAACAAAACAGTAAAATGACATTTGCTTAAATGTGAGTCGTATTATATATATGAGGGGCCTCTGTGTTGTTTTATAAATAACTAAATTTCTTCATTCAATTTTAATTATTTATATAATTTAATCATTTAATAGAGGAACAATGTTTTAATTTAAAATTATAAAAATTTACTTATTCAAGTGCACGATGTTCCCTGTGACAGTTTCCTTATTATTAAGTTTTCTGTGGGTGGTGGTAATTTTCACTTTAATTTTATAAGTAATATATATGGTATGCTCATATACCTATATATTACATATATGTATCAAATAAACCTGTGTGTTTCATTTATTACATAGTAGAGATGTCTGTCCATCTCTTGTATATGTATTAAATGGATTATGTCCTGTACATGAGGGGTCAGATTAACCTTAAGTCAACATGGGTGTGACAAGAATTTCGGCCTCAGGGTGGCCTTTGAGCATTCCATCATCAGATTTTCAATTGGATGGATGGTTGAAGAGTTGGAGTGTGGAGTAGATTGAAACCTGTCCATTAAAGTATGAGGATTATAAAATAAAATACAGATATTAATCTGTGTATTTTTTAAATGTGAACTCGTTGTTGGATACAGGCACTAGAAAAATTTGTGAATGAATTAGTTTCTTTAGTTAGTACATATCATTAGCTCCCCAATACTTTTACTATTATTCTGTATTTATCTAATATTAAGTCAATTTTCTTTACAACTATTGTTTACTGCAAATGTTCATTCTATAAATATACAAATTTATGTAGCTGTCTGTCAAGTCCTTCTCTGACAAACTCTGGTATGGAATTGGAAATATATTTAGACAGCAAAATATTTCTAAATTACCTCAGAATTTTTGACCTATCATATCTGGCCATCCAATTCTTAGTGAGAAATAGTTATCTAGTATTTTTAGCTAAAGATTAAAACAAGAAAAAAAAAAGGTAAAATTTTTACAAATTACAATTGGATAATTTAATTAATGAATAATCTTGTTTTTTTTTTTTTTTACAGTTTTCTATAAATAAATTGGTGATTAGAAAGACATTCATTCTGTAGTTGTATTCATATATTGGACTATTTCCACCATTTAATATTAAGTATTGAATGTCTTTAGAAAAATTTAACTCAATTTAAATTTTCCAATTACATTTACATGTTAGTAATAGGACACAGGTTAGGTGTTTTGTCTACTAATTCAAGCTTTAAAAATTTGATTTTGTAAAATAATTTTTATTATCCAATTTAGACAAAGCAAATTAATTTTAATGTATTATTATCATTAAATTGTTAGTTTTTTTTTTTGTCATCTAGCAGATCCTACAAATCTTTGTAGACAATTTTATTTAACCCATCCATTTTTATTTTTACATAATCTGTAAATAATCAATTTTAATGCTTGAAAGTATAAAATAAACATGAAAATACATAAGCAATTATTATTGGTTTATATTTTCTTAACTATTCATTCTTTTCATATATTATACTCCAGGGGTGGGCAAATAGTGGCCCAAGGGCCACATGTAGCCTGCTAAGAGTTTTTATGCAGCCTGCCAAGATAATCAGAAAAAGCCATCTTGAACTGAGATTTCCTTCCTATGTGCAACTGAAGATTCATCTCATAATTTCCACTAGGATGGCCATGTCAATACACATGAGCAGTGTAGATGCAATGTGCACAGCTTTTCCAGTTGATCTGGTTATTTTCAGTTTGGTCTTTGCATTAGCAAATATATACATTTCCAACTTTAGTGAAACCATGAATCCTCCGAAAAAATGTAAAATCAGTGATGAATGTCATGTGTTTTATGAAGAATGGACAAACACATATTTCTTTGGTAATAAAAGGAATAAATCTGTGTGTTTATTGTGTCATGAAAAAAAGGTGTGGTCCTTGGCTTCCACAAAATGGCCCCTGACGCGGCCCTTTGCCAACCTCTGCAGCCCATGAGCCAAAACAATTGCCCACCCCTGTTTACTCTATTCTTATATTTTTTATTTTTACAATATCATCAATAGTTTTCTTCAGCTTTCAAAAACTTTAAAATCAAAAATTAACACTACTATCCCATAGATGGAAAGAAGTTTTCTATGTACTACTACTATTATTTTATTTGCATTCTCCAATTTCCTTGAATTTTAATTGCCTATATTTTCACACACACCCCTTCCCAAGTACTTTTAAAATAATCTCTTCTTGCACAAAGAATAGTATTACTCTGATTTATCATGTATTCCTAATGCAGTTTTTTAATCCTCTTTTTTTAACAACATCCCAGTTAAAGAAGCATGTGAGTTGATAATAATAATATATTCAGTCCAGACGGTTTTAATATGCACATATGATACGTGCATAACAATAATTTAATTTAATTTTAAATGTTATACATATTAAGTCATTACTCAAAAAAAAAAAAGAAGCTATCATTGTTTTGTTGTTGTTGTTTGATAAAAATTATTGATGAAAGGAAAAATATATAATGCTTAAATGATGATAAATTCATAAAATTTAAGCTATTGTAATTTTTTTTTTTTAAAAAATTACAATTTGGCTCTTTATTAATTTCTATTTGCGTATATTAATTTAATATATATATATATATATTTGATTTGTGGGTTATTGATATTACATGATTTGTACTGTAAATCTTAAAACAATAAAGTGTGAAAATATGCATTTAATCCCTGTTCCCCGGCATAATTTTCTCCCAATAGTAAAATTTGTCAAGCTATGGGGATATGAATGCAGACTAATAATCCATTTGTATAAAATACTTTATATATATGGTTTATGTATTAAATAAAGTTATTTTTTAATAAATTTATTTCCAAATTATCAGATACAACTCGTTAAAAGTTGTATTTATAAATGCATTTACTTTCTATTAAAATGTTAGATTCTTATAATACTTTTATGCTCACAATAAATTTGTCAAAAATTGATCTCTAGTTTAATCAATACTTATCTAAATATATTGTAAAGCATATTATTTTTATCACAAATGGTTATATAATTACTGAGATCATTTTATATCATTAAGATTTTTTTTTCATTTGAGTTAGTTATTGAAAAAATAAGGTATTGGTAAAATAGAAGTATGCAGCCTACTATGCCTATGATCTAGTGTTCAATTCAGAACCAAATGAAAATCCTCTCAAAATGTTTAGATTTTTTTTCAGATAACTCATCCATAGTTAATGCTGCTAACTATTTGACATTGCTTGGTTAATGGGCGCCTAACTATCCTTAGGTAGGAAATAAAATGAGAATGAAAAATGTTCAAATTCTTACCATCCAAAAATTGTTAGGCCTGGTACTATGGTTTCTCTATGAATCACTGTCAGAGACTTCTCAAGCAGTATTGGAGAAGTCTTTGACTTGCCATGAGCTATTTATTAAATGCTATTTCACCTTTCTGTTTACCTGTAAAAAATAGATATTTTTAAAAGAGATTATATTTTGAGTAAAAGGAACTTGATAAAGTCTCTCTTTCTCTAAACAAGGTAACTTGTTAAGCAAAGCATAGCCAAATATAAGTAAAAAAATAATCGAATGGCTTTATTACTCTATTATTCATAAGAAATTTAAGCACTTGAAATGACAGAACTGGGCTAAAATCAAATGTTCTTACATCCCAGAGTCAAACACTCTACCACTGCACTAATTTATGCTGGGAAACCAATTAACTATTGGTGGCAAATTTTATAATATTGATTATCAGATATTATTCAGGGCTCTCATTTCTACACAGGCAAAACTCTCTATACATATTGCCACTCAATGCAAGCCAGATTGAGTGGCAATACATATAGAGAGTTTTGCCTGTTTTAATAACAGTTATAAGCAAGCATAGGAAATGGTGATCTTGTGATGCTTATTGGCTCTCATTTCTCCAACTTTTACTTAAACAGTATTGGAATTAAAATAAAATGCAAAATCAAAACCACATTAATAATAATTCCGATAACAAGTGGAATGTTTTACATTCAAATAAAAGTCTTTTGATGATTACATATATTTGCTTTTAGGGTGTTGAGCCATATATTGTGAGCCTGACTAATTAATAAATATAGAATGAAGTGCTGCTATATCCACATCCCCAGGTAAATTTCTAATTTATGATCTTCCTCAATGATGACTTCGAATTTAAAATTGGAAGTAATACACTTACTCAACTAGAAAGTTACTTCTCCATACTATCAAAATAATAGCCTGAAATTTAAAAAATCCTAAGATCTGAATTCAAGTTAGCTTGCATGAAAAGTTATACAACTTTGATGCTAGCCATCCAAGCAAATTATTTTGAGTTCACAATCTTAGAGTTCCAACTTTAGATTCAAAGTTCTCAGTGACAAAGGCTACAAGCTGAAAATTGATCTGGAAATATAGATTTAATAACATTACCATTCAGTCTTTGTTGATTATTTAAACTTATAGCAAATGACTGAAGCAATTGATCTTGAAAGTGTATGTTAAATGTAGACAGGGAAAGTCATTTGCTGGTTTGTTAATATTAAGAATACTTTTATTTTTAAAAATTTACAATTAATGTACATTTTATCATGCTTTAAATATGTGTCCATTATTGTTAATGGCTTTTAGGATGCTTATTATTCTTTGTCTATTTTTATTGCCTTGCATTGTTAAATACAGTAATAATATGGCAGTTTCTGGAACAAGTTCTCAAATTTCTTATAAACTCCCAAGCAATAAATTATTCAAATATTATTTTATAAGTGATAATTAAATCTATCATCTTTTATTTTTTAAAATATTTCCAATGATGAAATGTAAAAAAGTTTTCATTAGAATTTTTAAAATCAATTATTATAATATATATCACAAATTTACTAATGTGATTTATTTGTAACAATCATCTCTATAGAGATAAATCTAAATAAATCATAAGCATTATCACTTTCTTCTTTGTAGTCAAAAAATGACGCATATATTCATGAGCAAACAAGAGAGAACATGTATTTGTATTTATACATTGGATTCATCATCTAATATTAAGTACTGAATGTCTTTAGAAAAATTTAACTTTATTTAGATTTTCAATTACATTAAACTGCTAATAATAGTACGTAGGTTAATATATGCACAATGTTTTAAAAGGTATTATTCTCCCCTCTTCTTCAGATGTTGTTGGCCTGACCAGGGATAGTATTATCATGGGAATTAAACCTGGGCCCTTAGAATCAGGAATATTGAATGTTAAGGTAATGCATGAACCAACTGAGTAGCTTTTGGCAGGATAGCTCAGTTGGTTAGAGCATTAACCTAAATTCAATATTCAAGAATCTGTGGTTTGACTTTTGATTCCCATGCCAGTACTGTTCTAGTCAGGCCAGTAACATCTGATCAAGAGAGAAATGTAATACCTCTCAAAACATTGTATGTATACTAACCTGTGTGTTATTACTAACAGTTGAGAGTAATTGAAAATTTGAATAAAATTAAATTTTTCTAAAGACATTCAAAACTTAATATCAAATGAAGGGAATAGTTGAATAAATAAATGCAACTAAAATACCATCATAACAAATCATCAGGAAAATAACAAGTAACAACCTGGAATAGAAAGCCTGATGAAGTCCAAACTTAACAGCATGTCTGATTTATAGGTGCATAATTTCATTTTCTTTTTTACACAATCAGTGAAAGTAAACAGTTCTGAAATTTTATTCTTAATTTAAAAAAAATTGTTTATAAATATTTCATCATTAACAAAAAGATCATTTATAAATTTATAATTTAATTATTTTTTAGTTTTATAATTATGTAATATGTTTCTCACTTGTGTGTGTAATCTTAATGTGTTTGTATGTGCCTCTTTTGATGTAATTTAATAATATGTTTGTTTAAAAAATGTATTTTTAGCATATTTATGTTGTATATATCTTCTAAAATAATAATAAAATAAAAGAAATATATCTGTGTTTTTAATATTCTTGGTCTAAAATGAACATAATATATATTGCACATTTTTATTTTATTCATTAAATTCTTAACATTAAAAAAAAACAAAACAAATATATAAAAGAAATAAACATTGTTTTTTTTTTTACAAATAGTAAACATTGGATATCTTAAAGCTAAAAAAATTATATCATTTACTTATATCAAAGTATAACAAAAGAAGAACCACAACTGAATTTTTTTTCCCCATGTGTCATAGCATCAGCCGGGAAGCGAACTCGCAACCCGGGACAACTGCTTGTAAAGCAGCTGTCACTGACCTGACTAAACCACAACAGAATTGGAAACGGCTTCAACAAATCTCGCTAGAAAAAATATTTTTTCAAAGGTTCATTAGATTGCTTTTTTTTTTTTTTAAAAAAAAGTAAGACTTTACCAAGTAGAATACTTGATTTTTTTTCTATTTGTAAATAGAAATGTTCTATATCTTAGACATTATTTAGAGCTGCCTGCTTTATAAAGCTATATAATAAGAATAGTTTTAAATGCTTAAATAATTTGTTTGCTTAAATCATTTTTATATTACTTATTCATTATTCTTTTCACAAAAAGTCAACATTAAATATTATTGTGATTCACAATGATATAAAACAAATAATTTTTTTAACACAATTCTATGCTGATAGACAAACATCTTTTTATTTATGTTACTGTATAAATATTTTTATAACTTGATTCTTAGATATCCATAAACTCTACTAAACTGTGACTACATATTTGGATAATTGTCATAAAATCATACACTTATACATAATCTTTTATAGTGATAGATAGTTTTCTGAATTCTTGTACTGCTTCCTAATTGAATTTATCATTTAATTTTGAACAACTTCAAGGCTCTACAAACTATACTAAGCAATAAGAATGTGCTTATATAAATATTATACAATCGTAGACATGTGTTACATTCTTAATGCTAATTAGTCTACTTGTCAAAATAAAGGACTCAAATGTGAGTGCATTTGGCACACTTATCAAAGTTGTTTTTCAATTTTAGATTAATGTTTGCACTTTAATTTGATGTAGCTAAAGTATCTTGCTTTTTATTGTTACAAATGAAATAAAATTAAAGGAATAAAAAAATTGGCAAGAAACCCTTTTATATTATAATACTCTGGCTGACAACTTAGTCCATATTTAAATGAGCACGAGACAGTTAATATACTGGGAAAAAACCCTTTCTTATTACTTTTGCTAAAACTTAAAATATTTATTTCATACAGCATTACTGTGGTGGCAATTTTTTATATAACTAAGGTATGATCGTATATTTGATTTCTACATAATTCACATTGTCTAAAATAATTTTCATGCTTTGAAAACGAAATGTATCTCCATAAGGTAATTCTAATATTAGTATATATTACTATTATTGTCCCAAATGAAATCAATAATTAAAATGCTTAAGAATGTGGTGAAATTTTCACCTTAATAATTTGTGTTTCTGTTCATTTATATCCGTATGTCTCATCTCTTTATATATCTATCTATCTATTTATCTATCTATCTCTCTATCTCTTTCTCCAACTTTCTCTCTTCTTCCCCTCTCTTCCCTCCTCTTTCTCTTTTTAAATCTCTAATTGTCTGCCATTTTTCAATCCATATCTGCCTATATCTTTCTTTCTTTTCTATACTTTTATCAGTTTTTATCTCTATTTAATCAAATCTAAGCTGTACATATACCTATTAATCTACTCAACTATCTACCTATGTATTTGTTTTCCTCATTTCTATCTGTAAACACCAAATGCAATTATCTGAAGTGGATATTGTGTGAGTACAAAAAGTTTAATACTTGGAGATTAAATTATAGCAGTTTAATAGTGATTAATATCTGACTGCAGATAGTAGAAAAAAGATATGTGAAAGATCACCTGAAGAGTGCTGATTCATTCAGGAATATATTTTGAATATAATTTCTTTTTTTTTTCTCTCTCTCTTTTAGACAACTTATTTTATGTGTTTTAAATTAATTGATAAAATAGAAGTTATAAGAACATTAAATACATTGATTGACTAGGCTAATTACACACACACACACACATATATATATATATATATATTAATTCTAATATTTTCATGGATAAAATATGTCATATTATTATTATTTGTGGGATATTCCGTGTAGTGAAAAAGCTAAATGCTGATGTTTCAGTACAATATCAAGTACTTTCCTCAGAGCGTCCTCTTTCTCAAATCATAAGAATGTGTGTGAGATTTAAAATCGTTTTTATCATGTTCTTTCTCCTCATATTTAAATTCTATTGGTTGAGAAGTTTTCAAATTTATTTTCTCTTCCAATAGCTTCTTTCAAATGTTGTTAATCTTCTTTAATTCACCTCTTTCATTTATGCTTTTGGTGTGAATTAAAGAAGATTAACAACATTTGGAAGAAGCTATTGGAAGAGAAAATAAATTTTAAAACTTCTCAACCAATAGAATTTAAATATGAGGAGAAAGAAAATGATAAAAATGATTTTAAATCTCACATGCATTCTTATGATTTGAGAAAGAGGATGCTCTGAGGAAGGTACTTGATATTGTACTGAAATGTCAGCATTTAGCTTTTTCACTACACAGAATATTCCACAAACAATAATAATAATATGATATATATATATATATATATATATAAATATAATAATAATATGATATATATATATATATATATATATATATATTGTATACATGTGTTGGATATAGTGATCTAGACCAACTTATGAGTGCTATGGTTCAGCATGAAATACATATATTGGAAATCATTTATCTTTTTCACATGTATGTGGCTATGTGTATCTATTGTTTAAGATGGATTGCATAGCTGTAGGGAGTTTGAAAGTCTGAATTCAATTCCCTTCTAATAACATTAAGTTCAGTATAAACAATATACTTATATTTCAATACATATATATGTTGTGACCTTTGGTTTATTTTATCTATAAACCAATTGTAAGAAAATGAAACTAATTATAGGCAAAAAAAATTTTTTTAAATGTAAGAAAAGTTGAAAAAATTTATTTGATAAAACAGTAGCTCAAATGTAACGTATATAGAGATACAGTTTGTGTTTGTATAAAATATAGCTAGCCTTATTTAATGCAAGGGGGAGTTGATTGATTTTTTTTTGTATGCTGCTATAATAATTTGCCAATATGATAATTAAGAAATAAATATTTATATGGCTAAGATAAAGTGTTTATGAATTTTAATGTCTATTATTGGTGAGAATTGAAATTGAATTAATTATCAGTGGCTTTAGTTTGACAGTTTCTTTTCAGGAGAATAGGCTTAAAATTTTAAGAAATTATAATTGATATTATGCTTGTAATTATAAGAAATTATAGTGGATATTTTATGTTCATGGGATCTGAATAAGCAGTTTCCTATTGAATGTTCTGCAAATATATGTGTGTGTGATACAGATATATGGGTTTGATTTTTTTTTCTTTCCTTTATAGAAATTGATATAGTGTTCTATATTATTTCATGATAAGTGTGGAAAAGGGAAAGAGGAAAATAAATGAATCTGTTCTAATTTATTATTTTTAGCTCAAAAATGTAAATCTAAATAAGAAATTATTTAAGTAAAAGGAATGTAACATTTGTTTTACCAAAAAGTGTCAGTAAGCTTATCTTTTGATTAGATTTTCTTTTAATTGCTTTTCCATAAATTAACCGATAATGTGTTAACCAAAGGATATGGTTTAAGATAAGAAAAGTTGTCAAAATTGACAAGTAATAAATGGTTCAATTGTTCATTCTGAGAGGGAAATTTTGATTAAGATTTGAGAGGAAGCACCTGGAGAGGGAGGGGTTAACATATTTTTTCTTCCCCCTCCTTCTGAATATAAAAGGAGAGGGAGAAAATGAATCAGGGGACTTTTGCTAATTCAGAATGAAAAAAAAGAACTTTTGCTAATTCAGAACGAGGGGGCTAACTCAATTAATTTATCTCTGAAGGTTTCTCCAAAATCTTTTTTTAATTTTCTTTCTCAGAGTTTAATAATGTGTTTAAGTTTACAGTATAACCAAAATATGAATTTCTAATTCATATATAAGTGGTGCACATTTTTTCTCCCTCAAGTCTATCATGAAGAAATCAACTTTTAATAAGATATTCTATGCTGAATGCCACAATCTGGCTTATTAAAAATTCATGTAAGGAGAGAGAGAAGTATCAAACTTTTGTATGATATTGAAAGACCAAACCACAGCAAACCTCTGTATGATGTTTAAGAGCTAATTCATGTTGGATAATCTGAATCTACTTGTTGTCTATATTTTGAGCCTTAAAATGGAAAAGAAGAAGAAAGGGGAAACAAATGAATTCAAACCCAGGAAGAAACTCATCAAAGTGCAAGGTAATCAACAGAACTCTTTTTAAAATTTATTAATTATCCTGTAGCTACATTTTGATTTAAAATAACTATGTTTTTATCTATTTTGATTCAAATAACTGTCTGTGCGTCTATATAACTATCTCCAAATAAAATGAACTGAATACAGTAATTAATTGATGGACAATCGAAGGAAAAGACATTGGAAAGAGACTATCATAATGTTTGATATTTATTCTTTATTTCATTTTATTTATATAAAATGTCATTTATTCTTTGTTTCATTTTGTTTATATAATATGTCGCATGTTTAACCACTAGATTATATTAATTTTTTATTTTATTTATGTTTTTAAAGTGTTTAAAGGAAAGGAGGGAAAATGATTTTGATCCCATTGAAGTATAAATGCTTACGTAAATTTAAAAAAGAAAAGAGAGAAATGATATAAAATATTTTTTTTATTCTTAACAAAAATTTTTATTTGTGCTTAATATTAGATATGAAGAGTGATTGGATGGTCGTGTGAAAAACCATAATTATACTATAAGTGTTTATGATCTGTTATTAATATGAATATTAGGTTATGTTGTTGGCTTGACTGTTTAAAATTGAAATAATTCGTATATGTTTTGGATTCGGCATCTGGTTAGTCTTTGTCATTTATCTGGACTGTAATCAATGTATGTGTGGGCATATATAAAGCTATAAATGCTTGTCATTACTGAGGTAAAGTTATCCTACCACCTCATAGATGGGAAATGGCTGTCTCATGATTTATTTACCATGGCAGTAGGAGATGACTGATTTTCGTTCCATTTATTTTGTTGAGATAGGGAATTATTAATAGAGTTATTGTTGAGTTGTAGAAAATGTTTTGCATGCCTATATAGAGAGTAAGTGCATAGACAAGAGCTATTCATGCGATTCTAGGTCTCAAGAAAAGACCTCTCTCTCTGGCTAAAGCAAACAGTTCAAGTTAGGAGTTTTTTTTTTTTTTAATTTCCCTTACCAAGACACTAATGTGTGTGCATTATAAATACTGCATAGTGGTGTGGGATATGAAGAGTGTTTTTCTTATGTAGGACAGAATAAAAGTTGCCCTGATAGGATGAGAATTCATTCAGATGAATATGTGTTGTTGGGGAATGGTGAAGATTTTAATTTAGAAGCTAACAGATCTGTGGTTGATTTTTGTGAAGGATAGTAAATTGAAGGTCATCAAGCTAGGGCAACATGCTGACCTATCAAAATATATACGGTCGAAAAACGTAAAGATCTGACAGGCATGAACATAAAAGTGTGGGTTTTTGAATTAAAACCCATCTGCAAGATCAGTAGGGGATTTTTCATGGCATATCATCCTTCTTCATAAGAAATGTAAAAGTTATTGCTTGTTGAAATGATTTAGAAATTGATGATTATTTATCATTGCTGGTTAGAATAATTGAAGCGAATAAATTATTTTGGAATATTCCAATGGATAATGTTTACCATAAAAAGGGGGAAGTAGGAATTTATAGGTTTTCTTAAAGTTAAATACTGAATTCTGATTCCATGCGTAAGCGTTTTTTTTTATTTGATAAATAAATGGGTCAAAATAATGAATAAGTCATTCAGAAAATTGGTTAATTTCGATATGTATTGGTATTATAAATATTAGTCTTTATTAGATCTGAATCATATATTTGAGTGTAATAATATTATATTTAAGTGGTTTTATTTTTATTTTCATCATTATTGTTAATGTAATAAAAATTTATTATTGTTATAAAATTACATTGCATCTTGTGTTTTGATGTTTCAAAGATCTCCAGAATCTACATCCAGCACCTATATCTAAAGCAAAATTAGTTCATATTTAAATTTAATTATTCATTTTTATATTGATAATTTATTTCCACGATCGATTTGCAGTAGTCATTATTAGATTGTTTCCATATTCGATTCATATAATTCATTTTTGTATAAGTCACTTTTATATAATTGATTTTCACATAATTTATTTTCATAGTTAATTTGCATAATCTAATTTTATGATTTATTTCCGTATTTTACTTTCATAAGTAATTTTTGATCGATTTATATGATTAATGTCCATGTTTTACTTCCATGGTTTACTTTGGCAAAATATGATAGATTTAAAATTATTAATTAAAATTTGGTCAATAGATTAGATATAATAGAATAAAATGATAGGGAATAGTTAAGTTAAGTTTAATAAATTTAATCTTTTGGTTCGTTGTAATGTTGTGAATATTTGGAGCAGACATAAAATCCCTTTCCTGCTCTCAGTGTTTAGAGTGATTCCCACTAGTAAACTCTTATTAAAATTTATTTTAACATATTTGGGATCATATCCATTACAGTGTAATTGCTTATAAGGGTACCTCTTGGCAGATCTAGACCTTGAGAAAGAGCAGTTCGATTATTAGTCTAAGAGCTAGTTTGGAAGTCAAGTAGCATATTATAATAAAATTATTATAATATTATTAAAATAGGGATCATGAATTGATAGTTGATAGAAAGATATATGTGT
Organism: Epiperipatus broadwayi; assembly: GCA_028023455.1. Lineage (NCBI taxonomy): Eukaryota > Metazoa > Onychophora > Udeonychophora > Euonychophora > Peripatidae > Epiperipatus > Epiperipatus broadwayi. The sequence continues at coordinate 1,741,983 of JAQFVV010012489.1, read as the reverse complement.
GTTTAGAGAAATAAGATTAGGGATTCTCAGATTAGAGAACATAACACAGACATTCCGTGTTATATAATTGTAGCTGTTAAAAGTGATAGATGCTGAGAACGAAAAATAAAGTAATGGAATTAAATGGGGAGGATTTATTTATGATAATTTTTATCTTATATTAAATTAAATAATAATTTTATATTATGAGCATAAATTATGAGTTCTCTGCCTCGATTACTGATTTATTTCCAGTCATATATAAATGAGAAATGTATATAATATTTTTCGTAGTTACCACTCGAGATCAGATATTTATAATAAAGTTGTGGAAGAAAGTTGTCTCAGTATTATACTAGATTTGAAATTAAGACCACATAGATTGAATGGTTTTATTAATATTTTTTTAAGAGACAATTTGGTTACTTTCTTCATTATCTTCTATAGTCCTAAACATGTCTAATGATGATGATCGCTGGTGGGTATTATGATTTATAGTTGCAATTTGGCGCCCGGGTATACTTGATCTTATTGTTAATATTAATAGATAAACACACTAGCCATCCCTTGTTTGATCCTAAAAGTTAATATTAAATTCAATTGACTAGCTACTTGAAATAAATGAGAGTTTGTTGAGGTTAAATAAGTTAAAGATTGCGCTGAGTAAAAGTTGAGGCTACAATATATATATATATAAATTTATGAATAAAGTTGAGGCTACAATATATATATATATAAATTTATGAATAAATTTATATACTTATAAATAAATCATATTACCACATTCATCATTTTTAAATAAATCATTAGAAAATCAATTTGTTGTCCAAAAAACATTGTGATATGTAGAAAATACTTACAATTTACTCTCTATTATAGTGTTGCCTTGATAATGAATTGAGGGTATATATATATTTTTTGCTTTATTTAAGCATGAAGGCTGAGGTAAATAATTTATATATAATTACTAATCATCTGTTAGCACTTATTGTTTATTATATTTATAAATAAATATAATCTTAAATGAAATTTGTAACAAAATTTTAAAAGTTTATAAAATCTTATCCAACATCCATAAATCTGCTATATACATATATAAATATTTACAGTTTTAATATTATACATAAAATGAAATTGCTAACAATACTACGACTAATAATAATGAATGTATCTCATATTTGCAAAGATTACTTGACCTGGTGTATTGTTTTGAGAAAGAGAAAAAAATGACATTGATTTAGAAAGATATATTAATATATTAATCAATGCTTCAATGCATAATTTTAGCCCTAATGCTTCAAGCAACTGACAATGGGTAGTCAGAAAGATATATGTATTTTATATAAACTTAATTATATATTTTCAATCACTATTATGCTTGTATTTAAATAACAGTTTAAAAATAAGTCTATACTTTCTGTAATTTTAATTTTAATTGTTAATTCTGTATTACGAGCAGTGAATTGGATAATTAACGACTTATTTCGTCTTTTGAAATTATCTTAATATTAAAATGTATGTTCTAAGTGTATGCCGACAACTATATAGTTAAGTTTTTTAAACTCTTAAGCAACAATCCTTTTGATTTCTGGAGTACTCTATATGTTTATGGGCCCGGATATAGATAGTTTTTTTTTTATTTAAGTGTCATAGCATCGGCAGTCGCGCTGACCTCTCGACCACCAAAGCAAGACTATAGATAGTTTTTTTTAATCTCATATTTGGAACATTACAATAAATTTATCTAATGGATTGCAATGTTTGGAGACTCATTATAAAATAAAAATCTTTTATCATTATACTGTTTATTATTTATTTTCTGATTGCCACTTTTTCATTAACCATACATTTTAGTGTAATTATATACAGCTGTTTTTTTTTAAAAAAAACGTCTGAATGTTTGTTCAATATTTTATCTATTTATTATGATAAGTACAAATTTTTGTGTTGCTTTAACATTTTATGTAGAAATGTTTCTATTGTTAGTTTGAAAAAAAAAAAAACAATAAATAAATTTATATATTCTCATATAATAAAATACATTCAAAAAATGATTTTCCACTTAATTTAGATCTCTTTTTTGTTTTGTTTTAAGCAACAATGTACCACAAGATTTTCTCACATTTATCTTAATATATGATTTCAAAAGCAGGTATTTGAACTCTCCTCCAGAATTATTTCCTGTAAGCATTGGTTGATTCCAAAAATCTGGAGATATAGATGTTATAAGCACTACCAACTAGATTCATTGATATTTTAGGTTTATGTTGATAAGTTTGCTATTTAAAAAAAGTGAAGTGTACTTACATAAACACTTTTCAATGTAATTTATTATAATAGAATTTATTTCTTCTTGCTTACAGTTTCAGCTGTCCAGCAGTCATATCAGAACTACAATATTCAAATATATTTAACTATACAATTAATAATTATCTATGCATACATACTTATAAGTATGTATTCATAATAAGAATGTATACATAGATAAGTATTAATTGTATGGGTATATTTATTTGAATATTGTAGGTCTGAGAATGATTGTTAGACAGTTGAAACTATAAAAAAAAAGTATATTATATTAAATTGCATTGAAAAGTGTTTAAGTAAGGTGTAACATGTATATGGTACTTTATTTGTAGTTAAATAAATAGCTATAAAAATGCTTTTTAAAGAAACACAATTACAACAATTTTCAGGAATCTCTGATTTAAGGCTATTGTATTCTTGTAATGAAGAATCAACAACACATGCATTAACCAGAGATATTACTAAAACATTTCATTTAGTGTAATTATTGCATTTAAATAATAATAATAATAATTATAGAATAAGAAATTCTACAAACTTGGACATTGTGAATCCATTTAAAAGTTTTCCCCTTTATTTTTTCTTTCAGAAGAATAGTTCATTTGAAAACATACTTATCAAAATTTAAAAATAATTTCAAACAACAATAATTAAGTTATTTTTTTAAAAAATGAATAACTTAGTAATAACTCTAACAATAAATGTATTAAAACATTTTATGATGATATCCTTAAATTTTAAAATATATTCAACCACATAAAACATTCATATACGCTCACACATGTGTTTGAATATTATGCTAAAAACCTTATGTTATTATTAAATGTATTTTAAATCGTCTAGCTGAAATAATAAAGTTACTATTATACCAAATATTTTAAAATATTTTATTCCTATTGTAATTAATGTCATATATTTTTAGTTTATTATTTTTCAAATGTAACTTTACGTATATGAATATGTGGGGTTTTTTTTCAAAGAAATTTTTATCGCGATAAAACAAATTTTGATTACATATAATTTTTAAGACGCCCTTATTTATAAAATCTGCACGGGAAGACATCTTGGATAAATTAGATAAAAGAATCAATAATATTAATATCCCTTTCAATCATTTTAATTGCAATAATAACAACAATAATAATCAACAATATTATCCTTATTGATAAGCCAATAAAATGTTTTTAGAATTTATGGTTATAACTATTAATCTAGACATTTAAAAATATTATTACAATATATATAAAGGACTTGAACTCAGACTTTCAAACTCCCCACAGCTACCTAATCCATCTTATATAAGTGATACACACATATACAAGTGAAAAAAATCTGATACACATGACCATATCAGTTGGATAAGATGGATTGGATAGCCATGGGAAATTTAAAAGTCTGAGTTCAAGTCCTTTATAATTAGATTAAGTTTAGTATAGACAGTATACATGTATTTATATATAAATCTATTAATGCTCAAGGCTAGATAGGTTTATAAATGTAAATACATGAATGTAGTCAACACTTAAACAATATCAATAATAATCAACAATCTTAATATATTGTCAAGGCAGTGTTCTTTAACAGTAAAGATAAAAATCCATTTTATATGATTTAACATGTTTATATATATACTAAAGTTTGCAATTTGACTATAGAGATTGAATTAAACTGTAGATTAAGATAGATTTCTGCTTTTATTGTTAACAAGACAATAGATTGAGATTGCTAATAGTTATTAATATTGCTATGGTTTAATTGTTGGCTGCTTTTGTTTTGCATCTTATACATAGACTCAGCTAAGATATATTCACTATCTA